>JADLZN010011165.1:0-352713 GCA_018155175.1 Sinocyclocheilus anophthalmus | reverse complement strand
CACAAATAGAGTGCAAGTCTGTGGGAAACACTGTAATATTGTTTATGCAATTTGTAAGTGCAAATTATAATTAATTATACAAAAAATTAAGCCACTTAGCCATTGTAACTTTTAGCATAGCCTATTTTATTTGAAGTGTATCCTGTGTATTCTGACACATGCATTAATGTTTCTGGGCTAAGCCCCGGATATCCACTCACTGTAGAACTGCCCTGGAATCAAACCCATTATTTCAACACTTTGTTCTACTGATTGAGAATGCATTGTAAAAATGGAGCTTTAATAATTTGAATATGATGGATTATCAACTAATTATGCACTGTAAAAACAAATCTGTGACATTTAATACCGGCAGTTGTGGTTTCCAGAACTTCACCGTAATAAATATGGTAGCAACATTTTAGGTTTTACTGACTTAACTTAAATTCACAATAAAATACCGTAATTCATTTACTGATGTAATGTTAATAAACCAACATATTGAAGTTAATATCTGTTTTGAACCATTGTAATGCACTGATAACTACCAAAAACTGGTGGTGATGAGAAAGCCACGTGATGAACCAAAGCTCATCACAAACAGCTTTTCTACGAGCTGAGGAGGGCAATACTTACTGTATATAGAAGGTGCACAGTGTCATTCACACAAACACTAAACCCCATAATGGTGACACACATGATACTGAAATAATGCAATACACATTAATTTAACAGCATTAGATTTAAGATTAAACCCTGTACACAACTGATAAGAAAAAAACTAAGAAGAAGCATAGTTACTTCAATGAAAAAACTAAAAATATGTCATGCAGTGAATTCTGGGAGTGTCAATTTACGTTTGTTCACTTTACATTTTACAATGACTTTTTCTTTTTCACTTCCTAAAACCGTATTTTTTAACAGTATTTTACTGTAAAATTACATTAAATGTAATTACCTTTATTCACCGAATATAGTATGGAAACTTAACTGGTTAACCATTAACAGGTTTTACTGTAGGCATGTTTACAGTCTTTTAGTTTTTAAATCACATAATTTGTTTTGCAGTGGTGTACCTTCCTTGGAGGTCCATTCCAGATGTACGTATATAACGTTTTGATTACGTCACGTGCTACACACCAACAGTTGATCAATTTGAGCAAAATTCTGTAACGCTTGGCTTGAAATAATGTTTTCGTTCTTTTGCTTGCAGGTTCCTTCCACGTCAACATTTGTGGCACCAATGCACTGAAATTCACAGATCAGGTGATTTTGGAAAGGGGTGCAGCCGAATCCCATCCTGCTGTTTTCTCTCGGGGGATAGCTCGTCAACTTTCCCTGTCAACATGACTGTAAATTTAACACAAAGCACCACAAACTCATTTTTCTGTATTTGTATTTACACTGCCATCAACGTTTTATTGACAGTAAGATTTTAAAATGTCTTAAGAAGTCTCGTATGCTCACCAACCCTGAATGTATTTGATCAAATTACAGGCAAAACCATACTTTTGAAATATTAAGTAGCTATTTTAAATAACTGTTTTATATTGAATACATTTTAAAATGTTATGTATTCCTGTGAATGCAAAGCTGAATTTCCAGCATCATTACTCCAGTCACATGATCATTCAGAAATCATTATAATATACTGATTTGCTGATCAGAAAACTATATTTTATTATTATTGTTGTTATTATTATGTTGAAAACAGCTGAGTATAATTTTTTTCAGGTTTCTTTGAAAAGTAGAAGTTCTGAAGAAACATTATCTGAAAATATAATTTTTTGTAACATCTAATGTCTTTATCACAATTTTGGCTCAATTAAACCTCCTTGCTAAATAAAAGTATGAATTTCTATAATTTCTTTCCCAAAAAACAAAATAATTCTACTGACTCCAAGCTTTTGAATTGGTATAGTGTATAATGTTACAAAAGTTATTTTGTATTATTACACATCTTTGGATTTAAAAATCATGCTTTACAGTGCAGTACCACAATTGGATTGTTTTTTACAGGTAAAAAAATGTTTAAACTAAATGAAAATAAACTCTATAGTACTGATACGGTAAATGAAAATACGGTAATAATACTGCAAATAAAATACAGTAAAGACATTATTGTACTGAAATGCAATTACAGTACTGATACTGTAAATAAAAATACTTCCACTGCCCCGTAAATTACTGTAAATTTACGCACCTATTTAAAATATAGTTAGACGGACACTATTAACAGCAATTATTATTTGTTTGCATCAACTTGTAGCAACATTTGGTAGTTTATGTTGTTTCAGGGTTGGCATCATCTGCGGTCCTCTGAGGGGTTGGCATCATCTCTTCTCAGGTGTTCGGTCATATCAGGTCTTTGTATGGGCTGGATCCAGACTGAAGCTTGTGTAAATCCTAGTTACCACGGGATGTTCATCCCGTGGCAAAAGACAGAGAAACAAAAACAAACATAATTAGCGTAGCTGCTGTACCAACCAAGCAAAAATTATTTGTTCAAACCAAGTTAAGAAATAATAATGTGCATTTGATCAGATAAAACTGCAGTACAAGATTATAAGATGCATTATTTGAATGCTTGGCAAGAAGATGTGTCTTTAATCTAGACTTAAACAGAGAGAGTGTTTTCTGAACCCCGAACGTTATCAGGAAGTCTATTCCAGTGTTTGGGAGCCAAATGTGAAAAAGCTCTACTTCCTTTAGTGGATTTGCTATCCTAGGTACTACCGAAAGTCCAGAATTTTGCGACCTTATGGAGCGTGATGGATTGTAGCGTGGTAGAGGACTAGTTAGGTATGCAGGAGCTAACTCATTAAGGGCCTTATAGGCAATTAATTATATTTTGTAACTGATACGGAACTTACTAGGTAGCCAGTGCAGAGACTGTAAATTTGGGGTAATATGATCATATTTTCTTGACTTGGTAAGGACTCTAGCAGCTGCATTTTTGGACTACCTGTAGCATGTTTATTGATGATGCAGGACAAACAGCTAGCAGTGCATTACAATAGTCCATTCTAGATGAACTAGCATGAACTAGCTTTTCTGCATCAGAAAAAGTTAACATGTTTCGTAGCTTGGCAATGTTCCTAAGATGGAAGAATGCTGTTTTTGTAACATGGGAATATGATTTTCAAAAGACAAGTTGTTATCTAATATAACACCCAGATTTTTGACTGTAGTGGAAGTAACAGTACATCCGTCTAGTTGTAAATTATAATTCAAGAGATTCTGTGTACTGTTTTTTGGTCCAATAAGTAATATCTCTGTCTTATCCGAGTTTAATAGGAGAAAATTATTGGTAATCCAATCTTTTACTTTTTTAACACACTCTGTTAGCTTAGAAAATTTAGAAGTTTCATCTGGTCTTGTTGATATATAGTTGAGTATCATCGGCAGAACAGTTTTCTATGATTATGTGCTATTATTTTCTAATAATATTACCAAGGGGCAACATGTATACTGAAAATAGCAGAGGACCTAGGAAAGATCCTTGTGGCACTCCATACTTTACTGGGGATAATTGAGATGCCTCCCCATTTAAATTAACAAGGTGGTAGCGATAGGACAGGTAGGATCTAAACCATCTTAAAGCCTGCCCTTGAATACCTGTATAGTTTTGTAATCTATCTATGATATGTCATGATCTATAGTGTCGAATGCAGCAATAAGATCAAGTAAAACTAGCACTGAGATGCAGCCTTTGTCTGACGCAAGAAGCAAGTCATTTGTAATTTTAAGTGTAGTTTCTGTGCTATGGTGGGGCCTGAAACCTGACTGAAATTCTTCATTGAGATCATTTTTTTGAGCGCAATTGAGCAGGCACAACTTTTCTAAAATTTTAGACATAAAAGGAAGATTTGAGATGGGTTTGTAATTTGCCAGTTCACTAGGATCTGTTTGTGGTTTCTTAATAAGAGGCTTAATGGCCGCCTGCTTGAATGTTTTTGGGACGTGACCTAAGACAACGACGAGTTAATAATATTGAAAAGCAGTTCTTCTGCTACAGGTAACAACACTTTCAATAATTTAGTGGGTACAGGATCTAACAGGCATGTTTTTGGTTTAGATGCAGTGATAAGTTTATTTAGCACTTCCTGTTCTGTAGCTGTAAAGCACTGCAGTTTATCGTTTGGTGTGATGAATGAAGCTGAAGTATTAGATGCTGTAGAATCTACGTTTGTTATTGTATTTCTGATGTTATCTTTTATATGTGAAGAAATTCATAAAGTCATTACTTTTAAACTGTGAGGGAATATTTAGATCATTATATTTAGTTATTTGTTAATCTAGCCACTGTGCAAAATAAAAACCTTGGATTGCTTTGGTTATTTTCTATGAGTTTGCGGATATGCTCGGTCCTGGCAGCTTTTAGAGCCTGTCTATAGCTGGACACACTGTTGTCCACGCAATTCAAAAACTTCCAGGCAGGTTATTTGTGAATCTATCTTTAGTGGTTGGAACAATAGTTCTTCCTGGACGATAACGCTGAGACATATAGTTAATATCAGTAATACGCAGCATGCACGATACAAGGAAATGGTCAGTAAAAAACTTCATCACTTTGAGGTACGATATCTATATCAGTAAGAACGATTCCATGTGATATAATTAAATCTAGCGTATGAATTAAAAGGGAAGAAGAAGATCTGATGGGCCCAGTGACGTTTTGCTTGACTCCAAGTCCTACTGCATCATTTGTATTATCAACGTGAATATTAAAATCTCCGAATATTAGCGCTTTATCAACAGTAACCAATAGGTCTGAGAGGAAATTTGCAATTTTTTTTAGGAAATCTGTATACGGCCCTGTTGGTCTATACACAGTAGCCAGAGCAAAATATACAATATATATTTTTTTGCATATCTGACAGTGTAACATTAAGCATAAGTATTTCGAATGAGTTAAACCTGTATCCTGTCTTCTGAGTAACATTGATAATGTCACTTTATATTGTTGCAACACCGCCACCACGACCAGTCTGACGGGCTCATGCTTATAACAGTAGCTTGATGGAGTAGACTCATTTAGACCAATATAAAAATTTGGTTTTAGCCAGGTTTCAGTTAAGCAGAGTACATCAAAATGATTATCTGTGATCATTTCATTTACAATAACTGCTTTGGGTGCGAGTGATTTAATGTTTAGGAGCCCAAACTTTAAAAATGTTTTTTGCTGATAAATCACTTGCTGATAAACAAATCCATCATTCAAACCTTTGCTTCTGGCTACAATACATGTCCTCCATTCATATTGCCTTTTTTTCCAGTGAAAAGCCTGGCTGAATCAGAAGAGAAATATGCAATCATTTAGAAATCAATCATTAATGCTAGAGAGGTTGTGTAAAGTGTGACCCCTTGTTGCTGATCCATCGTGTAGTGTGCACACAACAGTAACTCTCTCAACTATTTTCTCCTGATTCATGTCTGGCAACTGACAAATGTCTTCAGTATCAATAGAATATGCAAAAAATGAAGCTACTATATGATATATAATCATGTTGGAGATCATCTATTTCTTTGCAAAGTAATTATATTAAACTAAATACTGTGGTTGTAGAAATTACTTTCTTTGCATTGTTTTTATTGTGTGCGAAGCTACTGAACCACACTGATGCCAAACCATGAGACCTGCCAGAAAATGATTTGTTATCACTCTAATGAACAGCATCACGTTTTCTCATAATGTCCTGATTTTCATGTGTAACAAGTTTTGTGAAGTTTGAACATTGTGTTTACAAGAAATAGGACAATTAATCATTATAGGCCACATCCCAAAATATATTGGTCCATATCTGTTAAACAATTACAGTAAATGAATCAAAATTACTTTGATAATTTTTGTCAGATACCAAGATATCACATTTTGTGTGAATTTGACACACAGCCAAGGAAAAGTTTGAAAAATAGGTTTTTCCAAAAAGATTAAGTGCCATCTTTTTTTTTTTTTTTGAGGAAAGGTTTATCCATTTAAAACTGAGATTTGGGAGCACAGACCAAATCCGAAGGGGGGAAAAAAGTACTTTTTTTCTTCTAGCCATTACAATTTTAGAGTTGTTATCCAATCCAATTATTATCCAATTATTAATAAATTAACAACAGCTTGTGGCTGATTCTCAACAAATACAGTACTCAACCTCAGTTACCTTTTATGTACAGTATATGCTACATTTCGTAACAATCCATAATACACAATACAAGTTATGAGCTGTTTAGCCAACTAAAGAAAGTGCATTGCACTGAATGTTACTCAAAATATTGCAGAATTGTAACAGGTTTTGATGCCCCCTATGGACAGATTTTGACACAACTTGCGTATTTCTCAATTCTGCATCTGCAGAATGTCCTCTAGTATCAAGTAGGGATGCACAATATTATCGGATCAATATCAGAATCAGCCGATAATGGCTTTAAATGTAAAAATCGGCATTGTCCCGATATGAAAAATTATGCCAATATGTCTTACCGATAAGAGGAATACATTAACTCAAATGTGCTCTGGGTTTGCTAGTGATTAGATAACGTCAACAGTGCGATTAGATCATGTCAGCATTGTGGCTCATTCTTGAAGCAAAATTTTGCCTGAATGATGATTAGATTCACTGTTTTGGATCGATGCATTTAAACTGAGAATGCACTCGTAGAGTTGTGTTCTGTGTATGATAGAGTAAACAGTAATAGCAGGTGCAGTGGCAGCCTCCCCCAGGTCCTAATGCCTGTTCGGTAAGGAGTTTTAATTCCGTAGGAGGCGCTGTTGGCCTACTTCTAATAAAAAAAAGCAAAATGCACAAATAATATTTAGACTATGTTTCTGATTAAATAAAGCAGTAATTGATGCCATAAAATCATGAGTATGTTTTGATTTAAAGGTCAGAAGCTATAGCTTACATGAAAAAAAATCACATACATGACACTTAAATTAAATAATTTGATATATACCTACTGATTTATTCATTAATGTGTAATATGTTATATTTTTATATTTAAAGCAAATTATGAGCTCTATAAGATTTTCAGAATTTTTACAACTCTTTTGCTTTAGACCATTTACAAATGTTATCATTAAATAAAATGTTAAGGTTACCACTGCATCTTTCTGGAAAAAAATGCAGTGATTAATGTATAGTTTATTATTAGTTATTTTCAAATCTTCAAAGTACTGCCATTATAAAATAACTTTATTATTGTTTATTTCATTATAACAAATAAGTTCCTGTTAAAAACTAATCAAAATGAAAAATAATTATATATCGGTAGCGGTATCGGCATTGGCTATCGGCCAAAATGAGTTGAAAATTATCGGCATATCGAATATCGACAAAAATCCAATATCGTGCATCCCTAGTATCAAGTTAAGTTTCAAGTTAAGTTTTGACATTGAATTGAGCAAATATACTGTATGTCAAATAGTGGAAATGGGTGCCACAAGACCATTTAATTGGCTTATATCAGCTCATATATTATAAATATTTTTTCGTTTTGCCATGTGGGTCTTAGGGTAGCGTGTGACAAATTTTGTGTGAACCAAAACATTTTCAGTTTTTCAGAAAAATCTAACTGGTGGAAAAAAAGTACTTTGGTGCATGGACCCCTAATATTATTCCTATGTATTATCAATGAATGTGATGAATGAACTCATGTCTTATGGTATTAGTTGTTTTACCCTTCTAAAGAATTCCATCCTGTTTGTTAGAATTACAGAAATATTTTTCTTTTAATATTAAAAAACTGATTATCTTTATTCTGTATTAATTATTATTATTGATTGTTATGGTGATTATATTCTCACCATTGTATAAATAATCAAGTTATAATCAACAGTGTTTGAGCTTGACCAAAGCATTTCTGAAAGTTATATGCTTTTACAGACATATATCTTTAAATCCCACTACAAGCATGTTCCTTTTTTAAGATGTAGGTTTAAATTGTACAGCAAAACACTCGGGCCATATTATTGTGTTTGCTATAATACAACATTTTATATTTATTGTATCTGAGGCTCTTTTCACTTTGTTTTTGCTGACCATACAAGACTACCCACAGCTTGGAAAAACTGTCATGGTCTTAGTACTTGTTAACTGTTTGAGAACCATAAGACAACAAACATTTAAAATAAAACAATGTGTTTCCTCACTGTTTAGCAACTAGACATTCTCTTTATTTTACTTTAATCCTTTACACCCAGAATGACCTTTTCTGCTTCCTCTGGGTTACGTGTAAATGCATTTCAAATGCATTAGATATCACTCCTTAGAGAGTTTCTTTCCCATGGCTACTAGAAAAAGTGGTATAAAGCAAATCAATTCTATCAATCTTGAGTTAGTGTCACCGGTGGCAGCAACCACAAAATGCACTTCGCTATACTGTGCATTGTGGCAGCTGAAGGATGGTGATGATAGCGTTTTTCTGTGTTCTACAACCATACTAATTACTGCAGCTGCTCGCGTTAGTTCCTGCAAGGCTAGATTGTTACACTGGGATCTTCAATTGCCTCTGCCACAGCTTATCAATCAACGACTAAGACCTGTAATTGACCTGGCAGAAGTCACAGCAGTCAATTGTTATAATTTTAAGTGTTCTGTAAATTTGTAGCGTTACGTTTTAAAGTAAAACTTTCTTGCGTCTTTAAAATTCTGACAATATTTAATGCCAGAATTTTGCGCACAAGCATTTTCTGGTTAGGACTATAAAACACACAATCGGTAAATGCATGTGTTTTTCCCCCCGGTTAACTTGCTAGTCGCATAAAAGCTGAATGTATCAAGTCAAGATTCTTGCACTGTCATTTGTTGCGTCATACCAATCACTGAGCAATTGAGCAATCCATCCAGTCCGTTTCCATAGTGATGAATAGGCTGGAAGCAGGATGAGTGGAAGAGAGTGAAGAGGAGATTGCCGACACCTGTGCTTGAAAAAGGGACTTAATTGCAATACAGCATATGTCACTGTGACATGAGACTAATCAAAATGAATCTTAAAATCTTGAAAAAAATACAATGGGTTCCATAAGTCTTTCCATTTAAGCATTTTTAGCAACTGTACAATTGTACATTTTTAATCAATTGTAGCATTTTGTCCAATTTATAAGTATTTATATTTTATTATTTGTCTAATATAACACATTTTCTATTAATTATACAAGCATACCAACATTTCTTATGATTTGTGATTTCCAGGTTTAGATTTGGTTTTTAATGTGGTCTCACACCTTTGCTGCCCACAGTATTCCCATGACAATGCCATTTCAAATACAGCATATTTAAGTATAAGTAATACATGCATCATGCATACAGTATGTCAAAACTCTAGTGCATGCTATTACTGATGAACTGAACTCTGGTAGTTGGCCTGACTTCAACCACTGCACTCTCCTCATGCATGTCTTTGGTTCATTGGGATCACTCTCTGTGGAAGCAGGGTTAGACTGAATCATTACATGGCCAATTAACCAGACCAGAAATTGATATAACTGAAAACATCCAATGCCTGTCCATGACGCTTCACATAACAGAATGACGTGGAAATGAACATAATATTAGAGGCAGCAGTAATAATTTGACAAAGGGCAGACAAGTGCTGAGTATATACAAAGTGAAATAACTTGTGGTGTGTTCTTCATTATTTGTATGTACAAGATTTAAATGGCTATAATGGCATTGTTCATGCAACACATTGTCCTTTCAAATCGACTCTAAAAGAGCAATGAAGGAGTGGAAAGGGTCAGGTGAGGACAGACCCTTCAACAAGAGGACACAAGGCGCATATGAAGCAGAGGACACTCTTTTGTGTAAGAATGTATGATGGTAAGAACCCGTGGTATTTATCTCACCCTAAATGCATGTCCTACACGCTATTACTCAAGGCCTATGTAAGTGTAAGAGTATAGCTGGCTGACACAGAATGAAAATGCCTTAGACTAACGTCAAGTATTGGCCTGCAATCCTCGGTCCTAATTTATATTAGGTGGCTTTAACTACTCTGTACTTACATAAAACATATGTACAATGTACTTATTGTGTTAATACTGTATTGTAAAACACTTTTTCTGCTATTGAGGTGGGATACGGGTGAGTTAAAGGACAGGTTTGGTGGTATGTGTAGGTTTAAGGGTGGGTTGAGGTGTAAGGGATAGGTCAACAGTGTAATTATAAATGTAATTACAGACATTAATTACATATGTAATTACATGCCGGTATTTAAAAAATTATAAGTCAATGTAAGTACATAGTAGTTAAGGCCACCTAATATAAAGTGGGACCAAATCCTTTAATTAATCTCTGGTATCATATAGTAAAAAATAATAACGGGACATTCCTGCTAACATAACAAGCTTTAGAAGATGAACTTGCATTGAACATGTAGAGTAGATTTAGGAACATTTTATCCCAAATTATTATTAGCTACAGATCGAGAATAAAAGGGGTCCCAGCACTGAACCTTGGGGAATGCAAATCTTGCTTAATTTGCAACAAACCCTAATTAAACTAATCTAAAGTGGAATCAGTCAGACTACATTGAGCATGTTATTACAAATGTAATAAAATATAACCTCTTCTTGTGGCACTCAGACATGTTTAAAAAAATAATATGTTCATTTGATAATATGTCACTGACATTCTTCTTTTACTTGGTTATTCAAGGGAACCAAGTACCAAGTAGACCTCACAAGTTCTGTATAGGTTAAAGAGTGCCTAAAGACTGTGCTGTTCTCTGGAATTCTGCCAGAGACACGCCTCTGGCTGCTAGTCAGTCGCCGGAGCTGATGATAATGTTGATGGTCAATGGGTGGTGTAACTGCAAAAAAAGAAGCTTCCTCACAGAGGCAGTGACCTGAAATGATTGCACAAGGATTATGTGGACACCTCTAGCCGAGGGAGCAGAGCTCTCACTGCTGAACCAGCTAAAGGACCTACTTTTGCAGTATACTGTAAAATATAAACATGTGAAGTTAGCTATTTCAATATTTAAACATCTACAGATCTCTTGTGGTCATTTTCAGAAAATTAATGTATATCTTCAGGACGATTAATTGCAAATAGAAGAAAGACAAAAAAAAATGCACTATTGAAGAAAGAGTGAGTATTTCAAAGGCTTATATGAATGTGTATTAACCTCTGAGCTCTAATCTAGGCATTTATTGGGATTCTATAAAAACTAATGAACCTATTTGAGCAGCTGCAGTGGAGGCTATCCACAGGAGGCCATGGATATTGCATACTCTGAAGATGAGTGGTTTGTTTCCTAGCAACCCATCCACAAATATTTCAAATGTAGTGTCTACTTTTCTGTGTCTGTTTGTTAGCTAGTGTATACTCTTTATCATTATTAAATAAGAACGCATAAAGTTGAATCATTATAAGACAATGTTTTGGATTGAAAAAAATACAATGAATCTGTGTGGCATAATAATATAATATAATATAATATAATAAATGTTTAAAAACTATCAGGAAAGAGCAGCATTTTTCCTGCCTGCTGTGCTTGTTTCCCTTCATCAAGCTGTGAGGGCAGGTGGATGTGGGGCGGATCTGGAAAAGTCATTAACTCCTGATATTCGCCTTGACTGGTGAATTTATTTCTGCCCACCTCCATTACCCCAAATAGAGCAACCAGACAAAACTCACCCAAGGGAAGCTCTGTGTCAACCAATCAAACGTGCAGATGCATTCTGAAAAAAAAAGCTTATTATTGCAGCATGGCATACTGATGTTTTACAAAACATCAGTGGCATGAGATTTCAATGTATTTATTTTATGGTAAATACAGCTGGATCCAATGAGATCCATGGATTCAGTTGGCTAATAAAGTATACTTGTACTAAAATCACCTTATAAATCATGAATATATCAAGATTTCTTCCTGAAGGAAGCAGTAATATGAGAAATGCTCACTTCTCAAATTGCTCAGAATTGTACAGGTTACACATGAAGGGGAGAGAGAGTTAGACAACAGATAAAGAACAGATTCATATTATTTAAAAATATTCAGTATATTTACAGATGTTAAATGTTCATGGAAGAAAGGATGTTTAGCAGGAGTGGTAAGATCATTCCAGTAGCAAGAAACAGTACAATGAAATTTAAAGAAAATTCTTGTCTCTTTATGATTATACAGAGCCCATAAAGGGACATGGTGGTGAAAAAAAAAATTGTGGTGGGAGGAAAAAATATTTGTAAATGTTTTTGCGTTCCCTCAAGAAACTTTGCATTCCATCGCAAAACTTTTGCGTTCTCAGAGTGGAAGTCAGAAACTGCTTTTGCATCGCTGCAGAAATCAGTTGAGTTCGGACAAACTCTTCCTGTTTACTTTACAAGCTGGGCAGTGCTTCATGAGCTAGACCAACTAAAAAAGTAACGCAAATGATGTCTAATAAAGAAATTATGAAATATATATTCTTGTGTAGCATCAATAGCTAGTTGAGCTCAAATATTAGCTGAAGTTGCATGACAAGCATTTTTCTTCCCAGAAATACTGCAGCTTAGCATGGGCTTAATATAAGAAAACATGGTAACCTTTACAGTAAATGGGGAATATTTAAGGTTCCGTCTTTATAAGGAGTTTATAAAGGTGGTTCATACATCTAATAACTCACTTATCAAATGCCTTATCAAACTCATTGATACGCAGTTTATACATCATGAGTAAGAAAGGGTGAGTTTAATGCAATACCATGGCCAAATAGTGAGCCCTTCTTTACTCACGTTATATAATGCCTTTAATAAATATATTTATTAATACTTATTTCACCTAAAACCAGATTCCTGATTTATTTCATGAAGCAGCATAAATTTACTTTTATAGCGAGGCTGAAGGGTGTTGTATTTGTGGTTTTCTCATTTATATCTCATGACTCGTGTCACTTTTCTTACAATGTTTCTTACCAGAATCTACTCTGTACCTTAGCCATGATTCTCCGCAAAAGTTCATGATGCCTATCCAAAGCAATGATTAGAAACTGATATATTTTGTTTATCAAGATGAAATGATCATCTTGATTTTTATTTTGTGAGAAAAATCATAAAAGCACAACCATGACTTAATGAGATCTTAATATTGAACATTTTTATTCCAATATTACCTGTGAACCTTAATGTAATGAGCCATTTATTAATGATTTATAAACGTTAATAACCTGTGAAAGTGAACCTTAATGTAAAGTGAACACCTGTGAACCATTTATTAATGATTTACAAACATTAGTAACCTGTGAAAGTGAACCTTAATGTAAAGTGACACTGTGAAGCGGCATTGAATTGATGATATGTATAACATTAATACCGGCTGTGAAAGTGCACCTTAAGTTAAAGTGAACACGCTGTGAACCATTTTATTAATGAGTTTGCAAACATTAAACCTGTGAAAGTGATCCCTTAATGTAAAGTGAATCGCCAAATCCTGTGCACCAGTTATTAATGAGTATTAAAGCATTTGTAACTTTGGCGTCCAGTGAACTTTAATGTAAAGTGAACATCTGTGAACCATTTATTAATGATCTATGAACGTTAGTAACCTGTGAAAGTGAACTTTAATGTAAAGTGGACACCTGTGAACCAGTTATTAATGAGTATTAAACATTTGTAACCAGTCAAAGTGAACTTTAATGTAAAGTGGACACCTGTGAACCAGTTATTAATGAGTTACAAACATTAGTAACCTGTGAAAGTGAACCTTAATGTAAAGTGAACACCTGTGAACCATTTATTAGTGAGTATTAAACATTAGTAACCAAAGTAACTTTAATGTAAAGTGGACACAATTATTTATTTATTGATTGATTTATTATTGCACACACAGAAAAAGTTAGAATTTTCTGGTGAAATAAATTTTGTTGTTGCACTACATCAGTAAAAAAAAAAAAACAACTTTCAACTTGAAACAAAAAGATTAATCTTTTCTTTTAAAGCACATTGGAACATTACTGAGCATAACTTCACACAAAAAAAAAAAAAAAAAACCGTCTAACAGCGTGATTTCCTTCTTCTTTGCAAATGAAAAATTGACATCGGTGGCTTGCTAGTGGCCAGTATACGGCTTTGTGACACAACAGCTTTGGTGATGTATCCCTGAAATAATATAATAAAATCCATTATATGTCTATGAATTATTTTTATTAGTAGTAAAGCTACTCTAAAAAAACATATTTGTCAGCATGATTGTATTGAAGGGCAGTGAGAAGGGCAGGATATCAGATGCCGCAGTACCTACTTTTTTATTAGACGAATTCAGACAACCAAAATCATACTAAAACGCTTACGAGCTCTATATCTAGTATGACTATATAGGATCGCAATGGAGAAAGGAAGCAAATCAACAGTATGCACATTTATATAACGAAAGACAAAACACAAGCAACACAAAACTAAATGTGAGCATTATTACTAAAGGCTTATATATTAGATAATATTATAATAAGATGTAAAATTCAACATCATAATTTTTTTTTGTAAAAAAAAAAAAAATGCATGTTAACATTTTGGAAATAAAAAAGGATGCACATCACCAAAGCCTGTGTGTCTGTAGTTGTCTGTGTGTCACCAAAGCAAATGGCCGATGTAAAGTCATGTTTTCAAAGAAGAAGAAGTAGAAGTCACGCTGTTAGGATTGTTCCAACGTGCTCTGAAGCGAAATTATAATCTCACATAGTGTTTATTCATTTTACGGGTCAGCTATCGGGGGGGAGGGGGAGGGGCTGTGAGGTGACACTGCATTATATTGTTCAAGTGTTTATATGTGTAATCGCTTTGCTAGTTGAATTAATTCGTTACTATACAAATAAATAACCGCTCAGGCGCTCCTGCAGACGGTTCGTACGTGCGCAGGTAACGTTACTGCGAGTGTGGATGAACAAATACTGAAGTTACAATGGGCTTTATCATGATATCAGAAAGTAATTACTGATTGCTTATTAATATGATAATGTTCTGTAACTGTGCTTTCAGTCATTGAATTAATTATTTACTCAAAACTGTTCAATTAGATAAACTATAAATATGTATATTTTTTGGTACTTAGTTATAATTTGATGGAATACTTTACTGTGTTTCTGAATTGTTTAATGTGGGTTTACTTGTATAAGCCACTTTCCATGTACAGTTATGCTCAGTAATGTTGTTTAAGTAGTTTTGTTCACTGATATAGTGCATCAATAATAAAATACATTTAACAGAGAAAAAAAACCTTCTGTGTGTCGGTAAAAAAAAAAAACATTATAATTGTAATAAATGATATTGTTCCACTTTACTTTAAAGTCACTTTTCACCGGGGGGGGGGGGGGCAGTTAATGATGTTTCATTCTAACGCTTGAATACTGTTTCACAGGGTGGTCACTTTTAAGGTTCGCTCTATCACAGGTTACTTAACGTGCCTGTAAGCTCATTAATAAAATGTTCAGGGCAGTCTGTTCACTTTATACTAAGTTCAAATTTTTACAGGTTACTAACGTTTATTACTCATTAATAAATTGTTCACAGGTGTTCACTTTACATTAAGGTTCACTTTTACAGGTTACTAACATTTGTAATTTATTAATAAATGGTTCACAGGTGTTCACTTTACATTAAGGTGGACTTTCACAGGTTATTAATGTTTATAAATCATCAATAAATGGCTCATTACATTAAGGTTCACAGGTAATATTGGAATTAACATTTTCAATATTAATATCTCATCAAGTCATGGTTGTATTTTTATGATTTTCCCCCAAAATAAAAATCAAGATGAAAATTTCATCTTGATAAACAAAATATATCAGTTTCTAATCATTGCTTTGGATAGGCATCATTAACTTTTGTGGAGAATCATGGGTAAGAGTGGATTCTGGTAAGAAACATTGTAAGAAAAGTGACACGAGTCATGAGATATAAATGAGAAAACCATAAATACAACACCATTCAGTCTTGCTAAAATAGTAAATTTTTGCTGCATCATGAAATAAATCAGGAATCTTGTTTTGAGTGAAATAAGTATTAATAAATATATTGTTAAGGGCATTTATAACGTGAGTTATAATGGCTCACTATTTGGTCTAGGTTATGCATTAAAATCCCGCCTTTTACTCATGCATTTATAAACTGGGCTTATCATGATTTATAAGTGCTATTTGTAAGTGATTTTATTAGTAATTTATTAACAACCTTTTTATAAACCTCTTTATAAAGGGAAGGCCATTATGTACAATGTTACCGAAAATCATTGAATATGAAAAGCCGCAAATTTATATTTTTAATTAAAATATATCTTGTACAGGGCATGCAATGCGGAGTGGCAATCCCATTAAGCCCTATGTGAAGAGTTTGATAATGTTTTTCATCTGGGAGAAATCTGTGAAACTTGGCATTTTCCATTTGCATATTCTTGACTCATCTGTTTTGCCTGTGCATGGAATATATTTTAAGTGAATAATACTGTGTAGCTCAGAGATATTGCTCTTTTTATATTACGCGCCGAGCTTCGATATTGAGCCTACGCTTTAGATGTGTTTTCTATAATGGCTTTCATCGAGGGAGAAAAGAGTTTAATGTGCATTAGGCAGTTGTGTTGCATGGCTATTCCTGGCCCTTAGTAATAGTATAAATATGGGTTATTAATATTCAAATTGTTATTATATAAAATTATTATTAATAGAAGGCTCGAATTTGGGGGCGCTCCATTGTCACTGTTTTAGTACATTAAGCCACATAATTTTAAAATGTTCCAAAACCTTGCCTTGAATGAAGCACTGACTGTATTTCTTTATTCTTGAGTCCAAGTTCATAATAAAACTATATGAAATGCTACATTGTGAACGTACGGAGCTGTATGAAGTAAATGCAGGAAGTGTTTGTCCGAACTCAACTGGTTTTGCGAGAGAACACATAGTTTCTCAAGGAAACGCAAAAGTTTTGCTAGAGAACGCAAAAAATGTGAGAAAATTTTTTGGGGGGGGGGGGGGGGGTTTTTCTCTCCCATGCCTAATATTTTTTCCCACCACCAATGCGTCCCTATGCAGGGCTTCAGGGCTCGCGTTGATCGATGGTACCAGTCAGGCGGGCTTGTTTACGCTGCCTTAAATATATAGCTTGTATTGCATTGGTGGAACGGCTGAGAAGAAGAGAAGCAATCTTTGGTAGGCTGAGTTGAAGTTAGTGTTCTTTCATTCAGATCTGTGCAGCTACTGTGAGAAAGCATCATTGGTGTAGCAGTACTTGAAATGTCTGTGTGCATTAATTTGGCCTGTACGAAGGCCAGACCTAATAAACACTTTTTCAGGAATCTAGAACAAACAGCATATTCTGTTTAGCAGATTACAGATCGTACAATGGCTGAATTACAGTTTGTAACGTTTTTAGGTTAACTATTACCCCAATAAATCTTTGCAAAACTTAAACTAACCTTGAGGTCACACATTCCAAATGAAGAAAACACCCTGGATGACACTTTTGCAGTGGTGATAATGTCCCAAAGTCAAAAGAAACTCCTCTTTAAAACAAGTTTACCATCGCGCTCATATTCCCATTACTGCATTGTGGGAAGAGGTATCTGTTTGTTTTGTGCCCATTCCCAGATTTTTGTTTTTCTCTATTGAACAGGCCCCTGACCACCTTGTTGATCACCCAGCAACAGACACGCCAGTCTGTCCCTATAGTCTTTCAGCCAGAGCGGAAACCCAGCGCTGAGCCTCTTCTGCGGGACTCCAAGCAGCCTACCTGACTGCCCTACCAATGAAGAGAGCCCACATTCTGGGGCCTGGGGTGTCACGCATAAAGAGATGTGACATCTCGAGCCTTGTTTTCTCTGCCTGAATGGGTGAAAGAAGTAATTTTGTCTGGATCTAGTCCACTTGCAAACTTCCCAGACATATATTGTGTATGACCAGATGGAAACAGAAAAATGGGCAAATTTAATATACATTTGTTCCCATTTTCTGATTCCTTTTATCAGTTGGCCTAAACCCGCTTGCCAGACTTCTTTCTGTGGATTACAGACTTTTCTTGCAGGCAAATTAATACAATCAGTTTGTAGAAACACTTCCATTATTGTGATGTTATGCTAGCTAGCAATTGCCAGGGGGGGAGGGGGGGAGGTAATACTTGTATCTTTGTTTTTATAAGAAAATGAGGTAACACTCTGAATGATCGTCTTTTCTTACTGAGACTCGGAGATCATGGGCAGCAGCACACAGAAATGAATGTTTTTATTATGATCAAAACAATAAAGAATATAAACATAGCTTGTAGCACAATAAACACTCTGCTTGGATGTATTTCCCAGTCACTATGTTTAGGGTTTTGGAGTTTTTAGGACCTTCATGTGTCATCAAATCTTCTTTCTAATGTCTTCATGTCTAACACTGGGTTACTGAACCGCTAAACCCATAAACAGATCAAGCGTTAGATAACAGATAACGTAATTACAGGGGGCTAATTTCTGAACCTAACTGTATACAGTAGAAAGCGTGAAGCATTCACTGATTTAGAATGAATTGGTGCACAATGTAGAGGGATAAATGTCTTGGTCCAGAAGGTGGAAATTACTGCCACCCTTTGCTGTTATGAGATTCATTGCACAGTTGAGTAACCATGTGTGCCACCAACAATTTCCAGACTCTCTGATTCTCACTACAGGTCCACACATGTGTGGCTATGTCTGAGCTCTCCATCCCCAGAGGGTGAATAAAGCAGATGGGTTCTAAATGCAAAATTTCATTTTGTATCATTAGTAGGTTAGTTCACCCCTCATTGGCTCACCATCTGCCATCATCTCAGGCTTTTCAACCCTCCACAATGCTGCAGTTGAGTAAGAAACGCAGAAGTTTGATCTTTGATGCCTCTCAAAGACACCACCGGTTTCTGCAACAGCGCTGCTGCATGCTTATTGCATTGATATGGCATTCTACTAGAAATAACTGGTGAACAGTTTACATGTTTAATGTTATTCATGAATTAAATTTTATTTTTTTTCCCATCTCATTTGGATTGGCCCCTATGGTATGTAAGAAATTGAATGAATGAATTAGCATAATTTTGATCATTTATTAAGTACCAATGTTAATAGTTTTGTGACCTGAATAGACTGGCGTGTTTTGTTCCAACCTTTCTGAATGGTTTATCTTGACTTTATTATTATTATTTAATAATTTGTATAAATATTGACACAAAATGTATTTGACAAAGCACTAGGTTCATAAAACAATGTGTATGTCTATTTGATCTCATTCTTGTCCAGGGCTGTGTTTCCTAAAAGCATTGTAACCAATGGCACAAATGATCTCAACCACCTTCGTAGGCTTACAATGTTTTTGGGAAATGCACCCTAGGTCGGTGTCAAGCTTCATTATCTGACTCTAATCTTTGGCTCATTGAACTATGAAGCTGCTGTGACTCTCTCGCTAAGGACCGGGATCAAACCCAGAGATATAAAGGCCTCTACATGACATGAAGTTACAGTTACAGTTTGTTCTAACTGATTAATTAATCAAATCTGATTTCTGTGTTGCATTATACCAAACATAAGCAAAAAAAAAAAAAAAAAAAAGAAAAAAATACAAAAAATGATTAGTTTATCAAACATTCTTCCTGGACAAAACAAGGGGGCGAAGCTGTTGTGCAGGTGTTTTAAAAAAAAAAAAAAATTATGTTACACATTTGGCAGATGCAATTCGTCCAAAAAGTGACTTGGAATTCGAATCAGAAACCCATGACCTTGTACTGGTAATTATTCTGATCATCAGAGATCACATCTTAATGATATTGTTTCTCTGTGCTTTTATCGTTATAGCTGTAGTGTGGACCCTAGACAGATGTTTCTTACTACCAGCATTCTGATTTCATTTCATACACTATGAAGCATCAACGATGGTTGACGTGAACATCAGCAGTGCTGGAGATGACAGCTCCTGTTGCAGTTCTGCCTATTTTCATTGTCATCCTTAATCAATGATTATCATCTTGTCTGAAGACTTCTTGATCTGTGAATGCTTTAACATCTAATTACAGACTACTAAATTATCGTTGTATAGGAGCTAACTTCTGTGCAGAGCGTTCCTTTAGGTTTCCCCGCAAGGGTATTTTATTTCGGGAGACAGTCGGCTAAGAAGATTATAAGACCAGTTTTCAATTTATCTCCCACCCCCAGACTCTACTTATTGACTGACTTCCTTATCACTGTTTACCAGAATCCAGAAAATGACTGGCATCGTCATCCCAATCTGACACTTTGGAAACTGCTGTTTTTCGAAGAGTAAATTAGTTCAGGCCTTTGTCAACCCAAAACACATGTGCTGTTGTGCATTGTTTTAGCATAGTTCTATCCAGTTATGAAATATGAAAATGTATAAAGAGAAGTAATTCCAGGTCAGAGATGTTGTGTGGGCAAAAATACTCTGATATATTCACATGCTTATAAATACTTATTACTGGTGTGCATAATTAAATCACACACAGAAGCATGCACACACGCACACACACACACTCTCCCTCTCTCACACACAAACACACACACACTCTCGCCTCTCGCTTCCCCCTGCCTCGTCCCACTACACATCAGCGATTCACACAAAAATAACATTGTGTCGGTCAATTAAATAGATAAATTATTGGCAAAGTAATGCAAGTCGAGAGTGACAGTCAATCTGATAAACATCATGATTCGAAACACATGATCTCTCACACACATGCAAAAAAATTAAAAACAAAATAAAGAATAATAGAAAATGGATGAGTGTTATATAAATGCTACTGATGTAATGTTGTTGTATTTATTTATTTATTCAGTCATCCTGATATCTAGATAGCAGAGTGTCCAGTGACTGTTAGAATGTCAGTATCTCATAATTAAATGAAAGCAAATGTGCTGAGATTTCTGCCAACTTTGCTAAAACTTATTTTACACCATAGTAACTCTTTTAAAAACAAAAATTAAAAACAAACAATTAAAAAATAATTAAAAAACAAACCATTAAAAAAAAAATCATGTCTATGCATTGGTCAAAGCTGATGATCTAAAAAGGAATCCGCTTGGCCAATACATCAGCCTGATGTGACAAGCACAAAGTTATTTTATCCAGCAAATTCATTTAATAACAAGAGACTGTGCTTTACAATTGTAACATCCTGCAACATACTGCAAGGTACACCTACTTGTATTTTGGTGTACTTTGGTCTGCAATTCCACATTCTCAGACTTATTAAAATAAAATAGATTACAAATAAAATAGATGAATGAATAAATGATTAGCAAAAAGTAATTGCAGTGAGTGGGGCAGTGTCAGTCATCTGATAAAACACATGAGCTGTGTCACGCAAAGACCAATTGAAAAAAAACAAGAAGAAGAAGTCATATACAAAGCATATAAAAAGCGTTGAGAAGAGAATGTGCCCAGTGTCTGGGATCTCAGTGGTGGAGATGTTGTGTTCGGGGAGGGTCGACTTTGAGCTGACATTGAGAGTGACGGTCTGTGCTTCTTAACATCTCTGGACGCTCATGGTAGACGGAGCTGCTCGTGTCTCTGGCTCTTTCCCCCTGTCCTTCAGCACCACTGAATTGGACAGCACCAGGCAACCAGACCCTCCTTCACCTTACCCCTCAGGATAGCTGTTTGCTTCACTTGACTTCATGGAAACATTTTGCACGGGTTTGGAAAAGTAAAATTCCAAGTGTCTGATTTGGAGAGGAACCAACGGATACGCCCCGCCACAACCAAACTGGCAGGAAAACTGTTCCAGTGTAAGTAGATCACATTTGACTGATATAAAACAAGAACGCGTTTGTCTTCGTAGTTTTAATATGCACAGGAAAGGCTCCTGCAAAGTTGTTTGAAAGTTAAACATCTCAAACGAACTGTTTTAACGCTGGACTTCAGTGAAACGCGATGTTTGTGCGCGCTTTTCAGACTCAACAGTCTACAACACTATTGTGCATGCTAGTGGGATTTAATTATGTTGCGTTTGTATCGATATGTTAGTCTCGCACTCGTCAAGCATTCATTTATCCTGCTAAAAAGCTTCCGAAATACTCTGCATGTTGACAGGTTTGCGCGACTTTTTGATCCCGCATTGCTCACTGACGGCGCGCGCAAAGGCTTCGAGCGCTCGGACCTCTGCTGATTTTACCTAATAACCTGACGAGCTTATTCGAACTGTCTGACATAACCAAAATGAGATCTATGATTTGGATCCGAGAGAAAATTATCTAAACTTCACCCGTTGAATAATTTAAATAGAATAAGAAATGCAAATGCTTTGCCATTCAGCAAACTATTCTGCAATAACCCACAGGCACCCTTAAAGTTTTAGACAACAGAAATGTACAAATTCGGTTCGTTCAGTTATTTAAAATAAAGAAATGTGGACAGACGCGTTTTGCCTGCGCTTTTTATGCCGCGCGCCCATCACACGTGCGCCAATTAGTATTTTATTTTGTTGGATATTTGTATTTTGTTTAATTTAAAAAAAAATGTATTAGGTTATTATTGTGTTGATGGATTGACATCGAATGCATTTGACGAGCATCAAGCACAGGTGAAATAATGTGTACATCTAAACTCGCTTTGTCTCAATGGTTTCCAGGTCAGTGTCAAGCTTCTTTGGCGTTTTTTGACTCTAGTCGTGGGTTACCCGAACCGCGAAGCTGCCCTCAACAAAGCTGCTTCTCCAACGATGGCCGGTTCTGAACTCTCCCGTCCCACTGCCAGGACCAAACCCAGAGACATGGCCACGAACGGCACGAAAGCATCCGATGGACACGTTTTAACAGAGCTGAACGAAGCGCCCACCGCCAATGACAAACCAAAAACTCTGGTGGTGAAAGTTCAGACGAAAAAGGAACTTCCCGACAGAGAAACGTGGCAGGGAAAATTTGACTTTCTTCTGTCTTGTGTTGGCTATGCCATTGGACTTGGCAATGTCTGGAGATTTCCCTATCTATGTGGAAAAAACGGAGGAGGTAAAGAAACATCCCGGTTGTTTTTACCATGCATTTCCCCCTCTTAATAAAAGGATAAATAAATACATACATAAATAAATAAATACGATTTCGTAATGAACAAAAATCACTCTGCAGATTGAAAAAGATACAAAATAGACGCTTTTTGTCCAGGATACGCGCGAAGTGCGCAATCACTGGAAGCGCAGTGGAAGCGTGGATTTTAAAATCGGACACATATTTGAATATGTCTCATCATGTTACTCTTCTGTCTGTATAGGGGCGTTCTTGATTCCTTACTTTTTGACCCTCATATTTGCTGGGGTCCCGTTGTTCCTTCTGGAAACATCCCTCGGTCAGTACACGTCCATTGGGGGTCTTGGAGTGTGGAAACTGGCCCCTATGTTCAAAGGTAATCAAGAACCACAAATAACCCTCAGATTAATTACTCCATGCTCTTTTTTAGAAGCGTGTGAATTATGGTGTCACTGCATTATAGCGCAGTCGTACTGTGTCCTTGCCAAAAAATGATCTGAAATATGGAGTTATTTTAGCGCACATGTCTCCATAGGTGTTGGCCTGGCAGCAGCAGTCCTGTCGTTCTGGCTTAACATTTACTACATAGTCATAATCGCTTGGGCAATTTACTACCTGTATAACTCATTCACCACAGTAAGTACACATTTTCCACTTTAGGTATCAAATGTGAAATTGCTAAAATGCCAGTGACTGTTACCTAGATTCTTGAAGCACTGTCTCAGGGACTGTCCTGTTTGAAATGTCCTGTTTCAGGAGCTCCCCTGGAAATCTTGCGACAACCCTTGGAATACAGACAAATGTTTCTCAAACTACAGCATGGCAAACACCGCCAATATGACGAGCGCCGTCCAGGAGTTCTGGGAGTAAGGGCAGACTGTTCTCTTTTTCTTTTTTTCTCAAAACACTCTGGAATTTCGTATTCTAGCAACATACAAACACATTCCTTTTGTCCTCGGCTGTGTTAAAGAACCACTGTTGTTTCACAAAAATGCGGCTATTGTGCTATTTTTGGCAAACAACCCTAGCTGAATGCTTTGCATCGGCAATTAGACAGGCTCTATTTCAAACTGTTTGTGAGTTATATGAGCTGACAGATATTCTACGTTCTCTAATAATATTCTACGTAAATTCTACAGCTACGTTCTCTAATAATGTTTGTTCCCCTTTCTCACTCAGACGTAACATGCATCAACTGACTGAGGGTTTGGATACGCCGGGAGAGATAAGATTGCCACTAGCAATAACACTGGCCATTGCCTGGGTTCTGGTCTATTTTTGTATCTGGAAGGGCGTAGGCTGGACTGGAAAGGTAAGAATGTCCTTGCACGTCACAATATGACATTCGGCCATGCTATTTGTTTTTAACAAATTCAGAAATTCAATAAAGCTCTGAATATTCAAAATCAAGGCTTTGGGATCAGAATCTCCTAAATAATGAAAGTCTGTCATGCTTTCACAGAGCTTCCCAATTGTTGTTTTTCAGATAGAATCACGGCACAGTGTCGCATAATATCAAAGCAGACATGCATTTTTTTTTTCTTGAGGCTGTTGATATGTCTTTCAGGTGGTATATTTCTCAGCAACATACCCATACTTCATGCTGTTTATTCTGTTCATCCGTGGAGTGACGCTGCCTGGAGCGAAAGAGGGCATTTTGTTCTATATCACGCCTGAGTTCAGCAAGCTGAAAGAATCAGAGGTAGAGCGCTTTGTAATTATCATACGGTAATAGATGTGTTTGCAGGCGTATAATTTGGTGAATTTCTACCATGTCTCGTCTTTTCTCGTAGGTGTGGCTTGATGCAGCCACTCAGATCTTCTTCTCTTACGGTCTGGGCCTGGGCTCTCTGATCGCCCTTGGGAGCTACAACCCTTTCAACAATAATGTTTACAAGTATGCAGCAACTGTAAGATTTATTAAAGGGCGTTCAAATGTTACCCTTAATATGCATCGTTAATCAGTCACATGCGTGAAAATTTTGTATTTCAAAACAGCCAAGCGTTTTTGCCTACAAAAAAAATGCTTCCTCGTCACTCTCAATACATCACATAGAGTAGATAATAGGATAAATAATGATGGATCACTAAACAATTACATGCTCTCGTCTGCTTCTCAGAGATTCTATCATCGTCTGCTGCATCAATTCCTTCACCAGTATGTTCGCTGGATTCGTCATTTTCTCTATCGTAGGTTTCATGGCCCACATCACACAGCGGCCCATAGCAGACGTGGCTGCATCAGGTAATTATGATGGATTTCAGTCTGATCACTGGATGAAGACCTACTGCTATACTTTGTGCAATCTCTTAAATTTGTGACACAGACAGGTGGCTACATCAACCATCAAAGCTGCTACCACAGTAATTATTTAAAAAAAAATCATAATCATCTATTTTAGGGTTTTTGGTAACAGGGTTGCTAATATTACAAATCTCAGATAACATAAGTTGTAAATAAATAAAACAAAAATCAAATAATATTTGATTTGCGGTTTACAATATGTGCTATGCATAAAAGTGACCAACACTGAAATTAGACATTAGAGCTTTATTGTTCAAATAACATATTGCATTTATTTGTGTCTATGCCATAATACAGATATTCTAAAGCTAAGTAAACCTGTTTTGATCTCAGGGCCAGGGCTGGCATTCTTAGCCTACCCAGAGGCGGTCACACAGCTGCCCATCTCACCGCTCTGGGCAATCCTGTTTTTCTCCATGTTGCTTATGCTTGGCATTGACAGTCAGGTAAAGAACATGTTTCAAACATGCATGCGTGTGTCTTCAGGCATTCATATTTGTGTAGTAATAGTAGGTATTAAATATACGGCTGAATTCAGAATAGCATATACAGCGGCATGCCATTCCAAATTCAGACAGTATTTCTGACTTGAATACAACCAGTCCATTTAGATATCCTTTTAGTGTTTGTCTTTTAATTATCATATATATCTTTCGAAATAAATGCTTTTTTATGCTGTGTAGTTCTGTACGGTGGAGGGATTCATCACTGCTCTCGTTGACGAGTTCCCCCGCTTGCTACGAGGAAGACGAGAGATCTTTATCGCTGTTGTTTGCCTCGTGTCTTATTTGATTGGCCTGTCGAACATCACACAGGTAAATGCACACATACTCCTCATCTTTCTATGGATATCACATCACCCCATAAAAAGAGATGGAGGCTGATCACGATTTTATTCTAACGCTCTGTATGTAATGGAATATATGGTAAAGATACATACAAAGAGTGGAATGAGAGCTCTTGTAGACTCACCTCAGAGGACAGAAATGTTTGAGTGTTTTTGCTGGGATATGTAATGACTATGGAGTGTTCAACCACTATATAACCTCACACTGTTATATAAAAGCTAGAGAAGACTTGGACACTGCAGGAAAAAAAAAATGAATTCCAACTATTACTTATCAGATAATACAGTAAATAAATACAAATAAAAGTAAATAGACTATTGTATTTGATTTGTTTTCCTTTCTGCGGAAGCAGTTTAACTTAGAAATATTTCACATCACAGAAGTAAAACATAATGTCATCTTGACCTTAATAAGGAGCACAAGTGCTTGTGGTAATACAGCAAATCACGGAGATGCTCACAACCATTTGAACCATTGGCTATGCAATTATGTATAATCCTAACCCAAATACTACATACTTTTCAGGCCAATCTTGTGACTCACAGCAGGGAAGAGAAAGCTAGTTTCGCTAATGCTCATTGCTGCTACCATGTCTTTAAACCCAAACACAGCTAATGAGATGAAAGAGCTGGTTTTCGAAACCAATGTAAATGAATCACATCTCTCGCTAATCATGGCAATTCTTTTCTCGACAGGGTGGCCTCTATGTGTTCAAACTGTTTGACTACTATTCTGCCAGTGGAATGTGTCTGCTGTTCCTGGTGTTCTTTGAATGCATCTCCATATCCTGGTTCTATGGTAAATATGCAACTTTGTCTAATAATTCAGTAAATTTCCTTTCCAATTTCCAAGCAGATATTAAGTTGCTGAGAAGTTTATGTTGCCTGCAGTGTCCTGTGGCGTGACATTAAGCATGCATTTCAAACAAAATATTTAAAAAAGAAACTGCATGCCGTATTTATGACCTCATATTAATTAAATTAATACATGCAACATTTTATTTCACACCACATGATCATTTAAAGTGAATTAGTAAAATCAATGAGGTGAAAAAGAAAGCTGATGCTTCGCTTATAGATTTTGTAGGTATTAATTAATTCGCTTTTTATTCTTCACATCCAGACATAACGCATGCTAATTATTATCAAAGATCTTTATAATTCATGCTAATCTCGCTGTCAGACTCATTTCTACACTCAGTTGATCTGAATGAATATGAACCTGTGGGATTTTAATTGTTGTGCATGGCAGACTTGATTATGCAAACTACTGCACGATTCTCTATTAGCATTTATGAAGGGGCGCACATGCAGCAGACTTCCACTCGGCAATAATCCTCGGCGAACCGCTCGTGCATTACTTTGCAGTAGTGTATGACCCTCCCCTTGATTTTTATTCTGTACTGCAGGTGTCAATAAATTCTACGGCAATATTGAGGAGATGATTGGATACAAACCCTGCATTTGGTGGAAGCTGTGCTGGGTCGCATTCACCCCTCTGATTGTGGGGGTAGGCGGTTTTATGGTGTCTTTATGTACTGGAAGCATTCCTAAGGTGGAAACACAGGCTGACTATTTGTTCCTTCTGTCGTAGGGTGTGTTCCTCTTCAGCGCCTTTCAGATGGTCCCGCTTAAAATGAAGAATTACGTGTTCCCAAATTGGGGGCAAGGTGTAGGCTGGTGCATGGCCCTGTCGTCCATGGTTCTTATCCCAGGATACATGGGCTACATGTTCCTCACCCTGAAGGGCTCATATAAAGAGGTAACGCTTGCATTTTCCTCACAGCCTCAGGTGCGTCTGTCAGGGAACATGAAAGTATCTCCACTGACGACAGAGTAATTGATTTAGATTGTGTGCATTATTAATGCAGATGTTTCATTATGGGGTGAAGCATGCACTGTTCCTATTTCGTGGCCATTGGATTCATTCTAATTGCATCAATTAGTCTTCAGTTCTTGCCATTTGAGCATGCAATCAGTGACTTGGACTGATTGAATGAATTAGACAGGAGTTTTTTTCACTAGAGTATTTTTCGCCGCACGAAGCGTACCTCTCTATCTCTGAATCATGTTTCTGAGACTAGTAATTAGGAACAAAGAGCCCCAGTCCCAATTCAGCGTGACTAGCGTGGATGTAGCTTGTAATAATCCCTGACAGACTTGAATCACAGGTTCCCAGCAGGGACGCAAAAGTTTGGATTTGGTTTCGATTGCATCTTGATTTCCTAATTGTATCAATCAAGGGCCGTGATTTGTGCTTTCATGCTTTTATACTTTCTTTGCTCAGCAAGAATAGTTTGTCTGAGCTGGAATGGCAGCTGATGATTTTCCTTCCCTTTCGCAGCGCCTTCGGATAATGACTCAGCCCATGACGGTGGTTCGGACTCAAGAGAACGGGCCAGAACAGCAACCTGAAAACCCCACTCCAGCCAATGACGAGGCCTACATCTAACCGCCCTCCCCCTGCTTCACCCTGTATGATCAAAGGTCAACGTTCAGAGAGAGAATAAAAGAGTAATCACGGTTGATCACAACCAAGGACTTCCATGTCTAGAGTATATTCACCTACCTCCGAGGGAAACCCAACCTGATTACAGTTTGAATTGTTTTGGTACATATATACATAGGGTCCACAAAATCTGTCCAGCGATGTTCTAGGGTTAATCTATATTTCATATGCAACATATTAGTCTTTCTAAAAAAGAAAAAGAAAAAGAAGAAGAAGAAGAAGAAAAGGTCACGGTGTAACCAGCGGATATAATTTAAGTGATAATTCAAGATTTGGCATCCCAATGTAATTTCAACCCCACCGGTTATTGATATTACATTAATTATGTATTAAAAATGCAGTTGTAGTTAGAATCGAATTTATCTGATTGATCTGAAACAAAAAAAAATAGATATATATAATATTAGATATACATCTATATACCTATATAAAAGCAGGGAGCGAGAATATGGGAGCGTGCAACGGGGCAAGATGAACCTTGGATACGGTTACGTAGCCAGACGACACTTTTCAAGACTCTACCGTTTCAAATAGCCCTTCTCCCGTTTAGCCCTCGGGCAAACCCTGAAAAGCACAAGACCAGTATGGATTTGGTTTACAAACGCCCCAGGCAGCGATGAATTACCAGCCGCGGGTGCCAATTGACGTCAAAAAAGACTGTTACTATTTTTTTCCTTTTTTTATTTTCTAAGACAAAATAACTTTGTATGTGTTTTTTAGGATCATTTTAGTACACGTTTTCTATGTAAGAGTAAGAAGGACCAAATTCATGTTTATGCTACTGACAGATCTGAAAAACTGTTTTACGTCGCACCGTATCACTGCACAGGGTCCGAAAAGTCATTTTTGGGGGCAGACGTACCCCGTGAAACCACTGTTAATCCTGCTCACCACATTTGCATGCCACTGCTCAGGAAAAATGGCGAAAGTGACCAAAATTTGCTCTCCTGGATCAAAAACGATTATAGCTGTGAGCAACCTTCAGCAAATAATCACTTCTGAGCAAAAGCTATAGTCTGTTGCCATGGTTTCTAGGGTCGTTTTGTCAGACATCATTGACAAACCAGCACTCTGTGTCAAAAAACTGAGCCGTTGTTCGAATGAAAATATGTCAAGGAGAAATTATGCTGTTTTCTTTTTAAATCTACAGACTAGATGGGGCAATAAATAATTGACCCTAAATCATATAAAGGTGATATACTTGTGCGTGTGTGTGTGTTCTTTGTTAGAGACAGAGCGAAATGACTGTTTTTATTCCACTGTTTTATTTTTTAAAATGCCACTGGTGAAAAGCACAGAGCTTTAAGTTGACAAGCCACAAAGGTATCCGAAAAAGAGCACTGCTAGTTTGCTTCTGTGGCAGCTACATGTGACAGAGATCTGGATTAATTAGTCGATTTATTCTCTGCAAGACGTCTGATGAAAAAATGTGCAATCAATAAGAGTTTTTCGTGAAATTGTATAAATTTACCATTCATCAGATTTCTCTCTGAAACAATGTTGTAAAACTGTACCGTGTAAAAGTACATGTGAATGTCCGTTTTGAGGTTTTTGTCTTGTTGATGAACCTTATATTATTTGCTGTTTACTGCAATAATGCATCGATCTCAGAAACTATATAAAGCACATATCTTTCTGAAATGTAAAAAAAGAATAGTAATAATAACAAATGAATAACATTGATGGAAGATTATAAGAGAATAGATAATATGTCTAGTCAAAGAAAATATTGTTTTGTATATTTCTAACTGTTTGGGCCTAATGTAAAGTCTTGAATATGTAAAAAATATATATATATATAAATATATATAAAGGTCTTTAGATGTGTTATATAAAAGCATATTGGCATGTGTTTCTGATTACAAAAAAATAAAGTACTATAGATTATAATGTGTGCCGTCTCGTGTCAATAATTATTTGGTGCTTGTCAAAATGTGATATTACATTTGGCCAGAATAAAGGTGCTTGAATCTAAGACTGTGCGCTTAAATACAGACATATTTTTAGATTAAAAAAAAAACAACCTCTGATAGACATTTAAGTGGAGACAGCATTATTAAAAATCAGCAGTTTATTATTATTTTTATTATTCAGTAAGGGGTCATATGATGCGATTTCAGTGTTTCCTTTCTCTTTGGAGTGTTACAAGCTGATTGTGCATAGATAAGATCCTGAAGTTGCAAAGACTAAAAGTCTCAAAACCAAGAGATATTCTTTATCAAAGTAAGACTCTGCCACTCCCCCTAAAACGGCTCGTTCTAACACAACCCAACATATCTACCTCACGATGTGGGAAGATTTGCATAAGCCGCCCAAATGTTCATGCAAAGAAAGAAGGTGTGGTTTCAGTTAGTGTTGAAGCAGCATGTCAGTGAGACGCTGTGTGTTTCTAGGAGAAAGCAAAAGCACTTTATTTGGCCTTCCAGAAGTAGATGCATTTAGAATCTTTAAGATTACTTACAACAGAAAACCAATGCCCCCCCAAAAAGATTTTTTTTTTTATGGACGACCGTTCATGAACCTAGGATAGGATGTCATTCTGACTTTGCTATGACAATCTGGAGCTTCTGTATCAGCGACTGTAAGTATGTTTTGTTATTAGTTTAAGTATTTGCTATTGACTGTTCAAATGCGGCGTTTTGCGCATCGTGTGTGTGGTGTTGGTGTGTGTGTGTGTGTGTGAGAGAGGAAGAGCCCAGGTCACATCACAGTGGAGGTCTGTCTTAACCGTGGCTTGTGTACTGCAAACTCATACCAGCTTCATCACTGTGTCTGTAACGAGACTCTGTTCCCCTTTCGGGCTGTCTTTACATTTATTTTGAAAGATGAAGCTGGCGATTATGGTAAGGGGCGTTACATTTCCAACGAGTGCTTGCAGTGTTCGGCCAATCACAATGCACTGGGTCAGCTGGCCAATCAGAGCAGACTGCGCTTGTCGGAAGGAGGGGCTTTGTAGAAACGAAGCGTTTGAGAGAGGCGGGGCATATTGGACTTATAATAATGTACAGTATTTGAAAAATAAGTGTTTTTTGAACATTAAAGCATGTCAACATATTCTGTTACACCAAATACACAAAATAATGATCTTTAAAAAAGCATATTGAAACCACTTTAATGTGGTATAACATTGCTCACACTTTACAGTCTGGGAGATTATGCACAGGAGACAAGGAAGCTTACACATACTGGTTTCCTTGGACCTATTCTTGGATTAATAGATGCCCTGATGGATTCTGTCCAAAGAGGATAATTAATCTCCTTCAGCGATTAACCCTTTAATAGTCCCAATGGAGCTCCATCATTAAACTAGTTCTGATTGTCAAATCGAACAAATAAACAAATTATTTATTTACCATCTCTGATGATAAAACTCAATTATTGAAAGCACGCTAACAGCAAAAAACAGCAATCACAAATGTAATTTTATTGGAAAGCTGTTCCTCATTTATTTGATATCTAACTGATATCCATGTGATCAAGCCCAGAGGCTACATTGTAGATTTCCATATTCTGACATACCCTGTGGCCCGCATATACTACCGCTGTGATATAATAGCTTGTGCTTGTGGATCCAATTGGCATGTTAAAACTAGTCTGGGTAGGGGGTTGATCAGGGACGAGACATTTGGAGGAGGCTTCATGTCAGAGTCTCTCCCTGGAGTCTTCAGTCCTGAACCAATGACAGATGTGTTGGAAGTAATTTACTTCAGGCAGTGCTCAAACTATAATTGTAAATCTGTTTTTCACAAAGAGCCAAGCCTAGAAGCCTAATAACAAAGACTCAAAATTCAACATTGACACTTTTTAAAAATCATGATTAGTATTATTATTATTATTAGTATTATAAGCTCTTAATCACAAAATGTTATAATATAGTTATGTAGGTGTATGCAATATATTTGTCAAATCTAAATCACATTTTAAGCAGCCATACTCTTAGCCATTGCCGTCATCAGTCCTAAATGTTGTGTACTGTAGATAATGAACTGGGTCTGTCCAAACACACACACACACACACACACACACTGGATGTATGCTCTTATCAGTGTTTTGCACATGGTAGGCCAGGATATTCACTGTTAGCTAAGGCATTTATTCAAATTATTTCAATTGTATCTTGATGTTACACACATGCCTCATAAAATACATTTATTTGAAAACTATAAAACTGACAGCTGCTGAATATCTAATCTTTTCTCTGTTCATTTCATTGATGTACAGACTGCTTCATGATGGCACCACAGAGGACAAATGAGGGGGAAAAAGATGATAATTTAGTATCAATACTGCTAGAGAGTGTGTGTGTGTTCTTTTTTTTTTGCCATGTCACATTTCTGCAAGTGCCTTTTTTCCAATAATTAGTATTTTAAATGGGTCTGTCATTTTGTTTCTGATAGTTTCTTTGTTTCAGACATTATGGGTTCCCTGTCATTACAGGTTTTTAATTTCCTTTTATTTGGCAAATCAATTTCCCTGCTTTTCACAGTCAGTGCTATAAAAGCTAGGATGAAGTAATCTCCTTATTCTCTACTGCCTTTGTTGATGTTGAATGGACCGATACTGTTTCGATGAATATGTTAGTTATTGCTGATGATCCTTGCTCTGTTAAATAGTATTCTTTTCTTCATGTATCCATTCATCATTTTTTATGAAGTCATTTTGAAAGAGTATGTACACTGTAAAAATACAGATCGGGTGTGTTCACCTGAAGGTGACTCAGTTTTTGCAAGGTTTTTATTTATTGTATTTTTTTCAAGGAATGACTCATTTTCATACATATTGGGGGAGAAGAGGGCACTTTCAAAAATTGATATTCCAGGGAGCACTCAAGCAGATTTTGAGAGGCTCAGATTTCTGGTTAGTTGCTCATGTGTTGTTCTGTTTTTACAGACAATTACCTCACATTATAACAGTGGCTCAGGCAATGACGGCCACACTGCAAAAAATGCTTTTCTTACTTAGATTTTTGTCTTTTTTTTTTTTTTTTTTTTAACAAGTCAAAATTAAGTTGAGTCCCCTTTGCATGAAAGAAACAAAATAATCTGTCAATGGGGTAAGCAAAATAATATTGTTTTCTGTTTGAAACAAGATTATTTTGCTTGTTCTAAGCAAAAACTCACTTAATTTTTAATTGTTTTTTTTCTTCTGAAAACAAGACAATAATTTTTACTTGTTTAGAAAATCCTTCTTGATTTAAGAATTGTTCGATATTTTGGCTGGAGACAAGACAAAACATCTAAGAAGGAAAAGCATTTTTTGCAGTGCAGCCAGAACCATTCCAACCTCTTGTTTATTATTCAAGTCAAATGAACAAAGCACTTGAGGATATATCCAATATTCAATACGCTTAACAGAACATAGTCAACGTAGAACAGCATTAACTTTTCAGAAATGTGTTGCACCATGGCATATTACATGACAAAAATATGGCTCATTTTTAAACTAGTAATTTAAAGTATAATGAATTAGCATTTGCAGTTGCTTTTTTTTGGGATGGTTCCCTGCATGATAATCTGGTGTTTTGGTTGGCCCAGATTGTGGTGTAGCAGTAAAAACCAACACTAGACCTCTGTAACATCTTATAGAAACTGCAACCAGTGTACCTGTTACGGGGCTGACGAGACGTGAGAATCCATATGCAAAGCTTTATTTGGAGAAAACAGGGACATGGTCATAAGACAGGCAGGGTCAGAACACTGGCAAACAGGTATATGGCGGACAAAAACACAAGAATAGTCCTAGGGCTAACGCAGGTCGACGATCGACAGACAGAATCAAAAGGGGCAGACAAAAGGGTTTAATCCATGGAACCATGCGCAGATTCAGAAACGAGAAGTCTAATGCTAAGGCTAGGCTAATGACTAGGGCTAAGGCTAAGGCAAATGACTAGGCCTAAGGCTAAGGCTAATGACTAGGGCTAAGGCAAATGACTAGGGCTAAGGCAATGACTAGGGCTCCGTAAGGCCAAATGACTAGGGCTAAGGCTAATGCTAATGACTAGGGCTCCGTAAGGTAGCTTTCTCTAGGGGAGTGATAAATGCTGAAACAATACGCGGCAGAGGAATGGATTAGAGTGAGTGTTAAATAGTGAGGGAGTGTAATGAAACAGCTGAGTGCAATCAGTGTAAACAGGTGTGTGAAATTCGTGCTGAGTGCAATCAGTAATACATGATGGGAAATGTAGTCCGGGGTGATGTGCAACAGTGTGTGTAGTTGCGAGAGTCAATGAATAGGAAATTCGTGACCGATCGTGCCAGTACCAATGAATACCACTATCATTTATGTGTTTGTTTTAGTGTGCAGTCCACTTAAATTAATTAAAAATAAATTAGTTTCAACAACAAAATTAAAACTACAGCTCAAGAAGCTGTTGTCAAAAACCTGTTATAAATTCACTGTAAACCATAGCTTCACTGGGCTTATTGCCTTTTTTTACATTTACCACACTATACATGTATTAAAGGCAAAATATATGCATTAATATGTTACTTGGTTTAAAAGTTAAATCATTAAATGCTGTCCTTCCTCTAGATAAATGTGAGATTCTGCAGTGTCAATAGAATGTTCCTATAGGTGTAATAGATTAAAACAGAGACTGGAACCCATACATCCGCTCAACAGAGCAGACCCAAACCAGACCCATTCGAAGTGTCATTAAACAGTGCAATTCATTGAACATATGACACTGTACCTGAAACAGAAATCTCTTGAATAATACTCCCTCCACACTTCAGAAGCTGTGGGTTTCCACACACACACAAGCTTATATACATGTTTCTCCCGCGTGAGAAGAGTTTCTTTGATGGAGGAAGGGTGTGGTCTCAAAATTAAAGGAGTAGTTCATTCCAGAATACAATGTCCTAATGGTTTACTCACCCCCATGTCATCCGAGATGTTCATGTCTTTCTGTCTTCAGCTGTAAAGAAATTAAGGTATTTGAGGAAAACGTTCCAGGATTTTTCTCCATATAGAGGACTTCAATGGCAGCCAATGGGTTGAAGGTCCAAATTCAGTTTCAGTGCAGCTTCAAAGGGCTCTACACGATCCATCAATTCCAGGAAAAAGCGTATACGGTAGTGAACAATTGGTGCATTTCTCAAATTACATATATCAGTATCAGAGTATAAATAAAATGTATATACTTTTTAACCACAGATGCTCACCTTGCACTAGCTCTGCAATGCGTATGCTTTCCGCATCACGTAATTACGTTGGAAATGTCACTTGTGGTTTGTTCTCCGTCTGTGTACCAGTGGCGAGCGGTGACTTTTTTAACTGGGTATGCTGAGTGATAAGGTTAAAACTCCCACCCGGGTGACACTACTCCAATAACAAACACATACAAAATACCCCAAAAATATTTAAAATATTGGCCAAGTAACGTGCATATTTCACACAACAATAAAATCATAGAAGGCTTGTAAGTGACACAATCAGACTGAAACAAAGGGAACAATACAATCTTCAGCATGCAAAATGGTTTTGAGGATTTGTATGTTTACTTCTTTTCCTGATTGGTTTGTTTTTAATAACATTTTTGTTGTGATTTTATTATTTACCACTTAGGCATTTTGACAATTACGTATATCTTCAGCACGTTGTCTATGACCAAAAATGTTAGAAGATATGTTTCATGACGTTTTAAATTTGCTTTGCTTGAGAAAACAAAAATATACAGTTTACGCCTTTTTTTTTTTCTTTTGATTTGTCCGAGTTCGTTTTGCATCAAACACAAGTGTGATTTTCGGCAATTGAGATATGACAGCAACAGCATATTTGTTCACTTTGCAAGCGCTTCACGACAGTTTCCCTAGTGTATGAATCATCCGCATGACAGCAACCCCTGAGAACGAGCGTAGCAGTAGAGCGGAGAGGCCAGAGCTGCTGTGAATCCGGAAGCTTCTGCAACTGGTAGATTTAAAGAAAATTACTGCCATTTGGCAAATAAATCATTTTATGTACTTTTTCCTAACTCTTTAAGCTTTAATTTACATCTCAAATGACAGGGGATCAACTTATAATCATATTTATATTAAAGGGGTGGTTCACTGGGTTTTTTCTAGGCTTGATCGTGTTTATGGGGTGCAGTCTAACATGTGTTAATGCTTCGTTTTTTAAAAAACGCATTATTTTTTCACATCATTTACCTTTATTCCTCACCGTTCTGTCCCTTCTCTGAGAAATGGGCTGTTCATTTCCTTCTTTTATGAAGCCCCTCCCTCAGAATAGGCGATGGGCTCTGATTGGTTAGCTAGCCCAGTGTGTTGTGATTGGCTAAACCTCTAGCGTGCGTCTTAACGTCCTGCCCCTCACTTCGGCGGCATGTGCTCCGGTTGTATTGTAAACATCTGCATCGTTAATATCGCTTATCATTTTGAGCCCGATTGAGAAGCAGAGGATATTATTGAGGATTGTGCAGAACCTGTGCAAGCATGGCTTTAGCACTGTCACTCCATGTTTAAAATGCTCCCTCATAACTATAATGTGAAAATAGCATATATTGTAACAGTCATTGTCGGGTGAGTGAGACCGAGAGAGAGAGAGAGAGAGAGGGGGACGTGAGGAACAGTATTAAAAACTTCTGCTTTAGGACATTGATTTTGAAACTTGTGAATCCATTAGAATCGTTAGAAGACAGAATCGCGATTCATATATGAATAGATTTTTCCATGAACCTCTAGTTTTATTTTCCTCTTCTCTAAAGCAGCGCAACATGGCCCCGTCCCCTTTTGCTGCCTTTTTGTCCTGACGGCGGCGTTTATCTGGGTTTGTGATGTACCATTTTTGTAGGCATTAAACGGACAGAATTTTAAAAGACGATGTCGCCGTTTGCATTGAACTTTCAACTTTGTAACTTTGCAGATATTGTTTATGCTCAAACAGCAACATTACACACTAATATTAAAAAAGTCAATCCAATGAACCCCCCCTGTTTAAAAATCAAAGATTCTTGGTGCATAAAGAAGATCTGTAAAGTTGCAAAGACTAAAGTCTCAAAACCAAAAAGATATTCTTTATAAAAGTTAAGAGAGTCAACCACGCCTACCTATAACGGCTCGTCTAACACGCTCCCACATGTCTTCGTCACTGTGTGGGAAGATTTGCATAACGTCGCCCAAATGTTCACGCAAAGAATGGAGGCGTAACTTTTATTCTCGCTGTGTTTTGTTGTTTCCGCCGCCATGTCGTGAAGATGCTGTGTGCTTTGTTGTGAAAGCGAAACTACTTTTTTTTGGTCTTCCAAAAGAGGACGATACTGTATTTGCTTCGTCATGCCTAGAGCTGATCCAGGCCAGTTGTTGAGGAAATACATCAATTTCACACCGTAACGAAGCGGGAGTCCAGCCCGCCCTCAGCTCACTCTAATCCCCTGCCTCAGCGCACAGCTAGGCGGGGCTTCGCCCCTCACGGCTAACCGCTGTGGTCTTTCGCTGCCACTGATGATTCAAATGTGAGTTTTGAGCAGTGTAGAGCAGCGCTTGGTTTTTGTCATTTTTCCGATCACAAATGCAGGTGTGGTTTTATGTTTACGCGGCGCGATCCAACACAACGCGTAAAAAGACAGTATAAGTCATTATATCAGTAATTATGTCCCCACTGTATGCAACAAATGCCTCGTTTGTAATGTGTTTTAATGTTTATGTCTCGTCGCTCTGGCCTGACATGGCATCAACAGTATGTGAGGGCGTAACATTTCCATCACACGCTTGAAGTATTCGGCCAATCACAACGCATTGGATAGCTGGCCAATCATAGCACACCTTGCTTTTCAGACCGATGTTTTTTTGTAAAAATCGACGCGTTTCAGAAAGTTGGGGCATAGTGGAGAAATAATAATGTACAGTATGTGGAAAATTTTGTTTTTTGAACCTTAAACTGCATAACACATTTCATTACACCAAATACAACAAAATAAAGTTCTTTTTAGCAACGTCATATCCCCCGTTTAAGAAATGGCTGATCGTTTCAACGAGACAATTAAAGACACTTATTCCCTGCTTTGATCGTGTAGAGCCCTTTGACGCTGCGTTTAATCTTGAACCGTCAGTCCTGCTGGCTGCCATTGAAGTTCCATTACAAAAACCTTAATTTCTTCGGACTGAAGAACGAAAGCCTTAACTCTTGGATGGCATAGGGGTGAGTAAATGATCAGGAATGTTTATTCTGGAAGTGAGCTAATCCTTTAAAAGTAAAGCAGACACAACATCAGGATGGATCAGTAATCATACTCCATTAAATCAAAAATAAACACTTCATTTTCCTGAAATATGTAATACATGGGACCACCAGCAACCACAGCTTGCAGTGGTGCCTAATACGAGTTGATTTCAGAGGTGTGTGTGTTTGTAGAGTAATTTACAACGGCTTTCATTTTGGCTCAACCAACTGAACTATCAGTTTTTTAGCTAATATCTGGTTGAATGTTCATTACTGATCTACATAATCTCTATTATAGATCAGTGATATTTATATAGAATCAGTGTGGGCAGGGCTTCTAAGAAACATGTCAAAACTAGTTGAAATCTGATTATTTGAAATCGGAGTAAATTTCACTATATAGACTATGGGTGTCCAATTCTGCTTCTGGAGGGCCAATGCCCAGCAGAGTTTAGCTCCAACACATTTGTCTTTTAGTTTCTTGTGAGTCTGAAAACCTTGATTAACTGGATCGGGTGTGTTTAATTAGCGTTGAAGCTAAACAACAACTAAACTGCAGCACAGTGGCCCTCCAGGAGCAGGTTTGGACACCCCTGCTATAGACCTTCAGGGTGGCACCTTATTTATTTATTTATTGTTTGTTTGTTTGTTTTTGTTCAAACCTTTACATAAAATAAAGCTGAATTAGGTCAAATAAATACAGTTTTGTGCAAGAGAGTCATTGAATCATTTAACTTTTTCAACATTAAGTCATTCCAGCTCTTTCACTGAAATGAAAGAGCATTTGAGCAGTTTTTCCTCTGATTTCATTTACGATTTGTTTATGACTATTTGCTCTAAAACACTGACTCCTTAACAAATGAAATTTAACCACATCATTAACCACTCCTGTGTGCTTCATGCTTTATATACAGAAACATATCATTTCTTTCTCAGAAGCATTATAACATTAACATAGACATTTCAAAAGGTGAAAAACATGATATAGCACTGGTTCTTGAGACATGGGACAAAACATGTCCAACAATTGTAACTGCTTTTAGGTTTAAAAATGAAAATATTTTCAATTGTAAATGTTATGGGGGATTACTAATAGAGTGTATTTAACACAATGATCCCCTTCAGTAGAATTGTATCATTATTCTATCAAATCTATGACACATTGTCTTCTCACTACATCTAAAACAGTGTCAACAGAGAAGGGTTCAATCATTCATATGCTATAAAATGGATAAAAAAAAATTTTATTATAAAAAAGAGCTTGTTTTATCAAAAGTAACACTTAATATCTCATATCACAGCAAGGTTGTTTTTCAGTGACACATGCGTGTTTCATAAGATTTCAAAGTTGTGTTCCCACTTTTTGTCAACACCTTCAGACATTCATTAAAATTAATTAAAATTAATGTTGCATCAAAGCATAGCTCAGTAGCTTAGATAAGCTATAAGATACATAAATGTTGTTTCATTTGTCTGAGTACAAGGTTTTATTTTTTTTAAATTTTGCACTCTGGTTTGTCCCACTTCTCAAGAATCAGTGATAGCATAGTTATATTCTTAATATTAGCTACTCTTGACAAGTTTGGAAGCTCGCCTTGCTTGCTTTGAAGACCAGACAGGGGTCAAAAGCGCACTGGAATATGTGCTAAACAAAAGGTGAACCCCCAGGTCAGCTGTCGGCAGTCCACTCACACTGGCTATTCCTACTGCATTTCACTCAAAATAGTTACTGTATATTAGCAGATAATCTTTCACTTTAAATAATACATGAAAAGAGAAAAACATGATTCACATAACACTGCTCTGAACTACAGCAGGCTGTTAGAAAAGTTTAATATCAAGATCGCAAACAAATAACCACAATTTCTCAAGGGTATGGAGTCACCATATCATAAATAGCACATCTTGCAAGAAGCCTTGCCTCTAAATTAGATTTATAAAGTTTAAAAACTACAATTAGGATCTCCTTGATCTTATTGAGATAAAGCACAGTTGAGCATGATACTGCTGCTCAGTAAATAAATCACTTGTATCTTTGTGACGTTATTTGAAAGTTCATAAACTTGACCTCATATGTGACTGATGAATGGACTGCCCACAGTATGTTATCTGTACATTTTCCATTTGAAAAGTCCTACCCCAATGTTAGTGTCAGACATCACAGGGGCATCATACTTAGGAGATTTTTTTATAATGCTTTGCATAGATCAAATGTATAGCCAAAGGACATCAAATGGTGCTTAACTTATTACTTTTTTTATTTCAGTCCTTGCTCTTCGACCATCTCCAACTGGTGCAAGTGTTCCTGAGATGATCAGATGGAAACACTAGCACCATATAAACATACCTGAAACATTGAAAAGCCAAAAAGACTCATTTTTACTCAGCCAAGTGTCACAGTTTGGGTACACACTCATCCTATGTTTTGTGGGACATTCCTGAAATTGGAAGCTTTGTCCAAAAATAAGTTAATATTTCTGGTCTCAGAGTATCCACATAAGTACCAGATGTCATCATGGACCATCACATTATTAACATGAAACATTACACTTTGTTTGCCATGGGTCAGCTAAAGCACTTTTCGTTTTCACCTGGCTAAAAACACTTTGGTGAACAGACAATTTAGAGATGCTAGATAAATCCAAGATGGAAAACCATTTGTGCATTGAATACTTTTGCAGTCCTTTCAATGGACACAGTAATCAATACAAAGATACCATCTTTTGTTTTCACCACCACTCTTGGTGACATGTATAAGCTACAAAACATCTGGACCAACTATTTCTCCAGGAGTGACAATAAAATACCTCCTAAAAGCTAAGCTGACCACTACTTTCGTCTAGTAGCTCTATCAAAAAAGTACCAACTAAAACTTAATGGCAAAGGGCTTGAATCATCTTGGCTGAATCTGCTGGAACTTTTATATGATGATTGTCAAGTCACACTGTAAGCAGTCAACTAAGTTAGTGCGCCACGTTTGGGGGATCAGCTACGACGCTGTTTCAGAGAAGCTATAAAGCCATTACTATCGTCGGCCAAGGAGAGCAAAAGATTGGTACAGTTTAAGAATGTTAATTACACCAGGGTCATGGGGCGAAACAACACTATGGGTTGGTGGCAATTGATAGGGGGGGGGGGCTAACATCCAGACATGCTACTAACATATCGTACTCACTAACTTAACTCATACAATAAGCTGTTTGGGTCTCACAATAGTAAAATAACTTAGAGAGTCAATTTTTTCCAAAGTTGGATTCAAACTCACGTTTTTGACGCTTTTTAAATTGAGTCAGATTCTTCTTTATTCTACTAAATACACAATGACTAACAAACCAAAATCTCAGTGAACCACAACAAATAAACAAGGCCTTCTCCAAATAACTTAGATTGATTATAGCTACATGGAAATAAAAGAGGTTCCACAGGACATTAGAGCGTTTTGGTATATTATTTTGTTATACTATTAGTTTAATTTTTATAAGGCTAGTTACTGGGGGGCCTAGGATAGCGCGTTTGATTTATAAAACACTAGGTGTGTGCATAGGATCGATCATTACTCTTACCTTCTGATATGTCAAAAACCATACAACATTCCCCCTACTAGCGAGGGAAAACAGCTGAGAGCAAGCACCAGTCTTTGCCTGCTAATCATTGATGTGGGCAACTCCCTTGCCTCCTACTATTTATTCTATTGCTGGCACACACACACACTGAGAGGCCTTCGCATCTACATTAGTCACCTAATATATAAGGAGCTCAAAGAAAATGCAACTTTCACAAACATCATAATTTCTTATCTTGAAGCAGAATGAAAGCACAAAAATACAAATGGAAAAAAAATATAAATGTTATAAATGTAAATTATTTTATGAATTGATCAAATCAATTCTTAACGTCAACATTGTGTGTGTGTGTGTGTGTAGGTGGGTAATTTGGTGTCTTTCTCCAGTCATACAAGTAAGGGCGCGTGGTATGCATACAAGCAGTCTGCCGCACCCATCCTGTGGGCTACTCACTGTGGGTCAAGCGGTTGTGGGTTATGTTCATAGACTCTCCATTTCACGTATATACAAAGATACTATAAGAATTGCATTCTCCAGGCCAGCGGCTAAAAAAGGGAGACCGATAGTCTTGTTTACCTGTGGGCAAATCAACAACATGATAAGGTCTCTTGCCCTATCCACTGCGAAAAAAAGAAGATCCATTTGCAAGTACAGATCTAAAACTTAAACAGTATTGCCAGCGAACACTGAATTAAAGGCAAGCGCGATTAACTTTTGTCTAGCTGGGTGACACGGAAACAGAATGTTTAAACTAAAACATACTTCACCAAAGTGACACATCAAATCAGTTCGCGGGCATCAACTAAACCAGCAGGGAATGCTGACTGATGAACACCACTAGCTTACTGGAAGGGGAAAAATGAAAGTGTGAAAAAAAAGATAACTGAAGTCGTTCACAGTTTTTAAAGAGCTGTAAGAAACTAATGATGAAATGTATATTACAAAGTAAGTTTTCATTTAATTGTATCTTTTCTAAGTGATTAAGTTTAAACCTTATTGCAAAAAGTGAAGACAGTGATGTTTAGAAAGAGCAGAAAGACAAGAGCAGGGGTTGCAACTGAAGTCACTGGTTTGAAACGTGGTTGGAAACAATCAGTGGTGATTTTTATTGGCTGTAAGTGAAATGCACCAGAAAGTCTTTCAACAATCAAAGATGGAACTTTAATTTCTTTACAATGTAAGTTTATGCTAGAAATGTTTAAAGGTTTTTTTGTTTTGGGAAAACATGGGATATTTGTCTGATTTGTACATATACATATCCTAGTCTGTCTAATTGAATCACTACATTGTACAGATATTACAGGTCAAAGCCATCTGATGTTCAATTTATCTAAATAAACAACATATATGGATCTTAAATCACTGCCTGTAAAAATTCAGTGGTGTCATATTTCGAATACCTCAACGGAATTGAGGTCATTTGTTTTATAATTTTATTACTGAATGTGTACTTGTCTTTTTTTTGCAAATTCAATTCAGTTTGAAATCAAATTTGAAATCAAGCTTCCTTGTGTTGTAAGCTTTTGCAACAATGTTACCCTATTCTAAAGACACAAATACACAGAGAGTCGAGAAATGAGAAATTGATTAAATATGAGAATTTTTTTTTAATGTTAAATTTGATCATATTGATATGTATGGGTAAATAAAGCTATATTAAAATCGGTTCTCATATACGCATGATGTCTTTTAGACGACTTGGTTAAACCAATTTCCAAGCTTGAAAATAATTTTGCCTGGCAATTTTTTTTTTTAATATTAAAATATATATTCTAACAGTATGTGTTGGGTTTGCCAGTGGTATTGAAAATTATGATTTGTCATGAAATAAAAAAATGACCCTACTTACTTTTTAGTGCACAATACTAGTCTTGTGGTGAACAATTGAACCATGCAAGTCAATACACCGTAAAAAAAAATTGTCTGCCGTCGTAATCTTTAACCAAAAACTGAATATTGGCTTCCGCTCTGGAATGGCGTTCTCGCTCTGATGACATCAGTTTGACGGCTTCGTGAGAATCCGCTTGTTAAAGGAACACTCCACTATTTTTTGAAAATAGGCTCATTTTCCAACTCCCTAGAGTTAAAAAGTTGAGTTTTAACGTTTTCGAATCCATTCAGCCGATCTCCGGGTCTGGCGTAGCACTTTTAGCTGTAGCTTAGCATAGATCATTGAATCTGATTAGACCGTTAGCATCTCGCTCAAAAATGACCAAAGAGTTTCTATATTTTTCCTATTTAAAACTTGACTCTCTGTAGTTACATCGTGTACTAAGACCGACGGAAATGAAAAGTTGTGATTTTCTAGGCCGATATGGCTAGGAACTATACTCTCCTTCCAGCGTAATAATCAAGGAACTTTACCGTACCATGGGTGCAGCAGGCGCAAATGATATTACGCAGCGCCTGAAAATAGTTTTCCCACATGCTGCTGTGCAAGCAGGTGTCACGTGGTTATGTTGACGGAAGGAGTTAGCCTATTTCAGGGCGCGGCCAATCTCATTGCACCGCTGCACCCATGACGTCTCCGTGCTCACAGTGTTCTCAGAACTAATATTTTAGCTGAATCCACTGCTTGTCATCGGGATTGTCAGTATGGAGATAAAGGTTATGGTATAATTTTTTTAGTATACATGACATCGATGGGTGTATATTAGCACATTTTTTGTTGTTTCTTGTTTGTTGGGTGTCTGGCAGAGCTTGGGACCAGAAGCAGTGAGCGTTATGTCGATTGTAACATCGATAGGCATTCTTAACCACATCCTACCAACCTGAACTGCTCTGAGCCGCAGGTGGTAGGGAAGGTTCACCACATAAAACCCTGCCCTTTATTCAATTTCCATTCCCACTTGGAATACTCACCACCTGAGTCAGTTTGCAACTTCCGTATTTTACTATGGATCCTTTTTCAAGCTATTGAAGTTGAAATTCCTGTAATCATGACCACTCAATTTCGTACTTTGTCAAAAGAACAGTGGGTTTTGTTCAAATACTATTCTCCACTACCGTGGGTATGGAAAGTATTCAGACCCCTTTAAATTTTTCTCTCTTTGTTATATTGCCGCCATTTGCTAAAATCATTTATGTTAATTTTTTTTTCCTCATTAATGTACACACAGCACCCTTATTATATTGACAGAAAAACACAGAATTGGTGACATTTTTGCAGATTTATTTAAAAAGAAAAAATGAAATATCACATGGTCCTTAGTATTCAGACCCTTTGCTCAGTATTTAGTAGAAGCACCCTTTTTTGATCTAATACAGCCATGAGTCTTTTTGGGAAATATGTAACAAGTTTTTCACACCTGGATTTAGGGATCCTCTGCCATTCCTCCTTGCGATCCTCTCCAGTTCTGTCAGGTTGGTGGTAAACGTTGGTGGACAGCCATTTTTAGGTCTCTCCAGAGATGCTCAATTGGGTTTATTCAGGGCTCTGGCTGGGCCGTTCAAGAACAGTCACAGATTTGTTGTGAAGCCACTCCTTCGTTATTTAGCTGTGTGCTTAGGGTCATTGTCTGGTTGGAAGCTAAACCTTCGGCCCAGTCTGAGGTCCTGAGCACTCTGGATAAGGTTTTCGTCCAGGATATCCCTGTAATTCATCTTTCCCTCGATTGCAACCAATCCTCCTGTCCCTGCAGCTGAAAAACACCAACACAGCATGATGCTGCCACCACCATGATTAACTGTTGGGACTGTATTGGACAGGTGATGAGCAGTGCCCCACCCCCCCCCTTGGTTTTCCTCCGACATAACCACTTAGATTAAGGCCAAAAAGTTCTATCTTATTTCTCACCATCTTGGAGTCCTTCATGTGTTTTTTTAGCAAACTCCATGCGGTCTTTCATGTGTCTTGCACTGAGGAGATTTGCCATAAAGCCCCGACTGGTGGAGGCTGCAGTGATGGTTGACTTTCTACAACTTCTCCCATCTCCCGACTGCATCTCTCTGGAGCTCAGCCACAGTGAGCTTTGGGTTCTTCTTTACCTCTCTCACAAGGCTCTTCTCCCCCGATAGCTCAGTTTGGCCAGCTCTAGGAAGGGTTCTGGTCTTCCCAAACGTCTTCCATTTAAGGATTATGGAGGCCACTGTGCTCTTGGGAACCTTTAGTGCAGCAGAAATTTTTTTGTAACCTTGGCCAGTTCTGTGCCTTGCCACAATTCTGTCTCTTAGCTCTTCAGGCAGTTCCTTTGACCTAATGATTCTCATTTGCTCTGATATGCACTGTGAGCTGTTAGGTCTTATATAGACAGGTGTGTGGCCTAATAAAGTCCAGTCAGTATAATCAAACACAGCTTTACTCAAATGAAGGTGTAGAACCATCTCATGGATGATCAGAAGAAATGGACAGCACTTGAGTTAAATATATGAGTTTCACAGCAAAGGGTCTGAATACTTAGGCCATGTGATATTTCAGTTTTTCTTTTTTAATAAATCTGCAAAAATGTCAACAATTCTGTGTTTTTCTGTCAATATGGGGTGCTGTGTGTACATTAATGAGGAAAAAAAATTAACTTAAATGACTTTAGCAAATGGCTGCAATATAACAAAGAGTGAAAAATTTAAGGGGGGTCTGAATACTTTCCGTACCCACTGTAGATCTTTGATATGAATATGTTTTGGTAACTGGTAGTTTTTGAGAGGAGACTTTGTACTTTAACTTAAGTACTGTTTTGACTTTTACTTGTAATTGAGTATTATTTCAGCAATGTAACAGTACTTGTACTTAAGTACACATTTTCAGTACTCTTTCCACCACTGGAAAACATGATGTTTTTTTTAATTACTCTGTATATTTTAAAAACCTAAAACAGTGCTGGTAAGCTAAATAAATCTGAGTGCTTTAGTGGAATCCAGTTGTACCCATTACATGTAGCATTCCATAACAACAGAATTTGAATGTTGCCCTCAAAACAGCAGTGAACTTGCTTTGCCCTGGAGTTCACAAGTGAAACTGCTAAAAACTTTGTAGTTGTGCAAAGTCAAAATTATTTATCCACATTGTGTCATAAATTCTGTTAATAGAACTTCACTTAAACCCAGAACATTATTAGACAAATGATCAGTAAAGGCAGTAAATCGTCATTCTTTTCAGTGAAAACACACCTCTTTTCAATGTAATATAGATATATTATAGATTGCATATTTGTGTCATTACCTGACATGCATAATTCCTTTTTATTAAATCAACAAAATAAAAGTCCTACATGACTTTGGCTTTTGCAATCCTTGCCAAAAAGTAATCAACACAAAGGTGTGGCCACAGTCCCTATTACACATATAGACTGCTCTCTAAATAGTGACCAGATCAATGTTTAAACACATCAGTCAGACTGAAAGCCAGGCTCGGAAAGGGAAAGGCATGTCAGGTCAGAGCACAGGCTTTGGTGCGAACATGAAGAGCTGGCGGCTCACTGTAATTAATGCTGCCAATCAGTGAGCTGCTGTGCAGAGACAGTGCACTGATCGCAGGTGAAAGCTCAGCTGATGGAGCAGACTGATGTATCCACAGCATGGGGCATTTGAGGCGGGAACCAGGGGACGCAGTCAGTGATGTCATGCCTGTCAGAGCCTGTCTGTCAGGAGCCGTCTCTCATCAGTAGACTGACAGGCGGTGCACTGAGTTTATTCTAATTACAGTCTGACAGCAGCATTAATGAACTAGCAGCTAGCCACTCTATCACCACAATATCAAGAAATTAAATGAGCAAACTGGTACATTTGGGAAAAGGGGAAGCTGAAAAGTAGGTTCATTAGTATGGTTCCTAGTTCCCTTTCATAATGGTCACTTAAAAACTGCATTACTGAGTAATCCTATGGGAACACTGGTCAGGTGGGATGATACCCAGAACTCATATAGTGTCATGCCAATTCATCAATGCATTAAGCACAGCCTCTTTAGAAACAGCATCACTTTGACTTATAAGCATGTGCTCCCATTATCTCCCAACATTTCTTCTCTCAAGGGCAATGAAGGGCAGTATTCTTAATCAGAGGTTTTCAAACTGTTCCCAAAATCCTCCCCAGCTCTACACATTTATTGGACACACCTTGCTCAGATTGTGGAGTACAAAATCTGCAAATGTGCTGCACTGTGTTGCTGATACTTTGAGGGCACTGATGGACACAACAAGTGTTTGGAATATCTGAGACTACTCCACGTGGAGGCCATTTTGGTGGTGTCGGAATATTTGCTTTATGCAAGATGATGAAGGTATTGTGGTTCAAGTTGGATTTTTTTTTCTCACAAAGGCTTGTCTGAGCTTTTTGGTATCTGAGGAGCTGCATAAGTAAGGGCTATGGAGAGCTAAAGAGCTGTTCCATCATACACAGTCTAGTTTGTCAATATAAAAAGTCAGAGTCAGTCTGCAGATTTGGGTTGACAGATTTCATAGAAAATCACATGTATGATGTTCACAGATTCAGACTCTGATTCCATCCAATCGGGGATATTAAACATGTTTGATATTTTGAGCCATTTCAGAACACATATTGTTTTCATTTGTCATGCATCTCCTAGCAACCAGGCACACATTTCTGCATGCATTTGTTGTGATCGGAACAACTTTAAAGTCTGGTAGTGTATGGTCCTCAGTTGTTTAGTGTACAATGGGCAGGCACTTCATCAGTTAAAGGGGACATCAGATGCCTATTTTCCACAAGTTGGTACGATTCTGTAGGGTCTTAATGAAAAGTCTTTAACATACTTTGGTTAAAATTTCTCAATGGTAGTTGTTCTGCCTCTGTTAGAGGTTGTGTATAATGTATGATGGGCATTTGCATTTATTAATATTATATTTCTGTGATTGTTTAATGTTCTGTATGAGTTTCATATTGCCTGCCGCTATTGTGAAATTTCTTATGTAAGGACTCTTATTTTGACGTGTTTCTGCGAGCGAAGCACATTAGGTAATAGAAGCAATGGACTCATGACACAGCAAGCGCTCGACATGTTTGTGTCGCATTTAAATTAATCCTTCTGCTAAACCCTGTCGTAAGCATTGGCTGTAAGTTCATTTAAATCATTAATCTGTCTAATTTATATTGCAGGGGAGTATGTTCAGTTTAAATGTGATATAATCAAAGATGTTTGTTATTGCCGATGGGCGCTAGTGCACTGCATTGAGAATGCTTCTAACTTGCTTCTCAGTTAGCGATGTATCTGTATACATTTTACTAGTTAAACTGATAATAAGTTTGTTACAATTTGATAGTTAATTTTCTACATTTCTTTCATTTCACTTACAGTTTTACTCGGTTCAATGGCCGCTGAGTTTGAATATGTAAATCATACGTTGGACTATTAAAGGAGCAAGGCGCTCATATCCTGGCTCAGTGAACAGAGTTTGGCTTGCTGTTTATTTATATTACACTCTTTGGGAAAGCAAAACATATAAAGAGAACAGTATAGTAAAAAGCCATGGAGAAGCAGGTTCAAGAGAAAAGTTCAGAAGAAAACATGCAAACTGAAGGGAATAGAGGGAAAGAAAAGGCATCTTCAGAGGTTAATTCTAAACGCTCATTATCTTCCTCCAAGTCTTCAGTTGCTAGTGCTGCTGCAAAAGCTAGAGCCCCAGCAGAAGCTGCACGTGCCAAGATGGCATTCGCAAAAAGACAGCTTGAAATGAAAAAGGAGAAAGCAAGGCTGGAACAGGAAAGGGCTATGGTAGAAGCAAATCTGGAAGCGTTGGAATTAGAAAAGGAAGCTGCAGCCGCTCCGGCAGAAGCGGAGGTGTTAGAGACAGCGGCAGCAATGGAACACGACGACAATCGCAGTGAAATAGGCACACTTTCATCACACGTGATTTCAATGAGAACGGAGGAATATGTAAAACATCAGACTCAGGTGAGCTCTGACTTTTCCACGCTACCTCTGAATATCTCTTCATCAGCCTTTGCAAAGGAATCAACTCCACATTTGATCGATAAGTCTCAGAGCATGAGCGCTGCATATGATGGCGACACAGATATAGCTCAGGAGCGGACCAGAATATGTGATAGTGAACGTTTGCAGAGCACAATATTTCCAGATTCCCTGTACAATCTGCCTTGTTCCATCCCGAATACTGCATTTAAAGCATCTCCACATCAAGATCCTGTTACACAAAGGTATGCAGTCCATTCAGATACACAGCATTTCTCTCAAAGCCAAGCCACACCTATGTTAGACTTTGCTAAATACTTAGCAAGGAGAGAGCTAGTCACCACAGGGCTTACCAAGTTTGACGATAATCCAGAAAACTTTAGAGCCTGGGAGTTTTCATTTGTTAACGCTATGCAAGACTTACAGCTCTCAGCTAACGAATAGTTAGATTTGTTAGTTAAATGGCTGGGGAAGGAATCTTCAGATCATGTGAGGAGGATTCGGGCGGTGTATGTTACTAAACTGCAAGCTGCTCTCCAGTTGTCTTGGACGAGACTTCAAGAATGCTATGCCACCCCGGAAGTGATTGAGAGTGCCTTATTTAAGCGCTTGGATAACTTTCCACGTCTATCTCCGAAGGATAATGTGAAACTCAGGGAGCTTGCAGACCTGCTCATGGAGATACTTGCAGCAAAAGGAGATGCATACTTACCTGGATTAGCTTACCTTGATACCCCTCGCGGTATAAATCCTATAGTGGAGAAGTTACCAGCAAATCTGCAGGAGAAATGGCTGTTCACCGGCTCACGTTTCAAGGAAGAGAACAAGGTCAGTTTTCCCCCATTCTCGTTCTTCACACATTTTGTTTGCAGTGAAGCTAAAGCAAGGAATGATCCTAGTTTCAAGCTTTCAAACAGTAGCCTTGCAGTCATCCGTAATGAAAGACCCCTCTATAAACATGGTGCTAGCAGAGTTCCTGTGTCGGTGCATAAGACAGATATATCTAGACATGATGAGTTCGATTCAGCAAATTTGAAAGAGACTGTTAAGAGAGATTTGATGAAGCACTGTCCTATTCACAACAAAGCGCATCCCCTGTTGAAATGTAGAGCCTCCTGAAAGAACATAAGAGGTGTTTCAAGTGTTGCTCTCCGAATCATGTAGCCAGAGAATGTCCCGCAACCCTCAAATGTTCTGAGTGTGATTCTGATAGGCATTGCACAGTCATGCATCCGGACATAGCTCCGCCTTTCTTCCCAACTCCGGTGCTAGAACCAGACACGGAACAGCAGGATGTTACTACCCCAGAGGTAACCTCAAAGTGTACAGAAGTTTGTGGAGAAAGTGCTCCAATGCGGTCCTGTGCAAAAATGTGCTTTGTGCGTGTATTTCCTCGAGAGCAACGGGAACGAGCTATCAAAATGTATGCCATAATTGATGATCAGAGCAACCGCTCGCTGGCCAAAGGAGACTTCTTTCGACTGTTCGGGATCCAAGGTAATCCCTTTCCGTATTTGTTGAGAACATGTGCTGGTTCCCAGGAAAAGTCTGGAAGGAAAGTGGTTGGCTTCCAAATAGAGACGCTGGATGGCAAGACATGTCTTGATCTCCCACCACTGATTGAGTGTAATGAGATAATGAGCAACAGATCTGAAATACCCACACCAAAAGTCGCTCTTGCTCATCCTCACTTGAAATCTTTGGCACAGGTTATCCCAAAGCTAGATCCTGATGCTCAGATCTTAGTATTGCTGGGAAGAGACATGATCCGTGTACACAAAGCGAGACAACAAATCAACGGGCCTCACAATGCACCTTTTGCGCAAAGGCTAGATTTAGGCTGGGTGATTGTAGGTGATGTTTGCATTGACAAAGCCCATAAACCGATGGTGAGTGTCTTTAAAACTAACATCCTGGACAATGGCCGTCCATCACTTCTCAATCCATGCCAGAGCCACATCAAAGTGAAAGAGAAATTGTGCCATGGCGGGGAGCATAATCTGTTGTTTTTCCCCATGCATGCAATCATGCTACTCATGGTGTGCAAGCAGAAGATGAACTTGGGCTTAAAGTATTTGACATAACCAAAAATGATTACAAACGTGCCATATACTTCGAGGATGAGATCTTCTTGAAGATCATGCAAACAGAATTCCACCAAGACAAACAGAAAAACTGGATCGCTCCTTTGCCATTCAAGTCACCCAGACCATTACTCCCAAATAATCGGGAACAAGCTTTGTCTCGTCTAAATTCTTTGCGTCGCACGCTGAGTAGAAAACCCGAGATGAAAGAACAGTTTTCCGTCTTTATGGAGAAACTCTTCCAGAACCACCATGCGGAAAGAGCACCACCTATCCATGAGAATGAAGAATGTTGGTACTTACCCATCTTCGGAGTGTATCATCTGCAAAAACCGGGACAAATACGGGTGGTATTTGATTCCAGCGTGCAACATCAAAAGAAATTTCTTTTGATGTCGTGCTCCTCTCAGGCCCTGACTTAAACAACTCACTGTTAGGTGTGCTACTACGGTTCAGAAAAGATCTCGTAGCCATCATGGCGGATATCCAACAGATGTTCTATGGTTTCCTGGTGAAAGAGGACCATAGGAACTATTTGAGATTCCTCTGGTATAGCGACAACGACTTAAGCAAGGAGGTGATTGAATACCGTATGAGGGTACATGTTTTTGGAAACAGTCCTTCTCCGGCAGTGGCTATATATGGTCTACGGTTAGCTGCGCAGCAAGGTGAACAAGAGTACGGAACTGACACTTCACACTTTGTAAACAGGCACTTCTACGTGGACGACGGCCTCATGTCCTTTCCCACCGAAGCTGAAGCTATCGACTTGCTCGAGCGCACTCAAGAATCACTTTCCAAGTCGAATATTAAGCTCCACAAGATAGCCTCAAATAGTGTTTAAGTCATGCAAGCTTTCCCACCGGAAGATCTTGCTTCTGGTCTCCAAGATCTGAATTTTGGAAATGAGAGTTGGCCTGCACAAAGAAGCCTGGGTTTATACTGGGACATAAAAACAGATACATTCACCTTCAAAGTCGCAGCAAACGACCAGCCCTACACTCACCGCTGAGTGCTTTCTGTCGTGAATAGCCTCTTCGACCCTTTGGGCTTTGTGGTACCAGTGACAATCCGGGGCAGAGCACTGGTAGGTGAGCTGACCAAAGAGGTACATGATTGGGACAGGGTCCTTCCTGAAGAGAAGAAAAACATGTGGGAGGAATGGAAAACCTCACTTCAAAAGCTAAGTAACCTTCACATCTCACGCACATACCTACACCATTCACTTTCTAACATTTCATACACGGAGTTGTGTGTCTTTTCAGATGCCTAAAACTGGGCCATAGGGGCAGTGGCTTACCTCAGAGCTTTGAATGATGAAGGCGAGGTCAAAGTGGGATTTGTGTTGGGCAAGGCAAAGCTGTCACCTCGTCCTGAGCCTTCTATCCCTCGCCTGGAGCTGTGTGGTGCAGTGCTGGCTGTAGAGATGACTGAACACGTTCTCGATGAGCTAGACCACAAGCCGAATGCAGTGAAATTCTATTGTGACAGCAAAGTGGTCCTGGGATATATTTACAATCAGTCCAGACGTTTCCTTGTTTATGTGCATAACCGTGTTCAGAGGATACGTCAGTCGACTTCTCCAGACCAGTGGAGTTATGTGCCTACGGTTCAGAATCCAGCTGACCTGGCAACAAGATCCGTGGTTACGTCACAGCTGAACAACACCATATGGTTCACAGGACCCAGCTTCCTCTACCAACCGCCCCAAGAGCAACCGTGTGAGTCCTTTGAACTGGTTAATCCTGAGACGGATTCAGAAGTCAGACCTTGTGTAACTAGCTTCGCTACTCGAGTTGAAAGAATCCTCTTCTCTGAACGGTTTCAGCGTTTTTCTACCTGGGAATCTTTGCTAAGAGCGGTATCCTTTCTGATTCATCAAGCTCGTTCTCACACATCAAGTTCCATCATCACATCCCATACGTGCAAAGGATGGCATCAGTGCAGCAAAATACACACACCAGAAGAGCAGACAGCAGCAAAGAAACTAATACTTCGACATGTCCAGAAAGACCTATATCCAGAGGAGTTATGCTGCTCTGCAGAGGGACGAACAAGTTTCTCGTTCAAGTGCGCTGTGGAATCTAGACCCCTACATCGATGACGGTCTCTTGAGGGTGGGTACTCCCAAAGCAAAGTCATGTTGCTAAACTGTTGATGAGTCACTACCACTCCAAAGTGTACCATCAAGGGAGACAGTTCACAGAAGGAGCAATCCGACTGGCTGGCTTGTGGATTGTAGCGGGGAAAAGACTGATAAACTCTATCCTTCATTGTTGTGTGACATGCCGCAGACTCAGAGGAAAGCAACCTTTGCCGATGTCCTTACCACGTTCCTGGGCCATAAAATGTGTTGGTTGTGTTGCTATCTATGCAGGGTCAGAAAGCTCTTGGATTTTATCAAAAATATCTTAATTTGTGTTCTGAAGATGAACAAAGGTCTTACAGGTTTGGAATGACATGAGGGTGAGTAATTAATGACAGCATTTTCATTTTTGGGAGAACTATCCCTTTAAGGGAATCTCATGACTAATGAGGGTGGTGCAACCTAAATCTCCTTGATGAGTAGCAAACACTGACCGATGCTTCATCAACAGAGAACTAACTTTGCTCTGTTTGGACACTGAGAGAATAGACAAGTCAACAGACTGTATAAGCTGCTGTAACTTGTCAACTTGTTTCATACTAACCATAGACTGAACTCCCCCCATCCCCCAAGGAATGAGAAAACTCCACCACTCCTACAGATAAACTGATTATCTCTGCGGGCTTTAAAGTCGCTAAAGCAAAAGACAAAGGAACCCAAAGCTTCCACGTTGCTAACATTAATCACATGAATATAAGCAGTACCCTTAACAACATGTACTACAGCAGGGACCACTAATACCCTTCAGAACTTTAGAAAATTGTTCGAAAAGAACATCCTTAGACTGGGCAGCAAAATGTGAGAAGGTGGCAGCCATTAAATTAATAACATTTACCCCTAACGCTGGCAATTCCAATGTTGGGCTGAACCGATGAAGAAGCATTGTGACAAAACTAAAGGGCCTGCTGCCACTCTCTAGGAGCCTGCTAGATACATGGGAGGCTAAAAAAAGAAGCACCATGCTGACTAAACAAAAAATCATAACAATCCCTGATAATGTTCATTCCCAGAACACCTGAAATATATGATTCTGCCTGCAAGCTAGGGGTGTCTTTCACAACAAGGATACCCCAAGATAAGGTATAGCGAGCCCATTAGCGGCTTTAAGTTGGAACCAATTACAGGAATGTAGTTGTTCACTAAAATGTTGGGGAAAAACTCTCTGATATGGTGGACACATTGGATCCAGTATCCAACAGAAATGGTATCCTTACCCCACCAATGAGCACCATAACTGACCATAACATCAATGCGGCTTACCTCATTAAAACTACTTAAGTCAAACTTCTCCGCCCCTGAGCCATGACTCAGTGACTAGTTTTCTTACAGCTGCTGCTGGTATGGTTTTGAACAATCTGCTTCAGTGCCTGGTGAAAGGCTGGATCACTAACATGTTCAACAAACTGATCTTTCAACAATGTAGCAGATTTAGGCATAGCATCTGGAGCACTTTCTAGCACTTCATTTATAAGCATAAGCAGAGTATTGTCATTACAATACTCATGTAATGACTCACAATTGTTTATGAAAAAATAATTTCTCTTGTAATGCAACATAAGACTGAGGGCATCCATACTTGGAGGATAGACAAAATCATATCTGGATCCTCCCTCTCTGATCTACATTTACATTTACATTTAGTCATTTAGCAGACGCTTTTATCCAAAGCGACTTACAATTGGGGGATACATAAAGCGATTCTTCTTAAAAGAGGCAAACAGACACAAGAAGTGGTTGTAATACCAAGTTCTTAGACATTGTTCAAATAAGTACAAGCTAGAAAGAGAAGGAATAAATAAAGAGAGAATTTTTTTTTTTTTTTTTATGATGAAGACAAGTAGCTTCGAAAGATGAGTTTTCAGCTGTCGCTTGAAAATTGTCAGGGATTCAGCATTCCGGATAGGGGTGGGAAGATCGTGCCACCAGCCAGGAGTGGTGAACGAGAATGTTCTGGAAAGTGATTTTGAGCCTCTATGTGATGGTACCACGAGACGTCGCTCACTAACGGGTCTCAGACTTCTGGAGGGGATGTAGATTCGGAGTAGTGAGTGGAAGTAGGCGGGTGGTGAGCCTGTGGCTGTTCTATATGCAAGTATCAATGTCTTGAACTTGATTCGAGCTGCAACTGGTAGCCAGTGCAAGGAGATTAAGAGAGGTGTAACATGGGCTCTTTTTGGCTCGTTGAAGACCAGTCGTGCCGCGGCATTCTGAATCATTTGTAGAGGTTTTATTGTGCATGATGGAAGTCCAGCCAGAAAAGCATTGCAATAGTCCAGCCTAGAAATGACAAGGGCCTGGACAAGAAGTTGTGCAGCATGATCCGTTAGAAAGGGCCTGATCTTTCTGATGTTGTGCAATGCAAACCGCAAGATCGAGCAGTCTTTGCAATGTGGTCTTTGAAGGTCAGCTGGTTATCAAAAGTTACACCAAGATTTATGACCGAAGTTGATGGGGTAATTGTAGAAGAACCTAGCTGGATGGAAAAATCATACTGTAGAGTTGGAGTGGAAGGGAAGACAAGAAGCTCAATCTTTGCCAGGTTGAGCTGTAAGTGATATTCTTTCATCCATGCCGAGATGTCTGCCAGGCAGCCTGAGATCCGTGCAGCTACCGTTGGATCATCTGGTTGAAAAGAAAGATAGAGCTGTGTGTCATCAGCAAAGAAATCGTAGGAGAAGCCATGTGCCTGTATGAAATGGACCCAGTGATGTAGTGTATATGGAAAAGAGTAGGGGTCCAAGAACTGATCCCTGAGGAAACCCAGTGACAAGTTGATGTGCTTTGGATACCTCCCCTACCCAAGACACCCTGAAAGACCTACCAGTGAGATAGGATTCAAACCAGCGAAGTGGAATCCCTGTGATGCCCATTGAAGAGAGGGCAGACAGGAGGATCTGATTGACAGTGTCAAAAGCAGCAGAAAGATCCAGCAGAATAAGGACGGATGATTTGGAATCAGCTTTTGCAATCCGCAAGGCTTCTGTGACTGACAGTAGCGCAGTCTCAGTTGAATGGCCACTCCTGAAACCTGACTGGTTAGGATCCAGTTTGTTGTTCTGTGAAAGAAACAATGATATCTGGTTGGAAAACAACTCTTTCGAGGGTTTTCGCTAAGAATGGAAGGAGAGAGACAGGTCTGTAGCTATCTGTAAGTGAAGTGTTTAATGTAGGTTTTTGAGCAGTGGGGTTATCCGAGCATGCTTGAATGCAGTGGGGAAGGTGCCTGTGAGGAGAGATGTATTGATGATGTGAGTGCTGGTAAAAGTGTAGGAGAGATTGCTTGGAGGAGGTGTGAGGGGATTGGGTCTAGAGGGCATGTTGTAGGATGGCTGGAGAGCAGAAGTTTTGATACTTCTGCCTCAGTGAGGGAACAGAAGGAGAAGATGGGAGTTTTTGCAGTGGGAGGGGTTGGTTTGACACATCCTGTGTGTGTGGGGATGGAATTGGCTAATGATTGTTCTGGTTTTGTCTGTGAAGAATGTGGCAAAATCATCAGCTGTTATAGAAGTGGTAGGAGGTGGTGGAGGGGGACAGAGGAGAGAATGGAAAGTTTTGAAGAGATTACGTGTGTCTGGAGCGCTGTTGATCTTGTTGTGGAAGTATGAAGATTTGGCAGTATGGACTTCAGCAGAGAAAGATGAAAGCAAAGACTGATACATACTTAGGTCTGACGGATCTTTTGATTTGCACCATTTTCTCTCAGCTGCCCGGAGTTTGGTCCGATGTTCACGAAGAACATCGGATAACCAGGAGTTCGAGGGGGCAGCCCGTGCTGGCCTGGAGGAGAGAGGACAAATATCATCTAGACAAGAGGTTAAAGTAGAGCATAAAGTGTCAGTTGCTGCATTCACATCCAGAGATGAGAAATGGGTAGGTGAGGGAAGAGAGGAGGATACAACGGAGGAAAGATGGGAGGGGGAAAGGGAGCGTAGGTTTCGTCTAAAAATCTAGATCTAGACCTGTATTTAATTTCATCGTTACGGACTCTCCCTCCAAATGATCATAAATTGAGTAAACTTGATCAACAGATGGTAAATACCTGGCCCAATGGTAAATACCATACTCGTACAGACCTCATCTACCCATTTGGCTAGTCCAATCCCTAGAGTACCTTTAAAGATGGGACACTTCCTTTCCCTGGGCACATACACCAATTGGCCATAAAACCCCTAGACTGACCTGAAGACCTGGGAATATCAGGAGCAACATTAGTAGATTCAGTTCTTATAGGAACAGTCTGAGCATCTAAAAGGCATTGATCATCAGTCTGTTGAACCTCCTGCAACTCTTGCAGTTGTGTGTCCATACTTGCAGGGTGCAGTTCCTTCAGCCATCACCTCTGGAAGTAACCTCCTGGAGAACTGGGGAAACACTTTTGTGTCAAATGGTTGTCCGCCATTAAAAAAAAACACTGGGAAGAAAAGCAATCATTTATACTTGAAAGTCACATCTTGTTTTAGACAAGCATGTAACCTGCTGACTACACCACGATATCCAAATCCAAAGGTCACAGCTGTATCCAAAGGTCACACTTAACCCTCTGGGGTTCGAGGGTGTTTTGGGGCCCTGGAGAAGTTTTGACATGCCCTGATATTTGTGCTTTTTTTTCAGTTGCTTATAAACATATTAATGGCCAAAGTCTGAAAACACTGTATTCCACACAAACTGGGCTACAATAATATGTGAGCAGCATGTACTGTATGTACATGACTGTGTTTTTGAGAAAACAATGTTTATGCATTTACATTTACATTTAGACATTTTGCAGACGCTTTTATCCAAAGCGACTTACAATTGTAGAATACATAAAGCGATTCTTCTTAAAGAGGCAAACAGACACAGGAAGTGCTTGTAATACCAAGTTTTAGGCATTGTTCAAATAAGTACAAGCTAGAAAGGGAAGGGTTAAATAAAGAGATTTTTAAAAAAAATTTAGGATGAAGACAAGTAGCATTGAAAGAGATGAGTTTTCAGCTGTCTCTTGAAAATTGTCAGGGATTCAGCATTCCGAATAGGGGTGGGAAGATCATTCCACCAGCCAGGAATAGTGAACGAGAATGTTCTGGAAAGTAAATTTGAGCCTCTCTGTGATGGTACCACGAGGCATCGCTCACTAGTGGATCTCAGACTTCTTATCGTCTTCGGCAAAACTACAATGGTCACGTCCCGCCCTCGGCCCTCCCACCCTCAAGCCCTTTGTTCCCCGCTTTGGCGCTGGATTCGTGTCTAGCGTTTTGTCACGGATGATGTGCCCTCTCTTGATTCCTTCACCGAACTTAATCGCCCTAGGTATTGCTTCCAATTTTGTGTTAAGCGCTGTTGTCTCGAACGCCTGTCTGCTTCGGGTCGGCGGTCTTGCAGACACTAGAGTTTCTTCTGCATATCTGCCGTGACCCTCCACCTCTCGCCGCCATACCCCCGGCCCCCCCATACTGCGCCTGCTCCTCGCCCCCTCATTCCCCGTCCCCTCTGTTTCGCCTGTCCCTTGTGACGCGAGCACGGGAATGCCACGATCGCCGTGCCGGCCCACCCCCTCAAGACACAATCTTCTTTCTGAATTGTGGGGTGGTCATTTTTGGACCCATTTTATATTACTCCCATAATAATCCCCTGAGATTTTACTTGTGACGCCCTCGTCATCGTTGTTCCCTCCACCGTGCGTATATGCCGCAATCACCCACACCCCCCCACCCACCACACCACACCCCAGGCCCGCCCCCGTACGGCCGCCCCCGCTGCCCAAACCATACTGGGTGCTAGTATTGTCCGTCGCTGGTCCGTGCCGGCCACGGCCACCCCCCCGAGTAACGGAACTGTTGTGCGCCAAGTCGGTTTGAGGCCACGCCTCCTTCAACTATGGCCAGGCTAGTATAGAGTGCGCCCACTGTAGCAGTAACCCCCCCCCGTTCCACCGCGCTGCCGTCTGTTCTAAATTCATGACCTCGCCTGCAGACGTGCTCCTGGAGCCTTTGGCATGGGGTTTGGGCCCCACCGCGTGCACAGCAGGTTTCCCCAGCCAAAAACATTTTGCAGCTGATTCGGGAGTGTGTGGTCACATGGTTAGAGCTAGTCCACTGGTTCCTGTGTGGGCAGGACGTCAGAGCCTGGGGACCCATGGCACCATAGTCTCTGTTTTTCATCGCCAAGGCGTTGGGCTGCTTTGGTCTCTGTGCAACAGGTTTTTGCTATTTCCTCTGCCTGAAACATAGCAAGCACCCCCCGTGGCTCACCCAAACCCATAAGTGTGTGTGATGTGTGTGATGTACTGTCTGTATAATGCATCGAAAAAAGAAGTCTCATAGTACCCACCGACAGCCAACCAGCGCGATCAGACCATACAGTCCCCTTTTTTTCTTCGTTGTTTCGTTTTTCTGCCAGTGTTCCCCCAACCTCCCTCCCCCCCCCCTCCCCCCCCCCCCCCCCCCCCCCCCCCCCCCCCCCCCCCCCCCAACACCATCAAATTAGCAACGAAGCAATCTTCCTTGCCTTCGCTCCCCATAGCCCACACTCCTAAACAGAAGACGCCCGCCATTTACCACTATTGATTTTTATATTGAGCTTTCGGGTCCCTTTGTAGATGTCGTAGGGAGAAGGTTCTGGTTATTGTTTATTAGATAGTTGTTCCTAATGCGATCGTATAACTTAACTGTTAGCAACGTAGATCGGTGCCCTGTATTGTTCTGCAGTACTTTGGTTTATGATATCCTGCATGCACTCCATAAGATTGAATATAAGCCCGTCCTCCGGTGATGTGAGTATACCCAGTGTTCTACCTCGGTGCATCTAGTTATTGTTACGTCTGTTCATCGGAGTTTGGTAAAAAATTCCTTTTTGTGGTGTGGGTTGAATAGAGGGGCTCCTTTGTCTTTGTTTGTTTTGATTTAGTTTGTGGTTGTGGTAGTAGGTTGTTTATGTTTTTTAGTCCTCAGGTAGACTCGGTTATATGTTCGACGGCTCTGAACTTTTTTTCCTCGTGTGGACGTCTTTTATGTATTGTGTGGGAGAGTGAAAAATAGCATGGGCGATGACGTCCACGGGAGGCCGTGGTGACTGTAAGGCCCAGGAAGCTATAAACGCACGTGCGCGGTGGAGACTAGCGTCAGCTTCTAGGCTAATGAAGCAAGCGTGGCCGGACACCAGAAGTATGGACCGCGAAGCGCGTCTCGGTCCCTCGAGGAAAAGGGTGACCTAAGCAACAGGAGGACGTGTGGACTTCATGAACTCAAGCTGCGTCAAAACGCTGTGGGAATGAGAATGCCCAAGCCGCCAGACTTCCAAGTTTCTGCCTAGTGTGGAAACTGCACAGTTAGGGTGAGAGAACAGAAGAGCCAGGATTGGCTCACATGTCTATGTCATAGAACCTGACGAAGGTCAGGGACATGGACCATCCCGCAGCGTCGCAGATTCTGGCAGGCGGCACCTGCCAGCAACGGCCTCAGGAGGCCGCAACACTTCAGAAGAGTGAGCCCTGACCCCGCTTTGCTGGTCTGGGATCGTACCGGAGGCCTCAGCCTCATCGCACCTCGGAGGAAACGTGGAACTAGGGGGTGTCTGCCCACTGACTGGCCACAAATAGGGGCGTGGTAGGCCGCAATGGCCGCAATGGCCATCAGGGTGGAGTGAGTCAATCCTGTGGAGAAACGGGCCTGCAGGAACTCCAGTATTGTACCGACTGGGTAGTTAGCTGGGTCGAGCTGGTGGTCTCCACACCAAGAAATGAAAGTTTCCACTTCAAGGCGTACAGTTTCCTCCTGGAGAGAGCTCTGGATTGGAGGATGGTCTCAAAAACCTCGGTTGAGAGACCAGAAGCTACAAGTTGTTCCCCCTCAGGGGCCACATCCATAACTTCCACAGCTCCGGGCAGGGGTGAAAAATTGTACCCTCCGCCTGTGAGAGGAGATCTCTCCTGACGGGAATCTCCCACGGAGCGCCGTCGAGGAGAGAAATCAGGTCCGAGAACCATACTCGGTCCGGCCAGAACGGGGCTCCACCGTCCCGGCGCACTCTCTCCAGAACTCCCGGGAGCAGAGCAATCAGGGGTAATGTGTACAGACGATGCCTCGGCCACGTCTGTACCATGGCATACAGCCCCAGTGGAGCTGGATGAGTCAAAGATAACCAGAGGGGACAGTGTGATATCATAAGAGTCGCAACAGGTCCACCTGAGCCTGTCCAAAAACTCTCGATATCTGCTTCACCACCCTGGGGTGAAGCATCCATTCCCCGGGCCTCGGCCCCTGTCTCGACAGGATGTCTGCTCCCAAATTGAGATGCCCAGGAATGTAAACTGCTCTCAGCGAGAGAAGTTTGCCCTGGGACCACACAAGGATCTGGTACGCTAGTCTGTACAAATGGCGTGAGCGCAGACCTCCCTGGATGTTGATGTAAGAGACCACCGCTGTGTCATCGGTGCACACCAACACATGGTGACCTCTTAGGTCTGGGAGGAAGTGCATGAAGCACGGCCCGCATCTCCAGGAAGTTGATGTGCCACGTGAGATGGCGACCACGCCACAGACCGTGGGCAGGGTGGCCACTCATGACCGCTCCCCAACCGGTGAGGGACGCGTCCGTCGCTAGCGTTACGCGGTGACAAGGTCTTGAGCCACCACTGTAGGGGCCTCATGTACAGCAGGCCAATAGGTATCACGTTAAACACAGCTCCCATCAGACCCAGCAGTCTCTGAAACATGCTTGACAGTGAGTGACCGGCCTCCTCTGACTCTCGCGACTGCGGTAAGGCTCGATGTCGAACCACCATCTGCTCTGACTGAGGTAAAATCAACCAATCGTCGATATAGTCGAGTATGCGGATGCTCTGGAATCGCAACGGAGCCAGAGGAGCATCCACACACAAAGTAGGGGGTGAGAGTGCAAGGCCGAAAGGAAAAACACGATATTGGTACGCTTTGCCCCAGAAAGCAAACCTCAGGAACCTCTTGTGTTGAGGAAGGATGGATACATGGGAGTATGCATCCTTTAGATCTATCGTGACAAACCAGTCCTCGGACCTGATCTGAGACATGACTTGCTTGAGAGTAAGCATCCTGAACTTCAGTCGCATGACTGAGCGGTTCATATGACGTAGATCTAAAATGGGACGCAACCCCCACCATCCTTCTTCGGAACAATGAAGTAACGGCTGTAGAACCCGGACTGCCTCGCATGAGGAGGGACCACCTCGATGCCCTCCTTCCTCAAAAGAGTAACTACTACTGTTCCATGACCAGAGCCTGCTCGGGGCCCACCAGCGTGGGCGTAATCCCGTTGAAAATAGGCAGAGGAGAACCAAACTGGATTCTGTAGACTCTCTCTACAGTGTGCAGGACCCACTGAGACACATTTGGCAGTAGTTTCCACGCTGCCAAAACGTCTACTAAGGGAATCAGTCTCTCGAGACTGATCTCTGGTGTAATACGAGCAGCCAGCTTGGTGCCCTGTAACAGCGAACCGGCAGGGAACAACCGAAACCGCTGCTCTAGAGACCTCCACGGAGGTGGCGAGCCCCTTAGCCGCGCTACGTTGCCGGGCGGTGACTGAGAGAAGCGCTCACCAGAGACCGCTGCGCCTCGGGTAACTCCGCAGGGTTAGCAGACGATCCTACCTCCGAGGGCACATTAGGCGAGCCGGCCAGTGTAATGCGGTGTAAACCGTGCACCCCAGAGGGGACTGCCTCGAATAAGTACCTTGGCCTAGGGGGCGTAAGGAACTTATTCGGAAACTATGAAAGTACCGGGCGTGTAGACACCCGGGACGGCCTCGGATGAGGAGGAGGGACAGCCTCGATGGCCTGTTTCCTCAAAAGGGACGTGACTACTTCTTGTTCAGGACCAGAGCCCCCTGCTTCGGGGCCCACCAGCCGTGGGCCGTCCCTCTCTACGTGTGCAGGACCCCAGTACCACATGGTTGGCAGTAGTTTCTACGATGCCAAAAAGGTACTACAAAAGGGAATCATTCTCTCGAGACTGATCTCTGGTGTAATGCGTGCAGCTAGGTTGGTGCCCTGTAACGGCGAACCGGCAGGGAACATCCAAGCCTGCTGCTCTAGAGACCTCTGCGGAGGTGGCGAGCCTCTTAGCACCGCTACGTTGCCGGGCGGTAACTGAGAGTGGTGCTCGCGGGAGACCGCTGTGCCCTGTAACTCCGGCAGGGTTAGCAGACCGATCTCCTGAGGGCACTGAGGCGAGACGGACACCGTGTAATGCGGTGTAACCCGCTGCACCCCAGAGGGGACTGCCCTCATGAGTCCTGGGCCAGTGGCGTCAGGACTTTTTGGCCGAGGACCTCTTAGTCTTAAGTACGGTCCGCAGATCCGGCTTAGACTTCGAGGCCCCTGACCTAGAGCGTCGCCTCGACCCACTGACACGACACGGGGGAGTAGGTGAGGCCACACTCTGTTTTTCTGTTTTTGTGCATTGCTGACCGCCTCAACCTCCTCAGAGGAAGAGAGGTAAACACCTGCTCTCACTCGAGAAAATGTATTTATTTTTTCCGAAGTGCCTCTGTGTATCTAACTTCTCATAGTCAGAAAATACTTAATTTTATTCCTCAGAATTAAATGCAGTCAACCACCAGAGGGGTAAATACGGTCTGGTGAGTAAGATTTACATCGAAATCGAATTACGTAATATACGCGTTGCCTCGGCAGCAAGCGAGCCACTCAGTCACACCAACAACATCAATCTCCTCAGAAAAAGATGGCCGCATCAGCAACCTCTCACTCAGAGGGGGAAGAACCGCAACACAGCCCTCCAAGCCTTGAGAACGAGCTCTAGATCTAAGGAACACGGGTGGAGATAGGAAGAGCCATCTCCAACCCATCTGCTAGATCATGTGCGATCTCCGCGATCTCAGTGGCCGCCGTGCCTCAGCAGCAGCGGGACTGCAATCGCAAGATCACAGGCACGGACACACTCCTCGGAGCGCGCCCGGCGAGAGCGGAGCGCTTCACAGCGGGCTCTGAACACACGAGGTTCAGAGCCCGTCACGCTGAAGGGCGTTCCCCTAGCGTTTCCGACGCAGCTCGAGTTCCCGAAGGGGAAACTACATTTTAACACTATCAACCCCCCAACAATATATGATTACCATTAAGAATAACAGATGTACAATTACTATTGGCTCTGTTCCTGCTACCCTTAAAGTGGATACTGTCACTCCGTTATACTCAAGAAGCCTTCACTAGATCCTTCTGTTTTAAACAACTTTCATCCTATCTGTGTATTACCAGTAATCTAAGGTGTGGAAAAAAAATTGCACTCTCAAGAGGGCAGGTTCAGTACTATGAGCAGACTTAAAACCAGTTTGAAAGATTTCAGAAATACAGTTGACAGTTTTAACGTATTTCTGAAATCTTGCAAACTGGTCTGTAAGTCTGCTCTGTAACTGAACATGCCCTTTGAGAGTTGCTAAATAAATTTTTTTTAGATACTGACTCTGGCAACTCTGTGGGTACTTGTTCTGTCAAACTATTGGCAGCATCGATATGTTGATCATTATACCAGATATCTAGAAGACGTCTTGTGTGGGGATATAAAAGGGAAACGCCTCAAGTGGCTTCAGTCCTATTATCTGACAGAAACAGTTTCAGCTTAATGAAATGTCACATTACTTAATCATTGATCATAAATCCAAAATTGGAAATCGTGCATTAGGAATTATATGCAAGGATAATATTAAATTTAAAGTACATAACAGTCATTGTCAAAACTATGCCTTACTTTTGTCAGGGATATTAACCACGCCACCATCACGCTAACAAGGTTCCAATCCACCCGTTACGATCACCACATACCTGTCACACAATAATCAAGCTCCCTTATATCTGCGCTCTCCCCGCTGGCAAATGTCTGGTCTCGCAGATGATTATGAGTACCGTACACTGTCTCTACCTGTGTTTGCTTCCCTGCAGGTCCCCTACTCTGGCATTCAGCATGATTCAGAACTCTCGATCCATTGTTCTAGGCTACCTGCAAGGAAAGAGAGACTGGTTACTCTGCAAGATAAGCATTCAAAACTCCCCCCATGCTCAGTTTACTCACCGTGGGACTGTGATCTTGCTTTCACCAGCCTCTTTCGAAAATAAACCTGCTGAATTGTTGACTTACCCTTGTGTTCTCTATGTATTTGCTGACAGAAGACCAGACCAAACATTTGAAGGTCGGAGATGGATTCCAGCCACCCCGCACCAGCAGAAGCTTTAGACGAGCTTGTCAGCTCTCTGCGTGCCTCTCTTACTCCAGCCATCACCCCTTCGTCTGCCTTTGCCAGTCCCATGGCCCTTCCTTCCCCTTACTTGCGTGAGGCGGAAGAATGTAGCGTTTTTTTTCTCCAAGTATCGCAGTACATCGAAATGCAACCCCAAAGATTTACCCCAGAAAAATCCAAAGTGGCCTTTCTGCTCTCCCTCCTGTCCGTACGCATGCTGCTATGGGCTTGGGCTATCTGGAATTCTCAGAGCGACATCATTAACTCCTTCCATGCCTTTACTGCCCATTTCAAGGAGGTCTTCAGACAATCGGCCGGCTCGCTGTCCATTCCTGATCAGCTCATTCGTCTCTGCCAAGGAAGAGGTACCTCTGTAAGGTACTCTTCAATTCCGTACCCAAGCAGCCGCAAGCGGATGGAAGGAGTAGGCTTTGCTAACCGCCTACCGGCAGGGGTTGGATTCACACATACGAGCTCAAATGGCGATTCATGACGACAACATCAGTTTGGAGAATTTCATACAGAGAGCCGTAAGGATATCTCAGCGTCTCACCACTTGCAATCCCGAGGATACTGCTCATTCACCAGCCTCACCCGCTGCCTGCCCTCCAGTAACAGGACCTATGCAAATGGACGCCAATCATCTTACTCACGTGGAGCGAGCACGACGTCTATCATCTGGCCTTTGTTTGTACTGTGGATCCGCGGGACACTTCATCAAGACCTGCCTCTCACGTCCCCCATGCCCTGCGGTGAGTACTTTCCACTTGGACCCAGCTGTGTCAACCCTAAAGCTGTTAACAGTTCAACTACTTACCCCTGTCATTCTGTTTCAGTACACACCCTCGTGGACTCGGGCTCCTCTGGAAACTTCATCTCCCAAGCCCTCCTACGTCGGCTTCGGTTACCTCTGAGGAGACAGGCCCAGGTACTAATAATGGTTCCAAACTTGAAACCATCCAAGGAAAACCGCTAGGGCGTGGGCGGGTCAGGTTTTGCTCTCTTCAGCTTCAAGTAGGGTGCTTCCATCGTGAGACGATCTTGTTTATGGTACCGGAGGGACCCATGGTAGACATCATCCTGGGACATCCTTGGCTCACTCAACACTCCCCCAAAGTCAGATGGGACTCCAGTGAGATCCTCTGATGGAGTGAAACATGCTTCCAGAACTGTCTTACCGAAATCCCAGCTCCGGCAGCCCAGAGCCCCTGTCTTCAAGTCAATTCCACCCTTGTCGAAAGCCCAGAGCCCCAGGAAAGCCCATCCGTCCCATCTGACTATGAGGCCAGGATGTGTTCAGCAAACAGGCAGCAACTCGCCTTCCCCCGCACCGGCCATGGGACTGTGCCATTGACCTGCTGCCTGGGGCCAAACTCCCCAAGGGTAGAGTTTACCCTCTATCCATCCCGGAGTGCAAGGCCATGGAGGACTATATCAAGGAGGCTCTCCAACAGCAATTCATTCACCCTTCCTCGTCACCTGCCGCCCAGAGCTTCTTCTTTGTGGGCAAGAAGGACGGAGGCTTGTGGCCCTGCATTGACTACCGTGTACTGAACTCCCAGACCGCCAAACTGCCTTACCCACTTCCCCTTGTCCCGGCGGCCCTCAAGGAACTCCGTGGAGCTCACATCTTTAAGTCCAGTCAAGTCACCTTTACTTATATAGCACTTTTAACTATACAGATTGTGTCAAAGCAATTGTACAGCATTAATTAGGAAAATAGTGTGTCAATAATGCAAAGTGACAATAGTAAACACTAATTTTTCAGTTAAGGACAGTTCATCATTGAATTCAGTGATATCAACATCCAGCTCAGTTCAGTTTAAACAGAGTCTGTGCAATCAAGTCAACGATATCGCTGGAAATGAAGTGTCCCCAACTAAGCAAGCCAGAGGAACCAAAACTCCATCGGTGACAGAATGGAGAAAAAACCTTGAGAGAAACCAGGCTCAGTCGTGGGGCCAGTTCTCCTCTGACCAGACAAAACCAGCAGTTCAATTCCAGGCTGCAGCAAAGTCACATTGTGCAGAGGACTCGTCTGGTTCCTGTGGTCTTGTCCCGGTGGCCGTCTGAGACAAGGTCTTTACTGGGGATCTGTTTCTGGGGCTCATCTAGTTGTCATGGTCTCCGCTGACATTCAGGGCTGTAGAGGTCATCTCTAGGTGCTGATCCACCATCTGGTCTTGATACGTACTGGATCCGGGTGACTGCAGTGACCATCTGATCTGGATACAGACTGGATCTGGTGGCTACAGTGACCTCAGAATAAGAAAAAAACAGACTAATATTAATGTAGATGCCATTCTTCTAACGATGTAACAAGTACATCGGGTGTTATGGAAAGTGTTCCCTGTTCCGGTTGACCTAATTAATGCAGCATAAAAATCCTTTAACAGATTTGAATAATAGAAATGTAATGGTGTGCCATGTGTAAGCCAGGTTAAAGAGATGAGTCTTTAATCTATATTTAAACTGACAGAGTGTGTCTGCCTCCCGAACAATGTTAGGTAGATTATTCCAGAGTTTGGGTGCTAAATAGGAAACGGATCTGCCACCCGCAGTTGATTTTGATATTCTAGGTATTATCAAATTGCTAGAGTTTTGAGAACGGAGCGGACGTGGAGGGGCCTATAATGTAACACGAGCTCGTTCAAATACTGAGGTGCTAAAACATTAAGGGCTTTATAAGTAATAAGCAAGAATTAAAAATCTATACAATGTTTAATAGGGAACCAGTGCAATGTTGACAGAACCGGGCTAATATGGTCATACTTCCTGGTTCTAGTAAGAACTCTAGCTGCTGGATTTTGGACCAGCTGGAGTTTGTTTAATAAGCGTGCAAAACAACCACCCAATAAAGCATTACAATAATCTAACCTAGAGGTCATGAACGCATGAATTAACATTTCTGCATTTGACATTGAGAGCATAGGTCGTAATTTAGACATTTTTTTGAGATGGAAAAATGCAGTTTTAAAAATGCTAGAAACGTGGCTTTCAAAGGAAAGATTTCTATCAAATAGCACACCTAGGTTCCTAACTGATGAGGAAGAATTGACAGAGCAGCCATCAAGTTTTAGACAGTGTTCTAGGTTATTACATGTTTTTTAGGTCCTATAATTAACACCTCTGTTTTTTCAGAATTTAGCAGAAAGAAATTACTCATCATCCAGTTTTTAATATCGACTATGCTTTCCGCTAGTTTTTCAAATTGGTATGTTTCGCCGGGAAAAGAAATTTAGAGCTGAGTATCATCAGCATAACAATGAAAGCTAAATCCATGTTTCCTGATGATATCTCCCAAAGGTAACATGTAACATGCGTGAAGAGTAACGGCCCTAGTACTGAGCCTTAATAATGAGTGTGCTCATTATACCACGGTGTCAAACTGTTTTCCTTATTCTTAAGCATAAAGGAGCAACTGTATCTAAAATTATAGGCAAGAGAGAGTCCATAGTTTCTGTTACATAATCAAGTTGTTCTGAGGTTTTGGATATGCTATGGAATTGGGATAAATCAGGAAGATTACTTAAAAAGCAGTCTTTTGTGGTAGAAGTGAAGGTTCTACCATACTTGTAACAAGGAGAAGAATTTACAGTTTTAGCTATATAGAGTTTACACAAGACTAGATAATGATATAAGATGTATTTGCTTTGCTGCAGAATTTCAACACCATCAACAATTCCATGTGACAGTATTAAATCTAGAGTATGATTTCGACAATGAGTAGGTCTTGACACGTGTTGTCAAACCCCAAAAGAGTTCCGAATGTCTATGAATGCTGATCCCAATGCATCTTTTTCATTATCAACATGGATATTAAAAATCACCAACAATTAAAACTTTATATGCAGCCAGCACTAACTTGGATATAAAATCAGCACATTCTTTAAATAAAGTCTGTATGGTGCCCTGGTGGCCTGTATACAGGAGCCCGTCAAAACACAGGGGATCTCCATTAAGATGTGATATCGGGATCATGTTATATGAAGCACCATTACTTCAAACGAGTTATACTTGAAGCCTGCCCTCTGAGAAATACTTAAAACATTGTTATAAATTGAAGCAACACCTCCCCCTTTATCTTTTGGACGTGGCTCATGTTTATAACAGTAATCTTGGGGGGTAGACTCATTTAAAATAATGTAATCATCAGGTTTTAGATTATCTTTACCAAGCTGGACCTGCGGAGTGAGTACAACCTCGTTCGTATCTGGGAAGGTGACGAGTGGAAGACAGCGTTCATAACCCCCTCAGGCCCCTACGAATGATAAGTAGGCAGTAGGCCTTGCAAACTCACTTGCGAACTCCTGTGTCCGTCTTTCAGGGGTTTATGAACGAGGTGTTCCGGGAGTTCCTACATCGATTTGTGATAGTGTACATTGACGATATCCTGATTTACTCCAGGAACCTGGCCGAACATCGCCACCACGTTATGCAGGTCCTCCAACAGCTCAGGAAACACCAACTTTACCTGAAACTTGAGAAGTGTGAGTTCCACAAGACCACCGTCCAGTTCCTCAGCTACGTCATCAGCACTAAAGGGATTCAGGTGGACCAGGGGAAGGTCCAAGCCATCTGCACCTGGCCCAGACTGCAGTCGGTCAAGGAACTACAACGTTTCCTCAGCTTCTCTGACTTCTACCACCGATTTATCCACAACTTCAGCCTTCTCACCGCACCCATCACATCCTTGCTCCATCGTCAGCCCAAGTCTCTGTCCTGGACCCCTGAAGCACTGGCCGCCTTCGAGAAGCTCAAAGAGGCCTTCTGCACTGCTCCCATCCTCACTCACCCAAACCTTCAGCTCCTTTTCATCGTTGAAGTAAAGGCATCCACCATGGGAGTAGGAGCGGTGTTATCTGGGTTACCACGGAGAGCCTGCCCGCCTCCATTCTTGCACATTCTACTCCAGGAAGCTCACCCCAGCAGAACAGAATTACGACATCGGGAACAGAGAGCTGCTTGCCATTAGACTGGCTTTGGAAGAGTGGCGCCACTGGCTGGAGGGAGCCCAACACCCATTTCAATTGTGATGATTCGGACAACACTAGCTTAGAATACGCCGAACGCAAGGACTCAAATTCCGCCAGGCCTGCTGGGCTCTGTTTTTCACCCTGTTCAACTTCACCATAACTCACCATCCTTGTTGGTACCATCCTTGTTGGCGTTCTGGTGCAATATGGCTGCCGTCGCATCATCCAGGTGGATGCTGCACACTGGTGGTGGTTGAGGAGATTCCCCCCTTCTATGTAAAGCACTTTGAGTGGCCAGAAAAGTGCTATATAAATGTAAGGAATTAATCCTGGCAATAAGAATGTGAAGGCCGACTCACTCTCCTGTGTTCACCAACCAGACAGTCCAACCACACCTGAGCCGATCCTCCCTCCAGCTAACATCGTCAGCCCCATTTAGTGGGATCTGGACAAGCAGATCTGCATTGCCACTCAGACAGAACCTGCTCCACTGGGAGGCCCAGAAGGGAGGACTTGCGTACCCCCTTCCCTACTGCAAACCCTTCTGGGCTCACTTCACGCTTCCCTGGTAGCTACAGGAGATTTGGAGATATCTCCGGTCATACTGCCATGACAACCAACACAGCTGGAACCGCTTCCTACCCTGGTCCGTGTATGCACAGAACTCTCTGAGGCAGTCCACCACAGGATTAACCCCCCTTTTCATTGCATACTCGGCTTCCAACCCCCTCTGTTTCCCTGGATGGAGGAACCCTCCGATGTTCCAGCTGTGGACCACTGGTTCCGAGCGAGCGAGAGAGTATGGGACTCAGCCCATGTCCATCTCCAGTGGGAAGTGCGGAGACATAAGGCCTTCACTGATGCCCGACGCCCTTCACTCTACCGCCCCCGTCTATTGTCCTGGGGACAAGTTCTGGTTGGCCACCCAGGATCTTTGTCTCCGCCTGCCCTGCAAGAAGCTGAGTCCCCGCTATATAGCACCATCCAGAGGCAGATTAATGATGTTACTTACCTGTTGCAGCTCCCTGCCCAGTATCGGGTGCACCCCACATTCCATGTGTCACTACTCAAACCATTCTCTCCTTCTGCCCCAGGTCTCGAGGAACCCGAAGAACCTCCTCCTCCCGAGATCCTCGAAGAACCCACCACCTACCGTGTCCATGACATCTTGTACTCCAGGCGACGGGGCGGCCGCCTAGAGTATCTCATCGACTGGGAAAGGTATGGCCCCGAGGAGAGATCCTGGGTTGCTCGGGATGATGTTCTGGATCCCTCCCTCCTGGCTGATTACCATCTCAACCACCTGCACCGCCCAGCACCCAGGGTCCGTTGCTGTCCCCGTCGCCATGTGCGGGCGTCATGAGCCGCCCGTGGAGGAGGGGGTACTGGCAGGGATTCAACCACGCCACCCATTACGCTATCAAGGTCCCAATCACCCGATTACTGATCACCACCACCTGTCACCACTAATCAAGCTCCCTATATCCTTGCACTCTCCCCACTGTCACATTGTCTGGTCTCACAGATAATTATGCGTACTTACCTGACTCTTACTCTTACCTGTGTTTGCTTACCTGCAAGCGTCCCCAACGATCCATTCCACGTGCTCCAGTGCTCCTACGATCCATTGTTCCTATGGCTCACCTGCAAGGAAAGACAGACTGGTTACTCCGGCAAGATAAGCATCCAAAACTCCTCCCGTGCTCAGTTTACTCGCCTTGGGACTGTGATCTTGCTTTCACCTGCCTCCTTCGAAAATAAACCTGCTGAATTGTTGACTTAGCCTTGTGTTCTTTGTGTATTTACTGACAACTTTAGCCCGATTCACAACGGTTAGCTTATAATAATTTTTTCTATTTTTAGTGGTACTGGTAGGAATTTGCGGGAAGTTCGAGCATGGCATTGCGTCATTATGTCACGTCTGTAATCATAAAGAAGTTGTCCCGGCTAATAGGCTATATCGCATGTGAGGATCCTGCAGGTGGCAGATCGTTTATAGCCTTTTCTCACAGAAGCTGGAATAATTAAACATATTATTTTGATGGCGGATTGTAATCCAGAAAGGATTGTGTTTATGAAACACGTGTGACTGAAATGAAATTATATTCCAGTTTTAAAAGTGCATCTGATTACAGATTGCCTTGGATTACACAAGATTTGTATTTTAAAGAGAACCAGTTCGAAGGAAGAATAATTAGCTTTTTGGGTTAAAATAATTTCTTAATAAGAAATTTGAATGGTATGACAATTAAAGATTAGACTGTACAGAAATTAAATCTACACGCTAATACACATTATATACACATAGTCACACAATGCTGATGTTGTTAACATTAACAATTTGAGAACAAAGTATAACAGTAATAATAATTTGCATGGTTTGATGTGATAATTATGGTGACCAGGAGGGGACGTCTTCGGTTCACTTAGTTTTGTCATGGCCTCGACATGTTAACTCATGGGAACATGATAATATGTCGTGACCACGAGATATTAATTTGTGGGAACGTCATATTGTCAGGATCGTGTACTTTCTTTGTCCATGTTTTTGCCCCTGTTTCGTTCCTTTATTTGGCCCTGTTCCTGTTCCTCGGGTTGTTGATTAGTCATCCCTGCACCTTGTTTTCCTCAATCATCCCTGTATTGAGTCCTAGTCTGGCATCTGTCTCTGTCGTTTCTACAAGTGTTATGTTCATGTTTTCCTGCCGTTCCGTGTTTGATGTCCCTGTTTTCTTCTATGAAAACTGTTTCGTTTATTCCTCGTCTCCATTGTTCCTCGCCATCACAGATTGTGACAGAAGAACCGACCAAAACAGTAACGTCCTTGTGTCTACCCTCTGTTTTGTTTCCCATTTTTACCCAGTGTCTTTTTTTCCATTGTTCCATCATGGATGCCCTTCTATCCATCAAATACCCTCCTCACTCTGAACAGGGGGACTAAGCTCTCGAGGACCACCAGACTGTGTCAGCTGCTAGCAGCCCACAGCTTACCCTACACTGCCTCTGTGCGTTCTACCACGCAGTGTAAACATCGAGTGCAGAGCGCCGTTGTCCGTAGAGGGTCGTCGAGAGTATTTCGGCACGTTTGTGGAATGGATTCTGGCGAGAAATCCACTCCGGACCCAGAGCCCAGTCCACCATCTCCTGCTTGCTAGCTAAAGCCCAAGCCATACGGTATAGCCCGCGGGTCTGCCATCCGCCAGCGTCACCATGGCTGGAGATACCTCAACTCCGCTTCCAGCCTCCGAAGACCAGACTCCGCCTTCGTCCCGTTGACCCAGTCGCTCCACCTCTGCTCCAGTTCCCCACCTCCACCGTCACCTTCGATCCCAGCCTCCACCGGCTCCGCGACCCTTTCAGCTCCGCCTTGGTCGGGTGTTGACCCGCCATCACCTCAGGACTCCGCTCCTCTGGCTGCACCTCGTTGCTCCGTCCCACCGGCTCTATTGGGCTCCTTCCTCCCGCCAGCTCCACCTTGGTCCTCAGTCGCTCCGGCTCCACCACGGATCTCCGGATATCCGCCTCCGCCTTGGTCGCCAGAGCCCTCTGCTCCACCTTGGCCATCCGGATCTTTGGCCTCCCCTGGTCCGTTGGTCCTCCACCTGCTCCACCGCCATTGGTCGGCCCCCTGGAGTCGGCGGCCATTTCTCACCCATGGCTCCTCCCTCCGTCAGCTCCACTGTGGGTCGACATTATGGCTGTGGCCTGGGTCCTGATTGGCTCCTCCTGCTCCGGGCCCCTCCCGTTTCCTCCCTCCTTCGTCGCTTCCCTGGTCTCTGTCTGCCGGTCCCCTCCCGGGTGTCCATCCTCATCCAGAACCTCCTCCCAAGTTCCCACCCATGCCTCCCTCTGTTGTTGGTACGAGGACGCACCTTCCGGGAGGGGGCGTAATGTCAGATCATGGACTGTCGTGGCTGTTTTGGCCCCTGTTTTTCCCTTATTTGGTCATGTACCTGTCCTCGTTCAGTCTATTAGTTTGATTATGATCCATGCACCTGTGTTTCCCCAATCATTCCCTGTATTTAAATCCTAGTCTGTGCAGTCTGTCTAGGTTGGTTATACTTATGTTTATGTGTTTCCTGCCATTCCCAGTGTTGGATGTACCCTGTGTTTCTTCGATTAAAGACTGTTTCGTTTATTTCTCGTCTCCATCATTCCTCGCCATCACAGATTGTGACACATATTAACTTGTGGGAGTGCCATATTATGTCGTGGCCACGAGATATTAATTTGTGGGAATGTGATATTATGTTGTGGCCACAAGATCATTTTGTCGAGGTAACGACATCCTTATGTTGTGGCCACGACTTCTTATGTTGAGGGAACAACATATTTTTTCTTGTGGCCACGAGTTTAATGCGTAAACAAACCTGCCTGATCATAGCAACCAAGGATTATCAGAGATTGATTCATTAATATTTTATTTTGAATTGAGAAATTATTATATTATTTATTCTAGAAATTATTACATTATTAAATTATTATATTAACCATAGTCTTAGGCTAATGGACTGTAGGCTATGTAGACAGCATTCGAATTAAGTTTATCATGAATAGGCCTAAATGTTACATAAAGTACATAAAATAAAATAGGCCTACAAGAAAACATTTTATCCAGCCCCCGTCTTGTAGCTGGCCTTAACTGATCGTCTTTTTTCCGTATATTTGTATATCTTATTAATTATTATTTTATCTTATTCTAAGCCCTGATCTAATAATTTTATATTAATTTTTTTCCTTCATTTCGATCTCTTTACTTAACGTTATGAATACTTTTGTAAATATTAGCCTACTGTAAATGCTCGACATGCCAATAAAGCTTTGATTATGCTGTATGACTGGAATTTTTACTGGAAGTGCAGTTTAAAGGTTGAATTTAACATACATTTCATTTTATTTTGTCACATGAATAATTATATTATAGCTAGAGGGTCCCTGAGGAATGAATCATTCACATGATTTCATTGTAAATGGCACCCAACACGCTCATTTATCATCACACCTGGCCTAAATAGCCACATGTCATAAAGTTTGCATAATTGTCGGCTTACAGCTTTGCAAAATAATATGTTAGCAAAGACGAGAATATTTCTACCGAAAGTTTATTAGTTAAAGCGAATTTCAATTTAATTGACAGGAGAATATAAAATATTATATTTATAATTAAATAACTATAACCTATACTGTAACAAGTTTAATAAATAATAGAATAAAATAATATAAAGTGCAAGCAAACTCTCAACTGGAAATCTCCTTGACCAGATAAACTCCAGAATGTCTGGTGCAAACAACTAACTGCCCTTCATAAACACCTTACAAGAGCTTTCAATGACATCATTAATGATCCAAGAGGTATACCTGAGTGGTTAACATCTAGAACCACCTTCTTAATCTCCAAAGGCAAGAACACAAGGGACCCGAATAACTACCGGCCGATAACTTTCCTCCCAACAACTTACAAGATCTTTACAGCTGCATTGAAGAACAGAATATACAACCACTTAATTAAGCATGGCATCCTCCCAGATGAACAGAAAGGGTGTAGAAAATCATCTAGAGGATGTAAAGACCATCTATTAGTAAGTAAAATGGTTGCATCCCTGGCAAAGACACAAAGGAGAAATATTGGTATGGCATGGATTGATTACAAGAAGGCATTCGATAGTGTGCCTCATACCTGGATAATAGCAGCTATGGAAACCTATCGAGTCTGCCCATCTATAACTCGATTTGTAGAGACATTGATGAGAGAGTGGAAGACTGAGATAGTGCTCTATTACACCAGATGGTGACTCCTTGTCTCCCATTCTGTTCTGCATAGCATTAATACCACTAACTAACATGCTAAATAGACAAGGTATTGGATTTGAAGTCGACATGTACAATAAAGTCAGCCATCTATTCTACATGGACGACTTGAAACTGCTTGCAAAGGATGAGACTCAACTAAAGCAAGGTCTCACTATTGTCAAAGGGTTCAGTGATGATATCAAAATGGAATTTGGCTTAGATAAATGTGTCACGGCTGTCTTTAAACATGGTAAACTAATCAAAAGTCAGAATATCCAACTGAATGACCAAACAGTCATTAGGAACATGGATATGAATGAAACATACAAGTACCTAGGTGTCGAAGAGAATGATAGCATTGATAACATTCAAATGAAAGAGAAGATAGTGAAAGAGTACTATCGTCGAGTTCGTCAGGTATTGAAGACTGATTTAAGCTCCAAAAACAAAATCACAGCCATTAATAATCTAGCTGTTCCAGTTGTGGCTTATAGCTTATAGCTTTGGTGTCATCAACTGGTTGAGAACAGACATTAAGAGGATGGATAGAAAAACAAGGAAACTCCTGACTATTGCAGGCATCTATCACCCGAAAGCTGATGTTGAAAGACTATATCAGGAGACGAGATGCTGGCCGTGGATTAGTCAAACTAGAATCTGCTTTCGAAACCGCTACCGTTGGCCTAAGCAACTACATCATGCTGGGCAAAGATATGTTTACGCGACTAGTGGGAGACCACGATGCTGGTAAGCCTAAATACTCTCTTCAGAAAGAAGCTCAGAAGATAAAAGGAAAGTACTTGAAACAAATCACTGATGTGAAGAATATAAAAATGCAATTAAAGAACAACATTGAGAAAAATAAAATTGAACTCCTCAAGGGCAAACCTATGCATGGACAATTTTTTTGAGACTTGGAAAGACCAGGTGTCGATAAGCAGGCATCTATGCAGTGGCTAAAGAGCTCTGGTTTAAAAGGGGAGACCGAAAGCCTGATTTTTGCAGTGCAGGACCAGGTACTCAGCACCAAGTACCACAAGAAGAACATCCTGAAACAAACAGAAGACAGTAAATTCAGGATGTGCAACAAGGCTGAAAAGTACATAAGCCATATTGTTGCCAGCTGGACTACACTTGCACAGTCTGAGTACACCAACAGACACAACAAAGTAGCCAGCTATGTTCATTGGTCTATGTGCAAGTGTAACACAGAGGCAGTGGCGTTAGGATCCATGTGCAACTTTATTAGATCACAAGGCAGGTCATACAGGCATAAATAGTTAACTGGCGTTAGAAACAATGAAGGCTGGGCAGAATCGTAAACAATGTTCGTGATCAGGGTCGAGGCAGGCAGCAGACAAACAATAACATGAATCAACAAGGCAGGCAGGGTCAGAAAAGGTAGGCAGCAAGCAATCGAAAATGGGTAAACAGTCCAGGTAATCAACAGATAATCAAACACAGGGAAAACGCTCAGAAATGTCTGCAAGGCAAAACAAGACTTCGCAAGGAGAGCAGGGACGGCTCAGTATAAATAGACCGGGTAGATGGGGAACACCTGTGCAGGTGATTAGTCTCTGGCAAGGTGCATTGTGGGAATTGGAGTCCGAGGGGATATTTAGTACTCCGGTGATGGTTCCCTCTGGTGGTGATCGGCGGGAGCCACAGAGGCTGAATTTGTGACAGAGCCCCGCCCCCCTGTGAGCGGCTCCTGACGCGCAGAGGCGGACGACGCCGGGGTCTTCCGCGGGGTCTCCGGGGCAGGTTTATCCGGGTGGTCTCTGTGAAAGTCTGTGGTAAGCGAGGGATACAGAATATCCTCTGCATTGACCCAGGACCGTTCCTCCGGAGCGTACCCCTACCAGTCCACTAGATACTGGATCATTCTGCCCCGGCGATGAGAGTCCAGGATTTCCCGAACTCGGTAAGCCTTTTCACCGTCTATGGTGATGGGAGGGACTCTTTGGTCACCAGCCTCCTCTTGGTCCTTTCGCTTCTCTCGGACCACCAGCGGGCTTGAGCAAAGAGACATGAAAAGTGGGTGAGATACGATAATGTGCAGGTAAAGCCAAACGGAATGAAACAGGAGTTATTTGTCTGATAATTTTGAATGGACCCACGTACCTAGGACTGAGTTTTTTGCAAGGGAGCCGCAGGCGAATATCACGGGTAGACAGCCAGACCCACTGACCCGGCTGATAGTTGGGATTGGTGCGCTGATGGTGATTAGCTTGCTCCCTTGTTCGATGAACTGCTCTTTGGAGATGAACATGAGCCTCATTCCATGTCTCCTCGCTTCGTTGCAGCCATGAATTAACGGCCGGAAGTTCTGATGGTTTCCCGGACCATGGGAATAATTGGGGTTGGAACCCCAGAACACATTGGAATGGGGTGATACCTGTCGCAGGTTTGCGGAGTGAATTCTGTGCATACTCGGCCCATAGTAAGTAGCGGCTCCAGTCGGTCTGATTGCGATGGCAGTATGATCGGAGGAACCGAGTGAGTTCTTGGTTGAGACGTTCCACCTGACCGTTCGACTATGGGTGATACATGGAGGTGAGACTGACATTGATGTTGAGTTGTCGGCAGAAAGCGGACCAGACTCGGGAGGTGAACTGGGGGCCCCGATCAGAGACCACGTCTTCAGGAAGGCCGTAAAACCTGAACACATAGTTGCAGAGGACCTCGGCTGTCTCAAGAGCAGTGGGTAGTTTGGGTAGAGGAATCAGGCGGCAGGCCTTGGAAAAGCGATTGATAACAGTGAGAATGGTTGTGTGACCCTGTGAGGCAGGCAGATCGGTTAGGAAGTCAATGGCTATGTGGGACCAGGGGGGTTGTGGGATTGGTAATGGTTGTAGGAGACCAGCAGGCAGTTGATGAGGGGATTTGGTTATGTTGCAAGTTGCACAGTCTCGGATGAAGACGATTGTCTCTGCTTGTAGAGTGGGCCACCAGAAGCGATTATTTAGTAACTGAAGGGTAGCTGCTATACCCAGGTGTCCTGAGCCGGGAGTTGAATGATCTAGCTGAATGACTCTTTGTCGTAGAGCTTGCGGTACATATGTGAGGTTAGGGGGAGTTTCAGCTGGAGGTGGTTCGGTGCCCTGGGCGTCTGTGATCTCAGTCATGATGTCCCATTGTACGGGTGCGAGAATGATGGTAGACGGAATGATGGAGTCCTGACTGGGAGATATTGTGGCTGATCCATAAAGTCGAGATAGGGCATCCGCCTTAGTGTTTTGAGATCCTGGACGGTAGGTTATTGTGAAGTCGAATCTGGTGAAGAATAGTGACCATCTTGCCTGTCTATGATTGAGTCTTTTGGCTGATTTCAGATATTCCAGATTGCGGTGATCGGTGAGTACAATAAAGGGGTGTTTGGCACCCTCGAGCCAGTGACGCCACTCCTCAAAGGCGACCTTCATGGCAAGAAGTTCTCGATTGCCCACATCGTAATTCTGCTCGGTGGAATTAAGTTTACGGGAATAAAAGGCGCAGGGATATAACTTAGGCGGGTTACCATGTCGTTGAGTGAGAACTGCCCCAATGCCCGTGCTGGATGCGTCCACCTCCACAATAAACTCTCGTTCTGGGTCGGGATGGTACAAGATGTGTGCAGTGGTAAATCTCTCCTTGAGGGTCTGAAAGGCTGAACGGGCTGCTGGGGACCATTCGAGGCGTTGACTACCCTTCTTGGTCATAGAAGTCATGGGAGCTGCCACTGTGCTGAAGTTACGAATGAATCTCCGATAGAAGTTGGCAAATCCTAGAAAGCGTTGTAGTTCTTTTAAGGTGGCAGGTAGAGGCCAGTCAACAACGGCTCGTACCTTCTTGTCGTTCATGGCCACCCCTCCTGAACTGATCACATATCCGAGGAATGATACTGTCTCCTGATGAAACTCACACTTCTCGGCTTTGGCATATAGCTGGGGGCTGATGAGACGTTCTAAGACCGACTGAACATGCTTGACATGATCCTCGTATGAGTCTGAATAGATTAAGATGTCGTCTATGTAAACAATGACCCAGCGATTTAACGTGTCTCTGAACACATCATTAATGAAGGCCTGGAACACTGAAGGACTGTTGGCAAGCCCGAACGGCATAACGAAATATTCGTAGTGCCCAGTTGTGGTAGAGAATGCAGTCTTCCATTCATCACCCTCACGTATGCGAATGAGGTTGTAAGCACTGCGAAGATCCAGCTTGGTGAAGTATCTTGCCTTTCTGAGCTGTTCCAGAGCTGCAGGGACTAGGGGCAAGGGGTAGCGAAACTTTATGGTGAGATCGTTGAGTCCTCGGTAATCAATGCAAGGACGGAGACCTCCATCCTTCTTCTTAACGAAGAAAAACCCAGCAGAGGCAGGTGATGTGGATGGTCTTATGAACCCCTTGGCGAGTTCCTCTTCGATATAGGACTTCATAGCCTCCGCTTCAGGTTGAGATAAGGGGAAAACCCTCCCCTTGGGAGGATGTGAACCAGGTTGGAGTTCGATGGCACAGTCACTCATTCTATGAGGGGGTAATTGTGAAGCATTTATCTTACTGAAGGCCTCCCTGAGATCGTAATATTCAGCAGGAAGTTGGCTGACAGGCGTGCAATTCCTCTCCTTTCTTCTGACCTGAAGCGTGAAAAAAAAACCAAATTTTTTTTTTTCTGACGCAGGACTCTGACCACTGTGTAATCTGTCCCTCGGACCATGAGATTGAGGGGTTGTGCTTCTCTAGCCAAGGCAGTCCCAGAATGATAGGTGTTTGTGGAGATTGAAATACGAAGAGACGGATAAATTCGGTGTGACGAGGCTCCTGCATAATTACGGTCTGTGTAGAGAATTGAATTTTAGCCGTGCCCAGACGACGGCCATCTAGAGCTGCCTACTGCCAAATGTAGACGTCAGGGACAAGAGAATATTATAGTTTTGTGCAAAACTAGCGTCAATGAAATTTCCCTGCAGCTCCTTAAATCAATCAAAGCCGGACCTCATTGTCGTCCCAATACTTTTCACGAGTGACTGGAATCTCTAAAGCAGTGGAAGTACTGAAATTCGAACTCATCGGAGAAGGATTGCGAGGTGGCCGAGTGGGACAGGAAGCTCTCATGTGTCCAGACAGTCCGCAGTATAAGCACAGATTTTGGTGAATACGTCTCTCTCTCTCCTCTCCTCTGAGATGAGTAAAGCCAATCTGCATAGTGTCAGGAAGTGGTGATGACGCGCCGACTGGAGCCGAAGAGAGCCAAGTCTGACGACGAAAGCGAAGGAGGTTATCGATCCGAATGGCCAGTTCGATGAATTGATTCAAGGATCTCCCCTCGTCTCGACAGGCTAATTCAGATTGCAGTTCCATGCTCAGACCTCTGCGAAAGTGTAGTTTGAGAGGATCCTCCGGCCAACCTGTTTGTGCAGCGAGAGTGCGGAACGAGAGGGCGTAATCCGACGCCGAACCTCTGCCCTGGCGTAACGACAACAGTTGCTCGCCCACCTCCTTTCCATCAGCGGGATGCTCGAACACCTCCTTGAACCGCTGGATGAAAGCCGAGAAGGAAGGAAAGATAACCTGATTCTCATTCCACACTGCCGTAGCCCACTCCAACACCCCTCCAGTGAGAAGCGAACAGACAAATGCGATGCGACTATCGTCTGTGGAATACAACATGGGTTGTTGGTGAACAAACATGGAACATTGGAGTAAGAAACCCTTACATTTTGAGGGTGAGCCATCAAACTTCTCGGGAAACGCCAAACGAGGGCTGGCGGTGGAGGTAGGTGAAACCGGGGCTTGAAGAGGTGGATTCGGAGGAGAGGCGTGGGCTTCGGGGGCTTGCAGGTGAAGGGCTTGCAAGGTCTTTACCATCTCTTCCGTTAGCGAGGTAAGTCGGTTTAATTGTTGCTGGTGTGTGACCAGAACCGATGCTTGAGCAGATACCTCTGTGGTGAAGTGATAGAACGCTGCTGGATCGATTTCTGGCAAAGTCTTCTGTAACACAGAGGCAGTGGCGTTAGGATCCATGTGCAGCTTTATTAGATCACAAGGCAGGTCATACAGGCATAAATCATCACCAGGTGTCAGACACAACGAAGGCTGGGCAGAATCGTAAACAGAGTTCGTTATAAGGGTCGAGGCAAGCGGCAGACAAACATTGGCAAGAATCAACATAGGCAGGGTCAGAATAGGTAGGTAGCAAGCAATCGTAATCGGGAAATCAGTCCAGGTAATAAACAGGAAATCAAAACAGGGAAAATGCTCAGAAATGTCTGCTAGACAAAACAAGACTTCGCAAGGAGAGCAGGGACGGCACAGTATAAATAGACCGGGTAGATGGGGAACACCTGTGCAGGTGATTAGTCTCTGGCAAGGTGCATTGTGGGAATTGGAGTCCGAGGGGATATTTAGTACTCCGGTGATGGTTCCCTCTGGTGGTGATCGGAGGGAGCCACAGAGGCTGAATTTGTGACAGCAAGTATCTGGGAGTTCAAGTTACACATAAATACTATGAACATGAACCAGAAAAAGTCATCAATGTCAATGATAACATCATTATGTGGGATGTTCCAATAGTTACCGACAGAACCATCTTAGCTAATCACCCTGACATAGTGTTGCATGACAAAAAAGAGAAAACATGTCTGCTGATTGATATAGCTGTTCCAGATGATACTAACATCATGCTAAAGGAAACCGAGAAGATCAGTAAATACAAGGACCTGAGATCAGTAGGATGTGGAAATGTAAAACGAGAACTGTACCAGTGATAGTAGCAGCATTAGGAACATTAAAGAAGGGTTTCATTCAGAACTTAAAAATGCTCCCAGGCCATCCGTCAGTGAAGTGCAAAAGATCGCACTCATGGGCACTGCACATATCCTTCGTAAGGTGCTTGGGTGAATTGCTGTGATCTCTTGTTGAGATCTGGATTCACCAGTACAACCACAAATATATGCGAGAAGAAAAGATTTGAATGCTGTATAATAATAATAATAATAATACTCTACAAATATTAAATTAAATGTTTAATGTTAATACAAATGTTTCATCCATCTCTAATAATCCTTGGTTGCTATGGTCACACAGGTTTGTTTACGCATTAAAGAGAATAACGAGAAATGGATGTTGTTCCCTCAACATAGCATCTCGAGGCCACGACATAAGGTTGTCGTTACCTCGACAAAATGATCTCGTGGCCATGACATAATATCACGTTCCCACGAGTTAATATGACGTTCCTACGAATTCATATCTCGTGGCCACGACATATTATCACGTTCCAACGAGTTAATATGTCGTGGCCACAACAAAACTAAGTGAACCGAAGACATCCCCTCCCAGTCACTGTAGATCATGACTTTCGATCGTTAGATTTAATCACCATTGGTAGCGCGATTTATTGTAATGCTTTTTTCCTTAGTTGGTCAGTACAAATTTAGCAGACTTGTTACTTACTTGTTCAGATGACAAGATTCCGTGAAATTCTTATTTGGCTCACACTTCCAAGATGTAGACAATCTGTGATTCCTACGTACAGTATCCACACGCTGGAGCCATGCCAGTGCGCAAACCACGTATTAAAGAGAATTGTGTAAACAACGGCATTTGCAGGTTTTCAAACAGAGATGGCGGCAAAGATGCAAAACTTACAGACTGCAGCTTTAAATGATTACTTTACCTCCTGAGTATTTCATTCATTTGTCAGCTAACAGAAGTAATGAAATAAGCATTCAAGTGACAGAGAAGTGATCTTCGGCATTCGGCAGAAACACCCAAAAAAGGTAAAAATAAATTAAAGGTAAAAGAAAACTTTGTTTTGCTTTTATAAATTAAGAATGAATGATAATGGTACAGTTGTTTTGTGTCAGGCCTATCTTTCTTGATGTTCTTCCTTAAAAACCTTTTTTTGCAACTACAGTATTTTTTCGTTGATATTGCACAGCAATTCTTCTGTTTCATGTTTAATCAATCAATCTTTTTGATTCTGTTCATTTAGAAAAATGTATTCAGGTGAAATGGAGAAAGTGAAGAGAATTCAAGGTGCAAGATTAAACAAAATATATAACTTAAGGATGAGTAAAGCACCTAGTGGATCACATCTCACTGCAACACAGCTTTAGGAAGTGTGCTAGACACAGGCCCAACCCTCTTCCCAGCACTCTTTCTCATGGTGAACCGTTTGCTCTGTTTAGGGAAAATAAGAGAAAACAGTGAGTCAAGCCTTAGTGTTTGGAAGCTGCTGCCCAGACTGTTAATTAAGAAGGATGAATTAAAAACAGCCCTGTCTGGTCCTCCTCCCCTACCCCCAGTCCTTTGAACAACTTTGGCTTTGAAGGCTTTTTTGCAAAGGAAATAAGAAGAAAAAATAGTAAAAAAACATCCCTCTTTCCAACACACCACACACACACACATACACACACACCTTTATTTGAGGTCAAATAAGGATGTATAAAATGTTCCACTAATAATTTTATATAATTTTTTTTTTAAATCATATGCTTACAATGCCAAGATAAGGCAATTAAATAAAATAAACAATTAAATAAAAGTGTAATTGACAGTAGTCTACCAGGGCTGCAGACTTTTTCTGCCGTGACACTAAATTGTGTTAAGGCCGTGCTGGTGCCACTACCATCTGTCTAAACTGATACGTTGCATTTTTGATGTGCAGATAAATTACATATTACACCAAGCGCGCCAAAAGCTAAATGAAATAGCACTTCTCATTGAAACTGCATGTCGCATGAACCTTTTATCAGCTCAGCTCAAAAGAAAAGAGAGCGCAGTGTGAGCTAAAGCGAATGTATTTATTTTTATATAGTTATCGCTATATATATAATATATATATATATCAATATATATATATATTATATATATTCGAAACTTTGGGTACGGAAAGTATTCAGACCCCCCTTAAATTGTTCACTCTTTGTTATATTTGACGCCATTTGCTAAATCATTTAAGTTAATTTTTTTCCTCATTAATGTACACACAGCACCCCATTATTGACAGAAAAACACAGAATTGTTGAAATTTTTGCAGATTTATTAAAAAGAAAAACTGAAATATCACATGTCCTAAGTATTCAGACCCTTTGCTCAGTATTTAGTAGAAGCACATTTTGATCTAATACAGCCATGAGTTTTTTTTTGGGAAAGATGCAACAAGTTTTTTTTGGGGATCCTCTGCCATTCCTCCTGCAGATCCTCTCCAGTTCTGTCAGGTTGGATGGTAAACGTTGTGGACAGCCATTTTTAGGTCTCTCCAGAGATGCTCAATTGGGTTTAAGTCATGGCTCTGGCTGGGCCATTCAAGAACATTCACAGAGTTGTTGTGAAGCCACTCCTTCGTTATTTAAGCTGTGTGCTTAGGGTCATTGTCTTACTGGAAGGTAAACCTTCGGCCCAGTCTAAGGTCCTGATCACTCTGGAGAAGGTTTCCGTCCAGGATATCCCTGTACTTGACCACATTCATCTTTCCCTCGATTGCAGCCACTCGTCCTGTCCCTGCAGCTGAAAAAAAAAAACACAGCATGATGCTGCCACCACCATGATTAACTGTTGGGACTGTATTGGACAGGTGATAGCAGTGCCTGGTTTTCTCCACACATACCGCTTAGAATTAAGGCCAAAAAGTGCTATCTTGGTCTCCTCAGACCAGAGAATCTTATTTCTCACCAGCTTGGAGTCCTCAGTGTTTTTAGCAAACTCCATTCCAGGCTTTCATCATGTGTCTTGCACTGAGGAATCTCCTCTGCCACTCTGCCATAAAGCCCTACTGGTGAGGGCTGCAGTGGATGGTTTACTTTCTACAACTTCTCCCATCTCCCACTCCATCTCTGGAGCTCATCCGACAGTTTATCTTTGGGTTCTTCTTTACCTTCTCGCACCACTCTTCTCCCGCCGCTAGCTCAGTTTTGGCCGACGGCCACTCTAGAAGGGTTCTGGGTCGTCCCAAACTCTTCCATTTAAGGATTATGGAGGCCACTGTGCTCTTCGGAACCTTAAGTGCAGCAGAAATTTTGTTTGTAAACTTGGCCAGATCTGTGCCTTGCCACAACTCTGTCTCTGAGCTCTTCAGGCAGTTCCTTTGATTCTCATGATTCTCATTTGCTCTGACATTCACTGTGAGCTGTAAGGTCTTATATAAGACAGGTGTGTGGCTTTCCTAATCAAAACCCAATCAGTATAATCAAACACAGCTGAACTCAAATGAAGGTGTAAACCATCTCAAGGATGATCAGAAGAATTGGACAGCACCTGAGTTAAATATATGTATGTCACAGCAAAGGGTCTGAATACTTAGGACTATGTGAATTTTCAGTTTTTCTTTTTTAATAAATCTGCAAAAATTTCAACGATTCTGTGTTTTTCTGTCAATGTGGGGTGCGGTGTGTACATTAATGAGGAAAAAAAATTTAACTTAAATGATTTTAGCAAATGGTGCAATATAACAAAGAGTGAAAAATTTACGGGGGTCTGAATACTTTCCGTACCCAACTGTATATAAATTTTTTACTATGTATATAATAATAATATTCATATTTTTTTTTGGGGGGGGCGGACTCAGATTGTCATATATGTACGTAGGGGGGGCCCCGAGAAAAAAGGTTGGGAGCCACTAGTGAATGTATTCTTATTTGACATGTCAGCATTCATAAACTTATTCCATAAAGCAGTTGGCTCCAATGGTAATGGTTTATATTACAACCCGCAACATACTGTGTAAGTAAACAGAATTTAAAACTTTTTTGTAATTATAGTGTACCTATTCAGTACCTTTGTGTAGGTACAGTATAAGGAAATAATATGCTAAGTTTGGGGAATAAAGGGGTAATAACCAGTAAAATTACCAATTATTTCTACTGTAAGTATTTTGAAACTAAGGTGTACCCTTTCTAATATTACGTGGTATGTATGACCTCACAACTATCTTATATTTGCAAGCGATTTAGCAAAAAAATCGCCCTGTGTACTTTTTTATAGTCTACACATGTAAAACATGCTGGGTTATTGTTTCAATCCAAACGCTCGGTTGAGACTGTTAGGTTAGGAAGCTGACTTGATTTAACCAAATTTGGGTTGATATCAGTAATAAGTAACTTGATGGTGCTGGGTTAGGAATGTGGAGGATGTAAAAGAGAGCATGCAGCAAACGTGAACGGTTCTGTGTGCGACGAGATCTGTGACTGCGGTGCTTAAGACGGGAACATGTGTGGAAAAACTAATCGAAGCGCAGACGAGGGACAACTTTGAAACTGTCTGGAATGTGTTTAGTAAAAACTGGACCAGTGAATGTGGTGAGCACGAACTGGAAACAGCTGGAATGGCACTTGAGACGATCATGACAGGAATACAGTAACTGGAGGGTTTTGTCCGAGTATGTTCTCACAACATTGAGCAGCGACTGATGAGCAGTATAGCCGGGAACTGAACTAGTCAAAATGTGCTTTGAGGATGTTGATCAAAATGGTAAAATAAAAGATGGTAAAATCCTGTCAGTTTGCTATTTTAATCTTGATTAGTTTATATCTTTACTTTCAGTGTTTATTAGGGTTTCCGTCTGTGTTTTTTTGGCATGACGGTTTGGTCATAATATTAACTTTGTCATTGGTGAAAACAAAATCTTAAATTTGTTCTTAAACAAGTTTTTCAAAATAATTTGGTTTAACTGTATAAGAAGTATGGAGTTGCTTTGCTTTTTTTCTGAACTGGTGTAATTAATTTTAATATTTTATCGGTTCCTATGACTGTGGTTTTGGTGGATTTTAATTTAAAACACATTTTGGTTCATTTGAAACCAGCATTAACCTGAAGTAAATTTCAAACAATAATTTTGGAAGTGATAAAACAGTCCCACCATGTTTTTTTGATATATTCCGATAACTAATGTATGTATTTTATGACCGTACTTTATAATCAATCGTTTCTGATCACTGTGTTGTAGCCAGTTACCCTTTAACTACATGGACAGGGGGACAAGCACCAATTTAATTTACAGCACAACTGTTGTATTTACAATGTAAAGTACTGGAATTAGGGGGAAACAAGCCCACTTTAAATTACATGCCTGCACAATTTTTTTATTTACCCTTAACTACATGGAACAAGGGGGAAAAAAGCACCACTTTAATTTACAGCCCACAAACGTTGTATTTACCCTGTAACTACATGAAACAATGGAGTAAAAAACACCACTTTATTTACAGCCCGCAACTGTTGTATTTTACACTGTAACTCTGGGATAAGAGAGAACAGACCAATTATAATTCCAACCCCAAATGTTTTATTTACACTGTAACTACAAATGGAACAAGGTGGACCAGCACCACTTTAAATAACAGCCCGCAATGGTGTATTTTACACGTAACACTGGAAAAGAGAGAAACAAGCACCAATTCTAAATTACAACCCGCAATGTGTATTTACACTGAACTACAGGGAAAAAAGAAAACAGCACCATATATTAACAACCGCAAATGTTGTATTTACACTGTCCAACATGGAATAAGGGTGGAAACAACACCACTTTAACTTACAGCCCGCAATGTTGTAATTTACACTTAACTACATGGAAGCAGAGAAAACAAGCACAATTAATAATTACACTCGCAAATGTGTATTTACACTGGAACTAAATGAACCAGGGTTAATCATTTGTACTGAAAACAGAACACGTATGTTCACAGATGCAGAGACAATATGCACTAGGTTTATTTAAATTGTTTGATGCCAAATTAAATCCTCTTATTTTTAAATTTTTTTAATTTTTTTGCTATAAAAACATGAACATATACATATCTCACAGAAGTGAGTACACCCCCCACATTTTTGTAAATATTTTATTATAAATTTTTATGTGACCACGGAAGAAATGACACTCTTGCTACAATGTAAAGTATGAGTGCACGCTTTGTTAACAGTGTAAATTTGGCTGTCGGCGCCTCAAACACTCCACCACAGCCCTTAATGTCTAAAAACCGCTGCCACAAAAGGGAGTACACCCCAAATGTACTCATTTGGTTGCCACCACATGATTTTCATCACTGCCTAACCCTCTTGGCTGGGTTCACCAGAGCGTCCCAGTTGCCACGGATGCCTCCACTCTTCCACTCCTCCATGACGATATCACGGAGCTGGTGGATGTTAGAGATCTTGAGATGCTCAATAGGGTTTAGGTCTGGCGACATGCTTGGCCAATCCATCACCTTAACCCTCAGCTTCTTTAGCAAGGCAGTGGTCGTCTTGGAGGTGTGTTTTGGGTCGTTATCATGTTGGAATACTGCGCTGCGGACCAGTCTCAGAAGGGATGGGATCATGCTCTGCTTCAGTATGTCACAGTACATTTTGGCATTCATGGTTCCCTCAATGAACTGTAGCTCCCCAGTGCCGGCAGCACTCATTCAGCCCCAGACCATGACACTCCCACCACCATGTTTGACTGTAGGCAAGACACACTTGTCTTTGTAATCCTCACCTGGTTGCCGCCACACACACTTGACACCATCTGAACCAATAAGTTTATCTTGGTCTCATCAGACCACAGGACATGGTTACAGTAATCCATGTCCTTAGTCTGCTTGTCTTTAGCAAACTGTTTGCGGGCTTTCTTGTGCTTTTCTTTAGAAGAGGCTTCCTTCTGGGACGAGAGCCTTGCAGATCAATTTGATGCAGTGTGCGGTGTATGTTCTGAGCACTGACAGGCTGACCCCCCCGTCCCTTCAACCTCTGCAGCAATGCTGCCAGCACTCATACGACTATTTCCCAAACACAACCTCTGGATATGACGCTGCATGTGCACTCAACTTCTTTGGTCGACCATGGCGAGGCCTGTTCTGAGTGGAACCTGTCCCGTTAAACCGCTGTATGGTCTTGGCCACCGTTCTGCAGCTCAGTTTCAGGGTCTTGGCTATCTTCTTATAGCCTACGCCATCTTTGTGTAGAGCTTTTTTTCAGATCCTCAGAGAGTTCTTTTGCCATGAGGTGCCATGTTGAACTCCCAGTGACCAATATGAGACGTGGAGACCCAACCTGCTCCCCATTCACACCTGAGACCTTGTAACACTAATGAGTCACATGACGCCGGGGAGAGAAAATGGCTAATTGGGCCAAATTTGGACATTTTTACTTAGGGGTGTACTCACTTCTGTGGCCAACAGTTTAGACATTAATGGCTGTGTGTAGAGTTATTTTGAGGGGACAGCAAATTAACACTGTTATACAAGCTGTACACTCACTACTTTACATTTTAGCAAAGTGGCATTTCTTCAGTGTTATCACATGAAAATACATAATAACATATTTACAAAAATGTGAGGGGTGTATTTTCCTTCTGTGAGATACTGTACATCCCTGAAATACAAATTACATGTTTTTTTTTTCTGTGAACATTTGAAAGAGTAAGCTTGTTAAGCTGCCTTGAACCTTGATGGTTTATCATGCAAAGTTATTTGGTAATAGTGATGTTGGTAAGTTGCTGGTGTGACTCAGCTGAGATCGACAAATAAGCTAGGTAAGTAGACTCGTGAATTATAAATTATAGCAGAAACTCATTAACTCATTTCCCTAGATCCAGTTTTGTTGTTCAGCAATGTCCATCATGTCCATCCTTTAATAATATAATGTGTACCCCATGGTTAAAAAATACATATACGCCTATAATAAATTACCAATATAAAATTATAAAAAGTATTTATCGTCTTTCTAAATCATTCCCAAACTTAAGATTGTTGTTTAGGCCGTACATACCATGTAATATTAGAATAAGTACCCCTTAGTTTCAAAATACTTACGGTAGAGGGGTGGTATGGTGTAACAATTTTTTGTTAAAAATCTGAAACTCTTTAATTTTGAGCTAGATGCCCAAACTTTTATAGTAAAATCCCACACTGTCCACCACAAAGGCCCAATCAAACCTCTGCAAGAATCTCACGCCCTTATAAGTTGAGTCAAACACACTGAGCCTTTGTTTACAATCTACCCTACTACGAGGGTAGTTTGTACAAATACTGGATACGTTGTAACAGGTCGACACAGAAGCAAAGCAGCAGCCACCTATGAAAGTCTGCTTCAAAAACAGTGTTACTGAAACAAAATACAAAACAATGTCCATACTTTTCACCGAAGGACCACATCTCCGAGTCGCCTTTTCTGATTTTGCAGGAGTGTGTGGTGTGTGTGTAAATTGCTACGAGAACCACCCTCTGTAAACGTTTTATGCTTACTGACACTCAACTCTCCAGGGTACTTACGTCAAGATATGTAGCTAACAAAACATTTGTGTGTAGATTGTGACTAGGTATGCATTTCTAATCAGAGTCACAATGGTGACAACAATGTTTTTAACCCTAGATTGCACTTGGTGGATCATAAACTGCATAGGGCACATTTTACCCCCACATTTCCTTTGACTTTGACTGCCAAAAAAGCTCCATAAGACACATGAACGTTGCAACAGTAACATATAGTTGTGATTTGTAAAAAAACAGGAACTGAAAATAGTTTTTTTTCTTTAAAAATTCTGCATATCTTTTTACAACCTTGACACCCATTCATATAAAATCAGGGTGGTGGTAAATAATGAAATTATCATAGGCCTCCTAGCTTATCCCTGATAAGTGAAATGGGTGTTTCCAACTATCCCATGTTACAACCATACCCGTATCCCTGAAATTAGTAGTATTACATGTTGGTTACCCCTTATATATAATTTCCCCAAATGTGCATATTATTCCCGATACCTACACGAGGTACTGAATAGGTACACTCATAATTACCACAAATTACGGGTACATTCTGTTTACTTTCGCTGTAATTGCGCGGCTGTAATCTAAAGTTTTACCGAATGGACCTGTTATTTGTAAAATAATTCCATTATATAATTTGTTATCCTGGTTGCTACCCCTTGTTACCCCAAACTTAACAACTTGTTCCCTTATACCTACCATAGGAACAACTAGATTACCTAAACAGCACCGTAATTTCAGTTTACTACGCGTTGCCATTGCAGTTGCTATCTGGTTGTTACCCCTTATCAACCCAAACGTCACACATTGTCCTTATACTACACATACTTTCTTAAGAGGTCCTATAATTAAGAAAACGTGCAGCGACATTCAGTATACTTACGTGTTCTTTGCGGTTGTAATTCGGATTAATTGCGGGTTACGGAGAGAACGAGGAAGCATGCGGATTCATATTCAAAGCTTTATTTAACAGTCGTGGTCAAAAACAGGCAAGGGTCGACAACAACCACATATATAGCACAGGCAAGACGAGAGAGTAATCCAGAGACAGGTGTGGGTCAATCGACGGCGAATGTAATCCAGAGGGCGAGGCAAACGGGTAATCTACAAACATAGGCAATAGTCCAGGCAAGGTGCAAACTTAGTCCGAAACGGCAAGACAAAGGGAAAATCCACGACAGACAAAAAAATCAGGTAACAGGCAATCAGGTTATAACTAGGGATGGCTGACGTGAAACTGACATTTCAACACGGTGTCGAGATCCCGAAGCACAGATGTTTCAAAACACTGTTCCGAAGCATGAGTCGAAACACCCATGTCACGTGACTACGTTTCACAAGTGTTTCGAGACGGGCATACCTGCCGAATCTGCGTTTGATTGACAGGGTCGGGAACAAACCACACAATCGCACATCTGTCTCAACCTAACTCCCACAAAGTATAAAAGTGTAGATAACGCAGCAGACAAACAATTAATAATTTTAAATAAAATCTTTATATGTACAAAATTAATTTTTAATGACCAAAATAACATATTTATTCACAAAGAGTTAATTCAGTTGTCGGAGTGATGTTACAACACATTACAAGAACAGAACAATTAAAACACAACTTTTAAATGTTTGTTATAATTATATGCATGCTTCACCCAGGATTCGAACCTAAGGTGACAAGCTCTGACAACATGCCAATTGAGCACACTAACCACACACATGCAACACACTCAAAAAAAGTAGGGACAGAGGTACAGTATGTATGTTTAACATTGTGTCACATCAAATTCATTTTTATTACAATGTTTCATCATTGGAAAGTTTAGTGTCGAAGTTTTTTCATGATTGGTCATACATTTTCAATAGGAGACATATCTGGCCAGTCAAGCGTGTCTGTGTCTACAAAAGCACACTGTGGTCGCACATGCAGAATAAGAGCTGGCATTGTCTTGATGGACTTCCCATGAAAGACGCCATCTAGATGGCAGTATATGTTTCTGTACAATCCCAATATATGACTCTGTGTCAATGATACCTTCACACATATGCCAGTCACCCATGCCATTTGCTCTGCTGCACCCATATACCATGAGAGACATTTGTTTTTGCATCTGTCATTGGTGAAAGTCTGGATGGTCCCTCTGAGTCCAAGTTGATTCAAGTTGGTCCATTGTCTTTTTGACTATCTGAGATGAGCTCTGGTCCAGAGAACCCGGCGGCATCGCTGCAAACAATTGATGTATGGCTTTCTCCTAGAGTAACAGAGATTCAGGTTACATTTCTTGATGCATTGGCAGACTGTTTTGAGTGACAGTGGTTTTCTGAAGTATTCTTGAGCCCATGTGGCTATATTTAACACTGCTTCATGACGGTTTCTTATGCAATGTCATCTGAGGGCCCAAAGGTCATGCAAATTCAACTGAGGTTTAGAATAGAATAGAATAGCTTTTTATTGTCATTGTACAGCTGTACAACTATTTTTTTTTTGCTCTCACACTGAAGTGCACACATACATACAAGAATGTACATTTAACAAAATGCAAACAATGATACAGAAAATAAACAGTGCAATGTAAACGAGGGTGGCAGTAACAGTGCAAATGTAACAGTTATCTATACAAAATGTGCCAATTATGTATATGGAAATGTAGCAGAGATGTACTGTATGAGTGAATATGAATAAATCAATAGAATTAGGAATATATATAAATATGAAACAGGATATGCCATTTACACCAGTAGCTGTATGATAGGAAGTTATATAGTTCTCTTATATTCCACAACCTTTTAAGCTGTGATAAAGTGATAATGTCGTTTATTAATTGGAGTTCAGTCTGATGGCACGTGGATAAAAAACTGGTCCGGAGCCGGGAGGTGCGAGTCGTGAGGTAATTCTGTAACGTCTTCCAGCGGCAACCTAGTATAGTGGTTGCTGGGTGGGAGAGTCCTGTAGTATACTTCTGCCCGTCGATGCATCTGGGGCTGAGATTAGCAATGAGGCAGCTGTGGGTTGGCCCCGTGTTTTTCTTGTGCAGAGTTGATGACTACTACTGGTCACTGTAGCTCGCGGAACGGCAACGTCGTTCAATCACATATGCATAATTGCTCTTTTCTCCTCTCTCACTTTTTTGCCTTTCTCTCGCCTCTTTCCTCCCACTTTGTCACCCTCCCTTGTCTGACTCTCATGCCAACACACCACACGCACAGCACAACTGCAGTGTGTGAGATGGACAGATAGCTGGTGTGAAAGGGGAGCATATGTGTTGGCTCTTTGAAAGCTCAGCGTGAATCGTCAGCAGAAAGCTGTGACCTCTCCGAGCAAATCCTCTTTCCAAACCTGCCCGAATGACCAGACCTGATGTATAAATGTGAGAAATAATTGCATATAAGCATTCTGAAACATGATGCTTTGTAAGCCTAATCCAGTGGGAAATACAGAGACATGTTAGTTTACTGTGGTGACTCATTGAAAGCATCTTTTTACATTTTTAATTACCACAATGCTGAGTCAAGTACATTTTTCTGTTGCAAAGGTTTTGCATGTGGGAGGAATATATTCTTCTCTGTTCTTTTGAGATTTACCATGTTTGTTTGTCTCTAAAATCACTTTTCTGTTTAAATTTCAACTCATTTCAGCTTTAATTTAGAAATGTTTTTGGATAGAAACTCAATATTTAACCTTCAAACATGGTTATATTTTATATTAATACATCATTTAGTTTATTTATTAAGCAGTTTTCCTCTTGCACACCATTTCTATCCATATTCTAGGTGATTTCAGGTTTTACTGTCCTTGTAGTGACATTTGGTATGCACAATGAGGGTAAAACCTGACTCCTCCACACCTATATGTTCCATAGGTATTCTCTAAGGATGGGTGTCCATCTCCAGCTATATGAAATAAATGAAAGAGATCAATTATACTGAGATTAAATGTAGAAAGCGGAAGATTGGGGAAGGGAGGAGAGCACCTGGCACTTTTTTTTTGCTCAAAACACGAGTGTCTCTCAGTATAAACTCAGAAGCGGTGGAATGTTGCATTTGTGTAACCCTGGCAACATCTCTGGAGAATCAAAGCAATTCAGGTCTTCATTTTAGTAGATAACTAGTCATGGCAGATAGATGGGGATTTTATATACACGGATTCATTTCATAATCGTTATGGTTTACAGTTATGCTTTTGGGGTTTTATAGTAAGCATCATTACTGATTTTAGGTAATCATATATTTTATAATTTGCTTTACACAGTTTAACTACACACAGTATTTCTTTTGCTATAAGATAAGATCACATGTCGAGTGTCTAGAAGATGGATGTGCATTAATATATTAATGCATTCAGAATAAAGGGATGGGACTTCAGAATAGGGCTGTTAGGTGTCAGTGTGTGAAAACATATGTAATTTTCTTTCCAATTACATCTACGTAAGCCTGTGAAATTGACTTGGCATGAAGAAGGTATTGGGATATTCACTGGTCGCCAGTCCCACACTGATCCTGGATTTAGTATAGAGGGTTTGAAATTGTCTTCACCCTGTAAATTAGCAAAAGAAACTGTCAGCAATACAGATTCAGAGGATGCATATATGCATGTATATGTATTTAGCTGTATTTGTGTTTAGGAGATAATTTCAATTTATTTAGTCAGTTTAGCCAGTTTTTGCTACCAAACCTCTGACTAAACTGGCTATGTGTGTTTGATGAATCTTATTTGCATGTATTTATATTAAATATATAGACTGTAATAGACTAGGTATGTAGGCTCTAGACATAGAGCAGGGAACAACAAGTACAGTTTATTCATCTGTATTTTCTGTATGTAGGACAAATTAAATTAGTCTGATTTTTTTTTTTTTGTAATTCATCAACAGTATGACTCAAAGCTTTTGTGTCTTATTCGAGGTAATTCTGGAGTCCTGCATATTAAACTCAACACAATACCCCAAAAAAACCTCCGCTTAATCCCATTGAGATCATTTTAATCTGGGATTTTCTGAAGGAAGAACGTACTGACGAGGCATACACAATATTCCCTCACAATGTTTGTCAGCTGAAGCATCTGACATAGTTTGACATATTTATATTTCTCATTTGCCTTACAGCTGTAATTTTTTTTTTTTAAATATAACCTTTAAAGTACCCTAATTTCTCATTTCACCTTCTGCTCTACAGAACTCACTCATATTTGTGGATATGATTTTTTCTCTCTCTGTCATTTGTATTTTATAATTGTTTTTCCCCAGTGTGTGAGTTCATTACACTGTAATGGATGATTACATAATATCTATAACTACCTCCAGATCATTAGCATTTACTGCCTCTCTGTTCTATTTCTATCCAGTCATTACAGTCAATTTCTACCCATGAGACAAATATGGCACAAAAAAGATTTTTAAAAGTCTGTCTTGACAGCTTTGCTTTGTTGATGTGTTCTGCTGAAGTTACTATGCCTTTTTACATCTTGCTATAATGTGAGGTATACTACCAGGTTTGATTATAGGCTACTTGACTAAATTTATATTCCTGATTATTTTTAAAACAAGTTTGTCAAATGTATTTGTTTATTTTGGAAAACAAAATAAGTTTTTTCTTTCTTTTTGGTGTTCCACAGAGGCTAAAAGATCAACTCACTGACCAAAGACAGTCTGTGAATAATGTGTCCAGTGCTAAGGCTCTTGTAAGGTGACTTCTGAGGGTTTATCTCAGTCTTCTATTGTGCTTTCAACACAGTCATCGATTTCTAATCATTACATACAATCTCTGCATTTTTTTTTACTCACACAGGCATGTTCGCTCACACACATAAGACATGTGTGTTAGGCATCAAGGATTGTCCCACTTTACTGTTCACTTACAGAATTAAATATATAACACCTCTGCTGTAGCAAGGTCTTCTTCAATTCTAGCTCTCTTTCAACACATCTGATGCAACTTCAAGATGCTTTGCGTAAACTGGATATCTTTGAGAATATCCTTGCTGAATATGTATGTGCGTGTGTGTGTGTGTGTGTGTGTGTGTGTGTGTTATAGACAAAGTTTGGTGTTAAAGAAAAAATCATTACCCTTTAAAAGGTTCTGTCCATCACTCCCTTGCAGGGTAGAAATAATAGGCCATCTTGGTGGAGAAGCGGCTAAAGGGTTTTTTTTCTCACTGAGGGCCAGATTGTTATATACAGCAAGAGTTAGTCTTAAGGAGAAAATCCCACAGCATTGTATATCCACCACCTTGAGCTGTTCAGGTTTGGAACAAGTCTTGACCTTCATAAGTGGCTTAATTTAAACTCAGGTCAAGTCCAGCTGAATTCATTTTTAAAAAAGACAGGTGATCATGTTATCTGATTCAGCAGGTTCAGGTTCAGTGCCAGCCAAGCTCTCAGCAGAGATGATTGAATGCTGTTCTTCTGAACTATTAAAAATTCATCACTTCCCAGGTTCCACCATGTCACTGCAGTCTTTGTGTTCTGTGGAGCCTGACGTGATGGAGGAACTCAACGTGTTCATCAAGCATTCAGAGGTGTCTCTGTGTTTCAAAGCTCCTTGTCTAAAACATGTTTTCCATTATTTTTGAAATGTTGACTTTTAGAGAAGTCAGTGGTTGTTTTTCTCTACACATGTGCTTTGAAGATTGAAACGACTTCGAAACATGCTTCAAAGAAAGAAATGCTATGAGTTCATCTGACAAGGACAGATAGCCTTACCTTGTTACGATCTTTATTTCCTTACCGCAGATGGTACAGATTACCTCTTCACCTAATGTGCTTAGATTGGTCCACAGTTTCGTGATTCACCCAGAGTTTCGGTGCTTGGGAGAAGAACAGTGCAGAGAAGCTTAAAGAAATAGTTCACCCAAAATATGATTTAAAAAAAAAAAAATCATCATTTACTCACCAACCATCATGTCATTGCAAGCCTGATTTTTTCACAAATCGCAAATTGGCGGAAATAGTTGAAAAATGCACTGAGGGCTGTCAAGTGAGGATGCATAATATATATCTGTACCATATCGGTTATTGCCATTTTTTTTAGATTTCTTATTGAATATATATTGGCTGATATTGGATGTTTGTTTGTTTTTTCATTTTGTAGNCTGGGCCTGGAGGTGCACAAACAGAACTCCCTCTTCCAGTATTTTACGGACAATTTCGACTACTTGATCGAAAAGGACAAGAAAGAGGGAAAATATGATATGGGAATACTGGGTAAGCAGAACTTCTTCTTGTTAGTGTGGTACTTTAAGTTGCATTAATCTGCTTAGATGACAACATGAAGATTTCTGCTTTCTCTCAGATCTGGCACCAGGAAATGACCAGATTTATGAGGAAACACAGGAGAAGTTTCTAACGGCGGGAAACCCTCAAGATGGTCAAGTTATCCTATATAAGGTCAGTTTTTTTTTTTTAAAAGTAGAAGCAGAGGTTCAAACAAAACAGCTCTTTAATGGCAGAGCTCAGAAAATATGCCTAAGGCACACGAGTTTTATGTGTGACATACACTACAAAACATGCTAATCATCCCTTCCACCAAGAGCAAAGTTTATTTTTACAGCTTATGCAATGAGGACTGGTTTAACAGCCATTACTGTAAGCAGTTCCTTGACCGAGAATAAACCACACTGCGATACCTTTTTCTCATAAATTTGGGATCCAGTCATAGCCAGGACATGTTGGACACTAGTCCAACCATTGTGGACATGTCTGACAAGCATTATCTCTGACAGAACTGTTTGTTTTGTTGCACAGATAAGTGTAGATAGAGGTATGGCATGGTTGGAGGCTTTCCAGAAGGCCCAAACTCTCAGTAACCCGGATGAAGGCTTCTATTTATCCCATAAAGTGAGTATATGAGCAAAAAAGCTCATCTTTCCACATTTGCATGTAGTTTCCTTGTAGTAACACAGAAAAGATGGTTCCTTGGAAGAACCTTTCTGTTCAGGGGTGAAGGAGGGTTCATGTGTCATTAGAGTTCTTCCGTAGTTGTCTGATGTTGACTCTGCTGTTGAACATGTTTGTGCCTGTCTCATTTGCAGTTGAGAGGTAACTATCCATGCGTGCTGCTAGCCGTGCAGGGCCAGGAGCACAACATGATCATCTACAAACCAAACATCGGCAAGCAGGCCCAAACGGAAAGCCTTGATAACCTTCAACAAAAATACCACAAGGTGTGTTCAAACGCTTCATCATAAATGTAATGATCAGACCCTGCTGTGTGGAAAACGTCTCTGCTGCCATCTAGTGAGCAATATAGGTTGAAGACACTGTTTTTAAGTGATGTTTTCTCCCCTTGCTTCAGGTCACTCCAGAGGAGGCACAAGATAGCTGGGAAAACCAGTTCACGTTCTCCTTCAGGAAATGTAGCCATGCTAACTGGTGAGAAAACCTTCCAGACTTCTGACTTTGTACTAGTCAAACTGAGCTCAGAGGATTTAACGTGTATTCATGTTTCCTGCAGGAACGGGAGGTGTAAGAAGGTAGAGGAGGGTCAGGAGTGCTTAATGGGTACTCGATTGCGTCAGTATCACATGTTGTGTGGCGCTCTGCTCCGCGTTTGGAAGCGTGTGTCTGATGTGGTCGCTGACATCACCAATTCCAGCATTCTCCAAATTGTCCGCCTCAAAACCAAAGACAGCAGCAAGCAAGTTGGTGAGTCAACCCGTTAACCCTTCCTGAGGAGTTCCAAACCAAAAGGTTGTAGGTTCAACAAAACCACTGCAGTCGTTTGAAAGAAGGCGGCATCTTGTAATCAATGTTCTCTCTTCAACCTAGGTATTAAAATCCCAGAGAACTGCATGTCAAAGGTGCGTCAGGAGTTGGTGAGGATGGATGCAGAGGTGAAGCAGCGACATCGAGAGAAGGAGCAGCAAGCTCAGGAGCAGCGTCAGGCTGAGGAGCAACAGAGGCTGATGACACAGCGTCAGCAGCAAGAGTTTTTCTCCCAAAATTTGTTCACCTCATCTTTGCCAAATCCCAGCCTGGCCAGCTTACCCACTCCGTACATCTCCTTCCCCTCGTTCCCTTCCATAAAATACCCTTTGGAAGAAATCCTGGACTTGTCAGTTCAAAGATCCTCGCCCTCCTCCCAAGTTAGCACTCAAGCTGACCTGGCTGTAGACAACCTCTCCAGGCAACTCGAACCTATGGTGGATGACTTTAACCTTGAAGTGTTTATTCAAGAGCAGCAACAACCACAGCAGGGGAGCCAGGCCACACAGGAAAGCAGTTCAGCACGGGACACAGAACTGTTAGACATGATACTGTCTTTGAACTCCTTTATAACACCCCCTAGTCAGACTGCCCCTGCCTCTTCCTCCTCAGATGCACCTTTGTCGGTACCCATGGTCTTGTCAAATTCCTTCTCTTCTTCCTTGTCCAACTTCACTCACTCACTCACACCACCTTCATCATCTTCCTTGTTGTCGCGCATCTCTCCCTCCCCTACGGACCAGCAGATGCTCCCAGTACCCAACAGCCACTGCAGCTCTGAAGCCATCATAAATGTACGAGAGGTGTTGAACAGCATGCTGCAAGGTGGAACAGAATCACGGCAGTCAGTCATTAAGTACCCACAACCCGAGTGAGATCCTTCCAGTCGGACTCTCCTGTAGACGCGCACACACTCAGGGCTGTAGTCTGACCACTGCCGGCGTCCTGCTCCGCCACTGGCCTCGGTTCCACAAGCATGAGATTCTGCTTCATAAGATAAGGAGGAAGTCTGGTGTTCCTAAACACTTTGTCTCCATACTAGTTACCGAGGTTGTCATACCAGTTTAAACATCCGGAATTTTATACACTGGGGCTTTAAAAGAGTATTGATTTACCAAGAGTGAAAACGATTTAAGGTTTGTTTAGGTTATGTCACACCACATCATACAGTATATTTTGCTTAAAGATTTTGCTCAAGATGGAGCATGCAGAAATGAAAAGACACTTGAGGTACCATTTTGGTTCCTCATTGCAGGAACCCTCCAGGGAAGCACCAGCCACCTTTAAAGGTGCCTCAAATGTGATTTGAGTCCTGAGAGATCTTCAGTATATATTTTAAGTGCCCCAAAAGGCTTTCTTTTATAAAGGGGCCACTGGAGAAACTTTCTTTAGAGTTACTAAAGGAACTGGCTGTACGTTCCTTATAGAACATTACTGACTCTCCATTTTGAAAGTGTGCCTAGAGGTTCTCCAAAGGGTTCTACCAATGTGCCGACCAAAAGGAACCCCGAATGTTACCTCAAGTATCTTCTTTCTGTAGGATCTTTTTTTTGTGTGTGGCCACAGATTCCATGTGGGCCTAGCTGAAGTTGTACAAACCTCACATATGCAAGACATAGCGCAAGGTTCACTTCGGCAAGGAGCTTAAGTTTTGTTTTGCATTGGACAATCATCAGCTTTACATTTCCATGATGAACTTCTGTTAGACAAAACACTTTTCCTGAGGAGCAAGAGAACAGGCTACTGTCGAAATGTGCCTTTGGAACAGACAGTGGAATGTAGACGTAAACACATACTCCTGTACCGTTCACGTGCAGATGTTTGTAATGTATTTATTGCCTTTATTTATCAGGCCTTGAAACAGTGTGCTAGTAGGAGAGCGTAACTTACCTGTGCAGCTGTCTCTCTGTTGTTCTAAAATAGAACAGTCTGTCCTACTGTCCCCTGTCTCGCAATGTAATACGACAGAACGGTAACAATCTATTAGCTGATTGGTTTATTGATCCCAAAAGGAATTTAGTAGCACTTCGTCCCTTTGTTAGTACAATATTTTCATTGTGACCTAGAAACTAAAAAGTCCTTCCTTCCTTACAATCCAGAGTGGATAAGAAAAAAAAGATCAGATTTCATCATTTGATGCGATGCGAAAGACATTCCTGGTACAGTCAAACTTTTATCTAGTTGAATTTAAGCCCTTTATTTAATAGATTCATTGTCAAATGTTTTAAATATTTGTAAGGTGTATAACAATTACTTGATTATTCTTATTTAATTTGAAAGGGACATGTTTGAGATTATTGTTTATATTTTGTTTTATTGAGACTATGATATTTGTAATTGTGCAGACAGCAATTGACATTGCTCTGCTGCACTGGGTGGTTGAATAGTTTGTTCCTTTTTTTCTGTTTATCTTCATTCTTTATGAGGTTGCTACATTCTTAAATATTTTCACAGCAATAGAGAGATATTAATATCGAACTGAAACCCAAATATTCACTTCATAAGTTCATGGCTCTATGGTGTTAAAACCACTCCCTATCTCAGGATGAAATTTATGTTCAATTAGTTAAAGATTTTTATTTAATTTAGATAAAATATATCCAAATGTTTAATGTCTGCGTAAAGATATGGTTCGTCGTGTATGTAAAATCCTGTCATTGACACATATTAAAGATTATTTATTTAGCCATTATTGCATATTCACTGCACAGTTTATTTTATTCTTTTCATTGAGGGAGATTCTTTCAGCCACATTTGCACTTGAAAATTTTTATGTGAAATTACATGTAATTTCTTTCTCCTGCATATTGTTGTTACATACTCGTTCAAGAATTTGAATTGTTCCATGATATTATAGTGCATCCCATAGTTTTTACTTTACAAGTGATTCACAATGCATCCATTTAGTTTTCTCAGTGCCTCTCTAAAAACAGCCCGTAAGATGAACATGTGACTTAAGTTTCGGTTATGCATTCTAATAAAGCATCTTACACAATGAAAGCACTATACGATGAGGCCATGAAATTGGGACAAAGTAAAATTAATCTCTGTTACTAAATAGAAATCCATTTGACTTGCTCCGTGTATGATTTGCACTAAAACTGCATAAATGAGTTTCTGTCTGGTTTGTGACCCAGTGCTGCCATGTTTGTTTGCTCATAGCCCTTTATGGGAATGTTCAATTCTGTAAACATCTCGATTCATTGGCTTTGCTTTTATATCAATATGGCTTTTACGTAATTTATTGCTAGGAAAGAAAAACATGCTACTGACTATATGTATCTTGAACCGTTTTATTCCTGTGTTCTTATGCTTTTGTCATTTTCTATAGGCCTATTTATAATCTAGATCCAATTGTATATATTGTAAAAAACAAAAAACAAAAAAACTAATTGTGCCTTTCGACTGTTTCTTAAAGAAATTGTTTTCTACTTGTATCTAAAGAATGGAACATATTACAAACTTTGTTATTAACAAAGCAAAAAATAAATAAAATGTTCAGATTATAGAGTTTGTTGTGCGATTATTTTTGGTAAATTTAATTAAAATTATTGTTATATGTTGCCAATACAAAAATTGTAGTTTACTGATGACGATATTTAAAGGAAAATAATTTTACAAATTAATAATTTTATTGCATCTTAATTTGAGAGCACTTAGCTGATGTTTTTCTTGATTTTTCTCCAGAAGTATAGAAATGTTGTTGTTGTTGTTTTTTAAGTGGCTTTGTATGTTTACATATTCATTTATTAATTAATGTTTACACATTTAAAAATTAAATAATAGGCCTATAAACAATTTACTAGACATTGTGGCTCTTTGGAAGTTTACTAAGGCCCCTAGTGGTCACCTGTCCTCTGGTTGAGAACAGTTGATCTAATGATTCTAAGGTACTTCAAATGATACCAGTGTTACCATCATGGTTTTGGTGGCAATGTCAAGAAACATGGTAACACCATTGTACCTTTTGTAAGTGTATGAAATGTCATAACTAAATTAAAATGATATACCATTTTGTATTACCCTTGACACCAAAGATGCATCAAGTTAAGTTTAGTCTAAGAAAAGACTGGCTACTACACTTGTTTCCAGGGGTAAAAAACTAAATTAAGTGCATTTTGCTTAAAACCGGTAAAATGATCTGCCAGTGGTGTAAGTAAAATACTCTTGTTTTAAGAATATTTACTTGCCCCACTGGCAGATCATTTAAATTGTTTTAAGCAAAATGCACTTAATTTAGTTTTTTTCCCCATTGAAACAAGACCAAATATCTTAAGTCATTTGGCTTATCTAGTAAAAATATCTATCTATTTTAAGATATTTTGACTAGAAACAAGACAAAAAATACTAAGTAAGATAAGCCATTATTTGCAGTGTAGTCTGCAAATGCAATACGGTGGACAACCAAAAGCATTCATGGTAGCCTGATATTGCGTAAATCTATCCTCGTCCGTAGTGTAAAGGGGGAAAAAGAATCTTAACTTATTTTTGGGGTTGGAATCGTGTTTACTTGAGGGACAGTCAATGTATTCACTGAGGAAAACTAGCAGCAGCTAACGCACTTCAGTTCCCGACTGATGGCGCTGTGTAGGGTAAGGAATTATTTTACTCTAATCGTCTAATGAAAAATATTTTCTCAGGGATATACAAGTATTTTTTAGAGAAAATAACAAAAGAAAATAAAAATATTTTTATAGCACAGTAGGTATTACTAAACAAATTAAGCCTCGAGTTATCTATCTTGTCTTATTTTAATACATTTTTAGAGACTTGTACTAAACGTATTCTATTTTGACACTATGCATCCCCCAGCCATTTGGTGTGACAAAACGGAAAATAAGATGAAAATGACACTGTAGTGTAGTGTTTGGTATAATAACTAGCTTCGTGGCGAATCTGCCCGACCCACCTGTATTAAACTCCTCCCCCATGCTTACAGGTACACGAGCAGGTGCTGGGAAACATAACGAAACCTTATTAGAAACCTGCAGGTGCCAGGCCCTGTAAGGCCTCCAATACGGAATTAACTGTGAATACAGCATTCGTTTTTAAAGCAGACACATAATAAGGTGAGTCGAGTGTTTTTCTTTCCTGCTGCTTTGTTGTGTTGGCCTGAGTCATTTCACATTTTGCTGAAATGTAAGTTGTTTGACTGGAAATTACGGCGAAATGGTAAATAATTGGCGGCATTGTGTAAACACAAGCTGCTTCGTGTGGTGTGGTCTGAATTTACAGCTCGTATTTTAGATTATACATGTTTCTGCTTCTCTGAGTTCGTGTAGCTATGTGTTCCCAGATTGTTTTTGCTAAAGACAAAACTTTATTGGTCCACAGTTTTGAGCATTTTCTGTTTCTAAAGTCCGACTTAAACCGTAAAACTATTTGTTTTTAGCAAAATGTGAATAATGTTGATGCACTTTAATATGTCTCATTCATATGCGAAACATTGTTGATTGTTATTTTACTAAGTCTTTTCCTAAACCTAGCCAATGTCCTCACTTTTGAACCACTGTCTTGTGAACATGGTTACATTTAGAAAACGAACCATTGTATGTTTTTAGCCATTAAAAATTCTGACTTGTTAAATGTGAATGCCGGTTCATTTTAATTTAGGTTATCTATTATATTATGAGAACCGTTCGTTTAAAAAAAATTCATGAACTACGCGATAGCAGTGTCCGAATCTTTCGAATAGTTCTTTTGAATCGGATCTTTTTAATGAACATGTCGAGCCAGTTCACAAAACCTGTCTGAACGAAGCGTACGCGTACCGAAATCGTAGGCTACTGAAAAAGTGATTCTCGAGTGAACTGAACCGAACAGAACGGAGAACGGTTTTTAGGAATTTAGGGTGATTTTCTGACTCCTAATGAGCCGAGAACCGGTTTTAGAGTCATCCAAGAATATGACTGATAGGCCCACAATAAGTTTACATAGCGCGTTTGCAGAGAGGAGGTGCTTTCTGAACTTCTGTTCGAAAGAACCGATTCGCTGAAGTGAGACCAATGATTGAAACAGTGCTGCAGTAAACTCAGCCTAATCTGGCTCTACTGGTTCTGCCACTCATTTGAGTCAATGCGTGCTTTGTAGTTTCACTCTGGTTTCGAGGAGCAGCTTTCCCTTACAGTATATCCCCATTTCTCTTCAGTGGTGCTATTCACATGTCTGCGCCAAAGAGATAGTTTTTCTGTTTTTGCATGGTTAGGGTAGTATTCCCATCAACTGTATCCAGTCCTTTAATTGTCGTTGTATGAGTTTCTACGCTCTGAAACTGGGGTGTGTTGATGTCTAAAGGTTTAGGCCAAACTGCCCTGCTAACAAAAATATGTTTTAAGAACATTTAGCTAAAGTTCCCATGAAGTTATCCGAATGTTCGAGACATTAAATGTTGTCAAATTGATTTTCTTGGTTATGCGTACATTAGAGAAAGGATTGAGTTTGTTTATCGTTTGGCAAAAGTTATGGGAATGTTATTAAAGACCGGATCACTTTGAATGAACATTTTATTAATGTTACCGGAAGAATGTTTATTCATGACTTTGAGGGAACTTGGCCAGAACGTTAGCTAAAAGTTCTGGGAATGTTCCCTGTTGGTGGGTGTGTCGAAACGTCTCCTATGTTCTTTGTTTCTTTATGTTTTCTGTTATGATGCAGAATAACTCATGTAAAGAACTGGGCTGGACCACCAGAAACATGTGGTCTCCTATTATGAAAGCATTTCCAGATAATGTTTGAGGGGGCACACCTTTACACAACACCATCTGACATTAGTACATACCTCCTGCCTTTCCTGTCAAGACTGTTGCCCTGAGGGCGTGAAATGATTTCAGTAAGATGACCACACTTGGGTTTTTGGAAAAAGGGTGCTTCGATTTTGACACTTCCTACATTTATTTTTATGTAACCACAGAGATGAAGCCCACATCTTTGATATGGGAAATCCAGCTGTATTCCATTGGTAGCTATACTTTGTTCCTGTTGCTATGCTGTTGCTAAGGTGTTATAAGTGGTTCTTAGGATGTTGGTATGGTTTTCTGCAGCAACTCTGAGCACTTTTTCTATTCTTTATGCTGGCTAAAACACTTTTGTTTCAGTCCGTAAGAATAATCAGCCTATGTTATAGTTTAAAGTTAAAGATATTAAATTAACTGGTGCGTTATGTTTGCTCAAAAAAGTTGCCCCGTGTATCATCAGCCTGAGAGTCTTATGTTTATTTGTGGATGATTTTACATTTCTTCTTTGTATGAAAGCTAAATACAAATAAAAGGTGAACATGTATTTATTTGTACTGTTTTTATTTCTAAAATATTATATAATTTTATGGTAGGAGGTTTCATAGACTTGGCAAATACATTTTTCAGAAGTTTGTAGGAACAGACATCCATTGTGGGTGTTCTTTTGAGGCTTTTTTGATATTGTTCATATCGATATAGGAATTATATAGTATCGACCGAAATTAAGAAACATATCGTGATATAAATATTGGCCATATCGTCCAGCACTACTTAAAGGGATAGAAATGAAAATTCTGTCTTCATGTATTCATCTACATATTCGTTCAAAACCTATGTATGACTTTCAGTATATGGACAAAAAACATTTAAAACAGTGTGAGGAAATGATGACCGCATTTTCATTTTTGGGCGAACAATCTACTTTTCCTTGAGTTATTTCAAACCAGTAGTACAGTTTCTTGCACATTGCCAAAATTGGGAAATAAGTCATCGGTCATCTCATCATCCATAGACCCTGACCTGATAAAACCACAATCCCAGCCATAGCCGAACCTGGGGCTGTGGGAATGGGACATAGTGAGCGGTTTAGGCCCGAGAGAGGCTCCTGACCTCCGGAGGCAACGTTGAAGGAAGTTCTCTTATTGTTTGTGGGGGGGCTTGTGCGCGTGCCTACAAACAGTCCAGAGAACTTCCTCTTTGTCTGATTTGTTGCACAGGACATTATTAAATGCCTCAGGGAGACCTTTCTCCTAATTATAGACACAGTCTGTGTGTTTATGTGTGTGTGAATGTGACAAGATGGAAAGAGATGCATTGCGCAGGCATGCAGATGCTTGCAGTGTAATTTTACCTTGTTTAGTGTAAGGAACCGTCCTCTTATAGTAGATGTAAAGAGAGAGGGGAAAAAAAGGAGAAGAAGCCATAAACGGATAATTATGGAGAATGTGCCCAACACACCAAGTGTTTTACACACCGGATACTGAAACTCTACACTGAAATCCTCTTGTTAGTGTCACTCGTGAAGACCTTTACCGCAGCTGCTCTCGATAAGTTCCACTCAGCAGACACACATTTGACACGTATGACCTTGAGTTTTAATGTGAGCAGGTATCTCTGTTAGCTATGGTCACGCAAACAGGATGTTTGTTTTTTGCCAAAGCATATTTGTTCATTTCCTTGTTGTTTTGAAATATTTTTTTGCATGTTCAAATAGGCATGAGCACCCAAATCCTTCATTACAATAATGATTGATCTCTTTTTCCTAGCAAAATTCAGTAATAATTACATATAAATCTGCACTTTTTTCAATTTTGTGATTGGTTACATAATTTTTTTTTGTGTTTAAATACATTTTGTTTAATTGTAATTTAATTTACATTACGTTAATTTAAATTGTCAAAGTCATGAAAATGTCTAGTAAAGTTTTGCACAAAATTCTTCAATTGAAAATGTGTGAAAATTTATGAAAATAAGTTTTGAAAATTCTTCAATTGAAACTTTTGTTTGAATGCAGTCTCTACAAAAGATTTTAAAACTTACCTATAGGTATATATATATTATACTATTTATATATATATATCTTAATAGAATAGGATATAGATAGAGTAATAGGTTTTGAGTTGTCAGACATTTTTTGAGAGTGAAAATATCTCATAAAAATTTTATTAAAATTCCTTATCCTAGTCATCATTTACAACTAGAAAGTCATTAAAAAAATCTTATCTGTCAGAAAGTGTGGGAACCTACAAAATAGAACTCTGCTCTGACCTTATCAGCCCGTTTGTATCCTATTGATTCGCTCTTGTCGCTTATGACAGAAAAAAGCTACTGTCTTCTGAAAATATTATTTTATTCGCTTATGTCAAAAACAGCAAATCTCTTTAAAAACTGGCTGTTTTCACTTCATTGCATTGTTATAATTCGTAAAAGTTGTACCCGCCAAATGGCGACTGACACTGGGTACATTGATCTCTACCGCGGATTTTTACGTGCATTTGGGCGCTTGGCGGAGTGTTTATTTAGGCCGTGTATGTGTGTATTATTATATATATAGATATATAATTATATAGTTTGTGGTTAGAGATGCACCGATCGATCGGCCAGGGATCGGAATCGGACGATTTTCCTCATGATTGGCCCGGATCGGTGATCGGTTGATCAGTCTCACTTCATTCCGATTCCTAGCCGATCCGTTTTGTTACCAGCGGCGCAGGCAATAACTTAGCCGTGCATTCTCGCTCTCTTCTCTACGACGACCCCTTCTCACACACACACACACGTCTCATTCGCTCCGGTTAAATAGTGCTTGTATTGCGCATTATAGTCATTCCCGTAGGTTTCGTGCTTATACCAAACGCGCGCACCACCACTGAGTACCACCACCATCCGCGCACAGTCTCAAACAGCTTGTGAGCCACAAATACCTAAATGAGTGGCTAACTGCGCTAAAACGTTCAAATACATACAAAATTATGTCAAAATGCCTGTCTTGGCCAGTATCCAGTTAAACACAGTCAGTTTTGGAACGTTAAATAGTTGAGAAAGAGAACGCATGTTGTGTAACAGTATATTGGGTCTGTGGATAAACTCTTAAAGGGACCGCAGTCCAATATTCCTGCTGCTGTCTGTCATGTTAATCAAAGAACAAAAAACAAAGAAAATCACTTTCTGCTCTTGACTGAATACGTTTTATAACTTTAATGGTAAGCATTAATCTGTATTTAATTTTTACAATGAAGACTACAGAAATTAAAGTAATCAAATGTGAAATAACACTGGATGTGTTATTTTACATTTGATTACTTTAATTTCTGTAGTATTTCTTAACTGAATAAAAACTTAACCTGAAAAACTTAGTTTCATAGCTCTCTAAATTCTATTGCATTTATTTGTGCTGTTGTTTGCAATTTTTTTTATTTGTTCTTATTTTATTACTGACTTTTTACTTGTGTTTTTTATGAAAATAAAACTTTGCGTTGAAGAAAAGTAGATTTTTGTTTGTATATGCTGTCAATTATAGTTCTTAGAAAGAAAATCAGAATCGGCAGATCACACTAACAAAAAAATCGGAAATCGGAAACGGCCAAGAAAATTGCAATCGGTGCTCTTCTTGTGTGTGTGTGTGTGTGTGTGTGTGAGATGTTTTTGAGTTTTGAATTGTCCAGCTCCTTTTTTTTGACAAATTTTTTGTGAGTGTGATCTCTATAAAATATTTAATAAAAATTCTTTATCTGGTCATTAACAACTATAAAGTCATGTGAAAGTCATGGTAATTTATTGGTCAGAAAGTGTGGGAACTTTCAAAATAAGAATATTTAGCATACTAACTGGAGTGATATCAAAAACCAAGTGTGAGTAGACAAACGCCCTCAAAGCCCATCTTTATGCTCATCAGGCACAGTTGTTTAGTGACTAAATCGTGACTAGTGGTCTAAATTAGAGCCCGACTGATATATCGTTTAGCCGATATTATCAGTCGATATGAGCCTGTCGCCGATATATTGGTATCGGTGAATATGCCGCCGATATGAAAATTTTTTATACAGAGCATATAACGCAGATAAAATGCTTGGAATGGTGTAATTACTTAGTTTGTCCAGCAGAGCACACTCCATTGTTTGTAACTGGCGAAAATGGATGTAAAGCAAACCCTTTCACTTCAGTAAGGAGGTCTCTTGTTCAGGCAACAGCATTCAAGCGTCGTCTTATTCGACCGTAAATGCCCCGCGAAGTGGACTTCACATGATATTCCGGCATGATTCCAGTTCCAAGGGAATGTACACGTTGCATTCAAAAGGCATTAAAGTGCGCGAGACGTGAATTTATATTTATTTATCGCGGTAAATTATGTCACACTTCTCTAGTAAGTTCCGTCTGTGTGTGAAAACAGTAGCGCAAATCAGTGAATGAATGTTCCAAGTGAAATAAACTTCAACGGAATAAAGTTGAATGGAGTTGAATTGGATTAAAGTTGAATAAACTTCAACTTAACTGTTCAGTGCACTGATGTCAGACTAATTTTGAATAATAAAGTTTATTGTTAAATGCCCTGCCTCCATCATTACATATCTTTGTCACGTCATTATAAGTGTTTGATCACTACATTTGAGTGATCATTGCAAAAAATTTGTTTATGTACAGTGTATATTCTGTTTATGTATATGCTGTATTCTATATATAGTACCAGTCAAATGTTTGGACACATGAATGGGAAAGTGTCAAAACTTTTGACTGGTACTTTACTATAATATACACAAAGAATATCGGGCAATATATATATATTTCGGTCTTTTATTTACTCAAGTATCGTTATCGGCCCCAAAAAAACCATATCGGTCGGGCTCGAGTCTAAATATTTAAAGATTTCAGAGTTGGCTGATTGCCCCAGAAGATGTTGTAACCCTGAGAAGTCGGAAGTTTAAATAATGTCAGGGATTGTTATTTCTTTGACCCTTCACATTTAGACAGTGATCCATCTCTTCTTGAGAAAGCCCTTAAAATATCACGTACCCCGGCACAGGGAGGGTTATTTGAGGAGGAGGGCTGAATGAGGAGCTTGGCAGCACTTCAGTAACTGTTTATGCAGCTGTTGCATGTCCTGCATCCATGTTTAAACATGCATCTGTTTAACAATGTCCGACTTTTTCCACTCATGATCTCGAATAGGTTAAAACATCCTCCTCCCTTTTCCCCAAGTTCAACTCTGCTAGAAAGGTTCGAGATTTTTTGTTGGTTTGGAACGAGGCCATTGCATGCCTTAAAGGCCTGAAGTTAATGAACAGTGAAGTGAGTGTTGAGCCGAAGCACCCTGTGGAATAGATTTTGTCAATGTAAAGTTATGAGTGTTACTGAGTTTATCATTAACTCTTCTATATACATGTGCAGACCTGAAAGAATGAGAAGAGGCGTTTCCTCATGTTGGCTCATACCCTTTTCTATTCAGGTATATTTTTATAAAAATCTAAGCTGAATCAAAAAGGCATTTGTGGTATAAGATGATTACCACAAAAAAGGTATTATCTGTTTTGTTCCTTTTATATTAGTTGTATTTATATATATTATATAGATATATATAATTATATATATTAGTTCAAAAAAATTCAAAATAAAAAATAAAGTTTTTTTGTTTGTTTGTTGTTATTTAATTAGAAAACCCAGGAGTTAGGAGCACTTGCAATGAAAGTAACGGGCAAGTTTGGAGAATATTTAAAGCAGAAATGTGAACTTCAAGAACCATATCAACCACTTATTTTTCTGCTAAAGCTTGTGTAGTCATTTGAGCTGGTGTAATTTTATGTAATATTTTTCGTTTAAAGTAGATTTGGTGCATTATCATGGCAAACAAAGTTGGTCAAATTCAATATAGCTTTACACAGAAAATGTTAGTAGGTGATTCATTTTGACACTAAAATCATGTTAACATGTATATTGAAGGTGTTTTCTGGCTATACATTTTAAAAAGTAAGTACTTTAACATTTACGAATTGAAAGTGCCACTGTAACTAAAAAATTCATTAAAGAATAATTTTGTAGTAATTAACATTATGCTGCATATTCTGGCAGCTCAGCTCATTTTGTATTGAACCCAGAATATTCCTTTAAGTTTGAGATGAAATGCTTTGAATGATTGAAATGCTGTTTGACTGATCGCTGTATTTGCAGATGATCTTTTAATTGCATTTCATGAGTTCACAGACTGACTGTCATACACACTTTTACTATTTTTAACGCTAGACTGAACAAGACCAGACTAGTTAGCACTTAGCTTCTCCGGCTGTCTTGAACTCAACAAGCTACCACCATGTGTGGAGGTACAGCACAAGAAAAGCCCATTGTTATGACTAGTCAACCACAAAGACTTGTCTGTGAACGCTGTCTGATGTGGTGCGTAGGCTGTGATGTGTGGCTGGTGTCACTGTGCATCTGCACTGCAATGTGGTTTAAAACGCATCAATGCCTTGAAGCTTTGCCTTGAAGCTTCACCTCGAACCTTCACCTCGAACCAGTGATGACAGAGTTTGGTTTCATAGAATAGTATTCAAAGTAAACCACATCTTTAGAACTTGATTTTACTTAATACTATGCAATGATTTATGGTTGAGTTTAATTAAAGTGCTGCTTGTCAGTGAAGTCGACATTTCCTAAAGATTAGTTTTTCCAATCTGATGAGTGTAATATAAATAGATGTGATAAACAGGGTTCATATGTGTTATTGTTATTTGATTAATATGATTTAGATTTGTCAATAATCATTTATCTCGTCCATTTTACTCTATAATTGCATGTAATTTTCATTGACAAAAATAACATTTTAATTGATGGTAAAATGAAACAGAACTTACAAACTTAATACATTTTTAAAATGTTGGAAAATTATTAATTTAAATGTAAGTTAAATTTAATTTTAACCTGCTTTGGTTGTTGCAAATTTAATTTGTAATATTGTAGTTCTCTTTTAAATCCATTGGCAATATATTTCACTTATTTCTTTTATATTAATTACCACAATCTTTTTTGTCTCGACTCTTTTTTTTTTTATCTCATCTTAGCCAACATTCTTGTCAGGGAACAATTTTTTTTTTTAAGTTTCAGTAAAAATTTAAGTGATGTTACAATTAAGTAACCTATTAAATAATAGTAATCAATATATTATATACAAATTTTAGTATTGATAAATTTAGCCAATCAGTGTTGTAAACCAGACTTTATACTTAGTGTTTACAATTGTTTCTTAGCCCGAGAACCATCTATTTATATTGATTACTGCTTATACACACCTGTATATTTGTGTGTCTAAATTATATCACCCTTCAGCTTTGTAAATATTGCAGTCGGACACTGAAAGACCCATATTGGTTGACCTCTATTTACAAAAAACAGGATATAGCCTAGGATGTGTGATCTATAACAGTATTGCAAATGTTTTTTGTTTGTCCCTTTTGACTTCTAGGCTGTGCAGTCAGGGTGGGCCTATTGACCCTGTTTTACTGTGTTTGCCCTGGTTTCCCACACTGTAACACACATTTGTAGCCCCATGTGATCGTAGGTGGCCATTGCTGTCAAAGCTCACAATAGCTTGTTTTGTTTTCCCATCCACTTCTCCTGTTTGGCTGGAATAGTGTGAAGCCAGTTACTCCTAATTGGTTTGGAATTCTCTTGACTGTAATCAAATTATTTGTTTGATTCGAAATCCCTTGATGTTAAGTAAAGTCTTGAGTTGTGACAAGATTTATTGATTTTGTAGTCTAGCTCTTGTGTTAACCTTTCATTCTCTAGAAGATGCCCTATTAAGAGATGTTTGGGTTTCATTGTCCACAGACACACCAACACACCTGTTCGTGTCAACGCCGGCCATTAGTGATTCTCACACCAGTGGCCCATGGTCTGTCTGCTCTGAAACGAGTCAGGGGGCCTCAGGCATTAAACTCAATCATTACTTCCCATCCTCCACTCTGTTTTTCAATCTCCCCCCTTTCTGCATCCTCCACCCTGGCCGGAGAGCCACCCTAGGGGTCTACACAAGCGCTACACTCCCAGAGCTCAACACCTTAAATGCTGTTGACTTCTCACTAAAGAGCAAGCAAACAGCAGCTCCTGAATAGGTGCTTAAGTTTAGGTGTAGATAGATCATAAATACAGGGCAGCTTACATGGCTCTTTTCAGTAAGAATTCATGAGGGTTTAACTTATAAGTCCACAAACTTTGTGGATCTTGTGGAAAATATATTGTCATTATTGGAATGGAAAATGCCTATTATGAAGTTTGTTGTAACATTTGACTGTCTAATATAGTTTTATTAAATCCTCTGGAACTAATATGCATTTTTGTAATGCATTTTTGTAAAACACATTTTTGGCTTGAAACATCTGTAAATACTTATAGCTAGAAAAGTTGAATTTCACAAGTTGCATTCTCAGCATATGTAATGAGCTTTTACAGCAGTTTGAAGATAAACTTTTTTTTTAAGTTGGTTAGTTTTTGACATTTGGTGTTTGACAAAGTCTTTTGTCAAATGTACAACCCTATTAAGGTTTGTCCAATCAGAGAGATTTTGCTTGTTTATTTTATTATGATTATATCGTCAACTAATATGGGTTTTTTGATGACCCAATGCTCATATCCTATAGATCAGGGTTGGAAATATAAAGCCTATATCTATATCACTCTATTTAATTTACAGATAGTAAATAACACAATAATAATAATTGCTGCAATTACATTTATTTTATATAATGCTTACTTAACTAATTTGAAATCATTTAAAAGTTAAACTTTTTTTAAAAAACGATTTTTAAAAAAGGACCTTGGGAAAAATTAGAAAAATAAACAGGTTTATATTTTTAGATAGCAACTTTGTGATTTTGTAATTCTATTATGGCTTTTTCAAAAATAAAAAAATGGTTATAAACATGAATACAAATTAAGTTAACAGTGGGAGATCCTGTGAATCTGCGTTTAGGTGCTGAATTCTCAGAGCTGTCAAAATAAAAGTCCTACTTACGATACTTATCAGCCAAACTCATTAGGCAATGCAATCATTTAAAAGTGCTGTCGAACACTAATAATAATTGGACAAACAATTTGCACTCCATTCATGTCCGTTTGTACCCCATGCAAATGCAATAGAAACACAAGGAGATATAAAGAAGTTCAGGCTTCAAAAGAGTGACAAAGTTCACGTTTGTCAACCATCTTCTTGTTGTCTATTGTGACTGGCTTGATGCTTTAATCGCTTGTTCAGTAGTACCAGTAGTACCGGTTTTATTTTTTTTTTACTTTTGCATTATCAGATCATACGCTCTCTGATTCATTTCATAAAGGGCTCTGGCTCGACTATGTATTCTACCGCATTCCTTAGATTCCTCTATTGTATTGTAATGCATGCCACCCTCCTTCACTGATTATGCCAATGACAACAAGGCGCCTCTGGCTGCAAACCAAATGAGTAAACTCAAAATAATCAACATTCCTCATAACGCCTTCCTCTATTGTATTGTAATGCATGCCACCCTCCTTCACTCCACCCACCTGCTGTAAAATCAGTAGTACATAATGGTCACACAGAATTCCCAACTAACAGGCATCTCGAGAACATAGCAGTTCTGAGTCACAAATTCTCACAATCTACCTCTCTCACTGTTACTATCATAGACCGTAAATTGCTACCACGAGTAAATTTCACCTGCTTTTACGTGGGGTAAAAGGTAACAGAAAGGGAGGTGTCTGTGTTACTTGGGTTGCAAGTTAAATTGAGCTTGACTGTTGCTGGGAAGCCATGTTTTTGCGTGACTAATGTGTCTTTCTCAAGTCTTGGAAGTTACTTAAAGTTCACTGGTTAATTAGAAGATTGAGCAATAAATGTTAGATCGACAAGTGTTAGAGTTCTCGAAACAATACGGTTATTTAACAAGATTAGACTAGAGGTCATATAATTTGTCCGTTTGGAAATCAGATGCGAGTAATACAGACAGCTGTTTAACTCCATTGCCAGGAAATACGGCTTGAAAGCCTGTAAAAATGTAGAACATTGTTTCTTTGCCTTTTTGGTTGATTTGTGTGAAGGGCGGAACAATTGTCAAGTTTGCAAATGATGAAATAAGCATCAGTTTCCTATGTCGACCCGAGTAAACCCAGCTGTGCTTATTTTGAGCATATGAACATGCATCACTATCACAATGTATGTGAGTTTTATTATATATTAAGGCTATTTTTTTTATCCCAAATATTCCATTTAAAATGTTATCAACTAATTCTACTGACTAAATTATCTTTCACTCTGTAGGGTGTCAAAATGTTTGAATCTCGAATATTCGTCGAATTTAAAAAAAATGATTCCACTTTCGCCAATGCAAAAAACTTGCATTCGACTTAAGGTCTTGTCACGCCCGTCGGCGCCTTATCAGTGGGCACGAGATGCGATGACGGTATGTGTCTTTGCTTGCGTTTGAATGCTTTTGTTCGCTATCCAGTTGACCCACTAGATGCGGTGCTGCTACGGTTCATATATATTGTTGGAAAACGAGGGATCATGTGGAGATGTTTGTTGTTCGTTAAAAACACTGAAATCAAGCGTTCAACAAGGATATTTATCACATTTTCTAGAGGGACCTCTATCAGCGTTGCACTCGCGTCCGGCACAAGAGAGCGGCATGTTTATAAAGCCATGTAAAATTAATGCAAGTTCCCTTTTCAAAACAGTTAAGCCGTCTGCCGGTTTCCATCCCCTGTTTCATGTTTTTCAATGAAGAAAGAAAGTCGCTTATCCTTTGTGCTTTGGTTCGGTTTGTCTCCCACCCTCTCCCTTCCCGCTGGTGCTTTTTTGTTTCCTTTGTTCCCGCCCTTTCTCATTCTATTTTGGTTTCCACCTTTTTTCCCCATCGTACTTTTTTCGGCAGAGTCGTGCATGACCACCCCAGAATGATCCCTTTCCCGCTCTGCGACGAACCACCTGTGGCTATCTTTAGCCTCCCGCCCACTGAGCCACCCATTTGTCAGCGAATCCCCGGCGAAGACTCCGCTATTCCCTCCCTGCCCTTCTGTTTCCCACTCTCCGAACTAAAGTCAGGCCCAGAACCCAGTTATAGATCGCAATTAACAACCGAATCATCCAACCAACCCAATTTCACCGCATTCTTCACTTCTTTCGCGCACCCGAAGCCCACCCTACTCCATTCTCGCAGACATGCCTAGAGCAGCGAAAATTAGGAAGTGGAGAGGGGCACTAGCATATTAAAAATTAAAGTGCGTCGGAAAGAACGGCCTGGTTTTTGTGCGTTTTTCCCTTCAGACAACAGTCCAAGTAGACCAAATGACCCGCAACCAAGTGACTAGTGTAAGCGGGAGTGTCATCTTTTGTGGTTTGGACAACCCTCCACCGAAGTGTTTTGGGATATATTAGTTGCTGTGTTATGGTGCGCATCAGGAAACCCACACCAACATAAATAACACAGACGAAGTAAACAAAGGACGCAACTAAGTAATCCTGTGTTTACATTATTTAGCATAGAGCCAAAACCCAGGTGTTCCTTGTTCTCCAAAAGAGAAAGACGAAATGAACAAGAGACCACCCCCAAACAGAGTCCACAACTGACCCCGAGGAACTCTAATTGGACTGTAGCTTTGGGCTGAGGCTTTCCCTCCGGACAGCCCCCCACTCATGTACTCACACAGCACCCCCTAATCCTGCTGCTTCCCTGAGGGTCTCCCTCTCTCTCTCTGTTATCTCTCTCTCGGACACCTCAGGCTGTGTTTGAGAGGTTTGTAAGAAGGAGTGCTGAAGGAATGCAGAGAGAGGTCCAAGCTTACAGTTACCTCACCATACAGACCGTCTTTCTCCTGGAACAGAAAGTCATAGTTGAAATAGTTGAGTATAAACAGCAGAAATTGTCATTGTTTTTTAAAAGCTGGGTGTGATTTTATTTAGTTTTGTTTGCAACAAATCTGGATTCTTTCTGAGTCAATCTCACAAAAGAGTCATATTTCACAGCAAAATCAATCATTAGTTTTTTACTGTGGTATTTACATGGCAATAAAGTGCATAATCTCCCCTAATTCTCATACCATCATGTGTGAAATCCTTATTTTCTGTCTGGAAACTATTTAAAAATATAGAGAGTAAATACATTTACAGATTGAATAATTTACAGTGGTTACAGTAGTGAGAATGCATTTTATTAATAACAAAAATTACAACAACCCTAATATTATTATTGAAGTTTAAATTATTTATTTATTTTTGTTTAGTAAAATACGGTTGTTATTTGACAAAAAATTTTATTTGAGATGAATGTTGTGCAATGGTCAATTATTGAGAAATGGGTCTCCCTAATGACAGAGGAGAGGACTGTTGTGAACTGACCAACGACCAAAAGAGGCAGGGTGTAGCTCAAATCCAATTCCTTGTTCTCGTAGGCAATGCCAAAAACAGAGCCAATGGTTTTTCCGCACCGTAAATTTCTCTCTACTAAAATGTCCACCACATGACATTTTAGAATGGCTTATAATCAATTTAGCCACGATTAAAACATTCGCACAGCAGTAAACTCATGACAGTAAAGCTTTCAGAGTTGTTTAGATAATGCAGCCACTTATTCAGAGGTTTACTCCGTCTTGTAAACAGCTTTGTGAATTACTGTCGTCCCCTGCGAGCCAGTCAGCCTGGGGCCCGAGACTCCATTTACTGCTATGTTGAATGTATGCATCTTTCTTTTGTTTTGACAGAGCTGTAGCTCAATTGTCGTAGGTCTTTATCACCTCAAACATCTCCAATAGGGCTTGAAGGTAAGCGGAAAGGTGTGAATTCATAGTATGGCCTTTGGCAAAGTGCTCCACCTTTTTTATCCCTCCCTAACCCAGGAATGTCAATCCTGAATGGAATCCCCAATTGCAAAGATCTGGAACTCAGGTTTGAAACTTATCAATGGGCAGAACTTCCCCCACACAATGAGACCTGCGCATTAGTGTTTCGTTTGTGATCCGGGGTTATTTGGTGTTTGTTTTAAGAGGATTTAATTGGGGCCATGTGACAGTTTCATACCAACAAGACTGACCATGTTAATGTGATGTGATATTCAGAGCTGGGCCTCTTGGCAGCGCCTCCTTTTGAAAGGAGACTAGTCAACGGCCTCTCCATTTCAAAAGGCTTTTCAGTTTAGTCATTTCCCCCATAAAACTTGGATTTACCTTTGGCACACAAATAAATGCGTTTGACACTTTTAAAGGCTAAATCTTTTGCCCTCCGCCTTGCCAAGCAAGCACGCACAAGTCCTTTGAGAACTAGTCCCTCTTCTTCATTACACTGGCATTCCTTACAAAGATATTGTTTTAGTTTGTGTTTTCTTTACACTCGCTCTAATCAGAAGCTGGCCACCTTGTTTAAGGAGGAACTGCTAAGCAGCCATTGAAAACTCTAGCGGGAGTGAAAACTCAAGGATGTACAGTATCTCTTCAATGATTTGTTATTTTTGTTACCCTCGGTTCCTGAATTCAGTCTTTCTTTTAGGGCCGATGTGTTCCCATCTCAAGGCTCACTGTCTCTCCTCACGCTCAGTTTAAAGTGGATTTACGGCAGTCTCTTTAGACAGCTGCTGCTTTTCTTCATTCAGTTTTCAGTGTTGGACTCATTCGGAAATGTTATGATATATAGCATCGCAAGCACAATGCACACATCTGTTTGTGGTGCTGGTTTAAAATTCAAGCCATAGGTCTAAAACTTAAAGAATTCTATTAAGCTTGGATTTTAGAAGGACAGAGTGTAGAACCAAGTTTATTTATGCCAAAGGGAAGAGAATTGCAGTGTTGCTGAATGCAGCTGAAATGCTTTGACACTGTGAGGGGTAAAAATTGAAATGCACAAAAAAATGTGTAGTTATGTTAAATATTATGTTAAACATTTAAAGTTTAGCAACATTTGAAATGATAAATTAGCCTAATAAAAGATGTTAGGTAGGATTTTTTTAAAAAGATTTTGAAAGAAGAATCTTATGCTCACAAATGATGCATTTATTTGAAAAACAAAAACAAAAACAGTATATGTGAAAGTTTTGACATGCATTTTACAAATATTTACAGTATTTTAAGACATTTTAATGTCATTTTAATTTTGCAATGCCATTAATCCAAGTCTTCAGTGTCACACCAACAATTTCATAGATCAGTGGATTAAGAGAGGGGGTTTGTCATAATCTAAAAAAGTCTTTTGCCCCTTCTGATTAATTTGATGCATCTTTGCTGAATAAAATTATGAATTTCTTTAAAAAAAATCTTACTGAATAGAATCGAATGGAGTAGTAGGTTAGCAAGCCTGTGTTTTTATGGTTAACACACAAGCCTCGACTTGTTGCCTGAGCCCTTCTCTCATCTTTCATAATGACCAATTAAGCCACACTGAACCGCACATGGTTTTTTATGAACTTCCTCACCTCCTTCAGAGAACCTGCCTTAAATGTAATGCCATACATTTACATCTCCCCCTTTCCCCCTTTTATAATGACAGTAAAGTTTTTTGCACTCAAACCAATGATCTTTTGATGTGGATGACATTTTGAGTTCTGAAACATACAGTATGTTTTTTTTTTATAAAACAACAACCTCTTATCACATAAATCATGGGAATTGCTTCATGATATAAATTGGCTTAATGTATTTTTCCTTTACTCTTCCTTGTTGCTCATTATGTACTTGTTTATGGCAGCAGTTTTCACTCAACCAAGATGAATCTCTCATTTAACCATGTGTGGCTTGAGCTCTTTGATTTAGTGACAAGTTTCATCAAATTGGTCTCTCCCCCAAAGTCTTGGATATCATCTTCTGTGTTTTATCTCTTTCTCTTTGTCATTCTAACCTTTACCCTTGCTTTTGATTATTTTACAGATGTTCCCTCTCTCTTTTTCAGTCTCTCTTTTGGTCTGCTCCCCCCCCCAAACTGGCGTCACTATGTGCGGAAGCACATTCCAGACAGTTCAGCCAGTTACCACCCCCCTCCCAACTCCTCTTGTCTTGTCACACAGTCTCAGTTCTGGTTAAGGTATGAGACGGAGAGAAATTCGCATTAATTGAGTCGGTTTACAGCCAAAGGCTCAGTACCCAGGTGATAACAGAGATAGTATGAGCTTGAACAAGGCACCTAAACCCAGATCAGACCAAAGGGTGTTGTCCGTATAAAAAGTGTTCTAATTTGGCCCAATGTGACAAGTTTTTCATACTAAATGCAAAATCAGACGTTTTATAGGTGTGGAGCAAGATTTTAGACCAATGAGATAAACGTGGGGTGGAGCTACACAAGGCTGCAGCTGGTTTGGACACTTTGTAAGGCAGAAAAAAATTATTTGGTGAAGATATGACTCCATGTGTCGGTGTGGAGTCAGGGGGGGGGGGTGGTGGGGGGGGGGGGTGGGGGACAGGACCGATTGTGAAAGACTGAGGAAGTGGAATAGAATGTCCCTGTCTGATAACTTGAAAGCCATTCTTGATATTTGCAGAGATCTTGATGGTGGATATGCCTGAGACAGCTTGATTTGAGTGGCACGGAAATGTACAGTTTTGTTTCTTCCGTCCTCTATCTATTCAGCCTCACAATGGGGAGCCCCACAGTTTTTATCATCAATACCCTGATTGTTCTGGAAGAAGTAGTGGTGGAATTTCTCTTGTTCTTCTGTTCAGGGCGATCCTGAACTTGAAGGGCTGGGTAAACCCATGCTGCTGTCATTCAGGTGCCACAAAAAACACTCTTCATGGACTTCTTACAGCTTCTTCAAGAGTGAAATAATGTGGCAGCATTTTTATTGTATTATTTACATGAATTTATATTGGGAATATACTGAGGGATACAAATATCTGAAACTTTTAGAAAAATTTGGACTTTTTTCATTCATTTCATTTAAACTTGATAAAAATGACAAAACATTTTTAAAAAGTTACTATAAAAATTGCTAAATAAGTAAACATTTTTATATTTGTATTTATTGTTTTATTTATAATGTAGTTTTTAAGGCAGAAAATTGTTTTCTATGTATTACAGAAATAAAATATTTTAGGTAATCAATCAAATAAGCAAATTTAAATATATACTGTATTATAAAATGTAATTAAACATTTGTATTACATTTGAAAAAAGTTCACTAGGAGTAGCAGACGTTTAGACCCCACTGTAGGCTATTTATGGATTAAAGTCGACTTAATAGCTGCATTCAGTGGCTGCCGTAATGAATAAGTGATTAGGCACAGAGGAATTTCCCATTAATGTGAAGATAAAAAGAGTCCTTCAATTTGCCTCCATATAAGCCTAATTAAGCTGAGTTTGTGAAAAGCTTTTTAACTCCTGGAGTAGACCTCAATACATCAGTCGAGTTAGTTCATGAACAGAGAGAGTGACGTTTTCCCATGAGAGTTATCAAATAAAACCAGCAATCACACAATAATAGTAAATAATGAGCACTAAATAAAGTTTAGGTCTATCTCCACAAATTGTCTTCCATTCTGAAATAAAGTCTGATAGAGTTAATTTGTTTCATATCGTCTAGTATGTTCGCCATCCTAGCATGTCTACCAGCTGGTGCACACACTGAGAAAAAGGCTCCTTCTGCTCATTGTGATTTTTCTCAGCTTCAGGGGACACCTGTGGCTACTTCCCTCACAGCTGCAGTCGATGATGGTTTAGGTCTGTGTAATGTCTGCTTTGTTGACCCAAAGGAAATTATTAATTGCCCAAAGGATGTGCAATATTTTGGGGATCACGAGAACATCATGTTTCCATTTTTTTAACCTGACTCTTAAAACCTCCTCTTATCACCTTTGCTGCAGTGATATAATTGTAAATGTAATGTATTTTACTGTTATTATCTTTGCAACATTGTTTGGAGATGTTTGAAACAGTATGTTGACCCTGAAATCACACCCTCTCAGTTTTCGATGGCTTGGTGACAAAGATGAGATGTCATCAAGTGTAAGTTCAAAGACCGTCCAGTGCAACGTCCCCCACAGGGCCTGACCCTTTCCTCTTCATGTGTGCCCTTGCTTCAGTCATGCCTTTGAGCATCCAGTGAGCACTACGAGTCAGTGCTCAAGTGCTCTTTGTCTGTCCTCCTGAAGCGCATTGGCTACGTGAAGGAGCTTTTTTGTTTTCCTCTCAGCCAGCTTCTGGCTCGATTATTCACGGCTTTGCCAAAAGATTTGGTTCATCTTGTTTTGCAAGAATGCCGGGGAGACTTCAGAGGTGAGGCATCAATGATGGCACTGTTCGCCGCGACGTCAGCGAAGAACATGTTCGACTCACATGTGAACGCTTTAAGGCTTTGCATTGTTTGGGTATAAGGTTTTAAAAGTCATCCTGCTGTTGTCGGATCCATGGCATAGCAGTGCCATATGTGGAAGCCTTGGGTTGTTCCAGTGTTCAGAGCAGGACTTGAATAGGAAATGGTCCTATTTATGCCCAATGTTCTTGCAAATGTTTCCAGTCTTTATTTCATTGCACTTGACTTGCAGTGAATTACGATATGATCAAGAGACAAATTAAGGTAAAATCATGGCTTGAAATCATCTGGATAAGGGTTGAGTAAGAGTAAGTTGTCCGCCAAGAGAGGAGTAGAATCTGAAAGGCCTATAAGAAACATGGACAACTATTGGATACAACTTGTTGCTGGAAAATACCTTTGACTCACTGTTGTGCTGTCCTGGAATTTTCCAGTGTGCGTGCAAGGGAATACGGTCTTATTTCATGAGCGTGACCATCATCATTTTCACTTTTTTGCAAAGGCTAGTGTAGTCTTGTTTTGTTGTTTCTGGTCACTTAAAATGATAGTTCACTCAAACATTAAAAATCTCTTTTACTCGCATCCACGTCGCATCCAAACTCAGTTATGTAAAACAATGGGGTCCAAAACAATTGCCGCTGTATGGACAAAAATATATTTTTCTGCTTTTTTGTCCAACACATGTGGGCGGGACAGCTTGTGTTTTGAATGTTGTGGTTTGCTTTTTTTTTTTTTTTTGGTTACAGGCCAGTGAGTGTTGCTATCCTGGAAGATTGCTTTTGTGTTTGTTGTTTTATTTTTGTTTCAGGAGTTAGGAAGGTTAAATTCTGAGGAAGAGGTAGTTTTGGATTAGTTGGCTCTAAGTTGTTCTTTGTTTATTTACTCTTGGTTGAATTTTGTTGCTTTTTCTTTTTTTATTCAAACATTTCTATTTCTACATCCCTGGCTGTTGCAGTTTGTTTTTAAATTCTTTTTCTGAACGTTTTTTATGTTGGTCCCAAAGTTGGGATGTAACATAAATTGACAATGTTAATTTTTGAGTGAACTATATTTATTTTTTAAGCTCTGTTTTTGTTATATCTATAGTGCAAGTGCAATTTCACTTAAAAATTAACATCATGAATTTGTATAGCATGATTGTTTAGCAAAATGTCAACATCCACTTTAATTGTATAGAAAACCGCATCCATATTACATGCTCTGCATATTCCAGGTCTTCTGACACCACACAATAGCTTGTGTAAAGAAAAAGTGTTATGAAGTACTCTGAGATTTTTTTAATTCTTTTTGGAGCTTGGCAGCTATCTATTTTGTGCTGATTGATCCTTTGAAATCTTTGATTCACCTTTGAGTCATTATTAACTTTTGTTAAGCACTACGTGAGTCATTTTCAACTCATTCACTGACAGAAAAGCTTAAAGCTCACACCCTATTTTAAAAATCTCTCACTTCTGTTGAACTTTGACCTTGGCAGCATGATATGTGCCTAGGTCTCCTAAAAGTCAGCAAGTTCATTTTCATGTTAACAGCCATAATGCCCTCAGAAACTGCTGCAAGGTATGAGTCTCTTTGTCATTGCTTTAAATCAGTCCCTGCTTTAGCTGTAGTTTAACTTTTTGATGCAATCTCTCAGTGTATTTACTTAACACACAGTTGTTCCTAGTTTTTGCAGATTTGTTTGGAGAGCAAATTCTTTGCTAAAGCAAACAATGGTGTCATTTTCTTCACACTAAATAAATGATGTCTCTCCATACCATTTCCATTTGGCCCCTGGTTGCAGTCTCTCACACATAGCTTGCTCAGACATGCAAAAATATGTTTTTACACGCTCTGTATAATTGCTGAAGGACCTTGCAAAGCTGCAGAAATCCAGACTAGCACAGAAAAACGAAGCTTCTTGTAAAAAAAAATAAGTGTGAGATTATGCTCTTGTCTTTTTACAAGGCATTTGTTTTATTGCATGTTCCCTGTTTAATAGTGAAAAGAAGGATTTCAGGCTGATTGATGATGAAATGATTAAAATTGCAGCAGAGATTAAAAAAAAAAAGGTAAAAAAAAAAAAAAAGAGATTTCAAGTAAAAAAAACTAGTTTAAAATGTGCCAAGTTTTGGTGTATGTGGTCTAACCATCAAATACATTTTGAATACACATCTTTATTATTTTTTTTAATTCTTACATTTTTTTTGTTAGAAATATAAATTAATTCATAAACACCACCTGACATTTTACAACCTGAACTAATCCAAAAAAATCAGAAATTGCAAACATACTCATCATAGAAGTGGTGTATGCAGGTGATTGTGTTTACACGTTTCATTGTATTTTGAATAAATAATACACCAAAAATATTATGTCACAATCATTTGTAAAATTGGGGTGTTCCCCTCTAATTTCTAAGGTGGTTACGGTCCTGAATATTTCAGCAGCTAGAGGGGAAAAAAAAGAGCAGGACAATGGAAATTTGAGGGCACTGATTTGCAGATCTTATCAGACAGGAAGGAGCTCTTAGGCATTTTGAGTGAAGCAAGGTTATGTTTGCGTGGCGTTATGCCAGCTGTGTGTAATATCAGGCTTGTCTGCTTAACCTTGATCCCTTTTTCTGTGCAATCTTTCAGAGATGTGTGTATGTTTGACTCCTGCATTGCTGACTTAGTGTCTTATCCAGTCCTTGAATCCAGCTCTGTCTGCTAGTGGGCCGTACCGAAGCACAGATTATTTAGAAAAGAGAGCATTTGGTATCCAGTCATCTTTCGCTTTATCTCCATTTTACCTTTAGCTTGCAGACACTACTACCAGTCTATCTGTGTGATATCTCCCTGTACATTAAAGAGCACATCTCACTAATCTCACGTCTGCTTACCTAACCGTATCTGATCATGCTTATCTGTGACTTTCCCATGCATCGTGTGCCCAACTATTTAAAATTGTTTGCATTTCCCATTTAAATATTAGGACTGGTAATGATCCGTCCATCCCCGGTTCATTGCTTTATAGTGTTAAATTTCAGTGTGTTTTCAGTGTGTTTTGAAGGAATGAAGAATAAACTGCAGGGCTTAATATTGCTTTCTCTCTTTTTCTAGGCAAGGCTTTCGACATCACCTATGTGCGTCTGAAGTTTCACACTAGCCGTCCTGAGAGCTTTACCATCTACAAGCGCACTAGTGAAGACGGGCCCTGGATTCCCTACCAGTACTACAGCGGCTCCTGTGAGAAGACCTACAGCAAGATCAACCGCGGCTTCATCCGCACTGGTGAGGACGAGCAGCAGGCTGTGTGCACAGACGAGTTTAGCGACATCTCACCTCTCACCGGAGGAAACGTGGCCTTCTCAACACTCGAGGGCCGACCCAGCGCATATAACTTTGACAACAGCCCTGTACTGCAGGTAAACCAGTCTTCTATTTTTCTCTTTTTGAGCTCTCACTCACCTTCCCTTGATTACTCTAACTCACTCATGAAAAGCATTCACGCCCCACTCACAGTCTCAGACTTAACAAAGTTATTGGTGGGAATCGAAAACTCAGTTTCCAGATGTGTTGTTGTGTAGTAATGTGCGATTGCAGCCAAGTTACTTTTCCAAGATTTTTTTAGTCCAGATTGAGCAACGTTCCACAGCCTCAAACAAACAGCTCATAATTTAGAAGCGTTTGCATGTGAGAGATATTAGTATTTGTGAAATATATCAGTAAAACAAACATTTCCATTAACTGTATTTTCTGGAAAATAAGTTGCACCAAGTTGCTATTGTAACTGCAATAGCAGAAAATCATTTAAAAATGTATCAAATGATAAAGTAATAGTAAAATAGTAGTAGTATTGAAGTGGATCACATCTACCTTTAAATGATGATTGCTCTGCATTTATTTTATGTATTCCTAGCTGAATTTTCAGCAGCCACTACTTTAGTCTTCAGTGCTACATTATCTTTCAGAAAATCATTCTAACCTGCTGATTTGGTGCTTAAGAAACATTTCTTTTTATCACATATATTTAATGGTTTTGCTGGTTAATATGTTTTTGTGGAAACAGTCTCTGAAAATCTTTATTGTCACTTTTGTTTAATTTAGTGCATCCTTTATGTATAAAAGTTTTAATTTCTGGAAGACAAAATCTTGCCTAGCCTTAACTTTTTATTGTTGTATACTTATGTTTTTGTTTTGTTTTATTTTATTTTTTAATTTTTTTCCTTGGCTGAGCATCATGTTGTTTTCATTTTATTTTATTTTTCATGGTTTAGCACCATGGTTTTGTACCTCCGTGAAGTTGACACCACATAAAAAGAAATAATCACCAAAACTATGCCATTTGTTTGTGCTACATTTGTGCTGATTTGTGCCGCAAAAACAAACGTTTTGTCAGATTTAGACAAACTGGGGTGGAGAGTAGCATCACAGCTCCCGATAACAATTTGGTTACATCTAAGGAAGGAAAATCGATACAGTGTTTGTTTTAACGGCACAAACCCAGCACAAACGAACTGCGCTGATTTGGAGCGATTTGGGCAACAGTGGGGTGGAGAGTGACGTTACACAGTCAGAAAAATTATGTTTCATGTCTCAAACACCAAACCAGCACAAACGTTCATTTTGCGGCACAAATCAGAAAGGCATAGTTTTGTTGATTTATTTCTTTTTATAGGGTGCCAACTTCACAGAGGTTTATTACGTTGCTTCATAAAAGCATCAGTTTTATTGTTAAATAGGTTTACGACATGTTTCTGCCCGTTACCCACCACAGAATTACTGTTATGCAGAAATCCTTCTGTTACATTGTTGCATTTCACCAGAACTTGATATATTTCCCGAGACCACAACCACAGAAAAAAACATTTTTCAGACTAATTAGATGAATAAGAGACAGATGCTCAACCCAGTGTGAGCTGAGTCAGTCCTTCCACGTGCTGACTATGGAATATGTTGTCAGGTAGAGAAAGCGTTCTGCATGCCAAGCCAAAACAAGATGCTGCCATGGTTACAGGGAGGCGAAAAGAGGTTAAGTGCGTGAGATATGAGCAGGGGTGGGTGGACAGCAGATAATGTATGGCTGAATTCATGCATGGAAGCAGGCAGGCAGGCAGGCTGCTGTGTGTTCGTGAGACCCGTGGTGCGCTGTCCAGGTGCTACCTCGCCTCCCGCTCGCTCAACACAGCCAACAGTTGCAACATGTTACTAGGTGACACCCCCAGATTTCCCACCCCATTCTGATTGTGCTTGGCAGTGCACAGACACAGCTGGAAAAGAGTGTGTGTGCATGTGATGGACAACGTGCAGCATACATGCAAGAGCTAGGACACTTGGATCTGGCCTTGGAGCTAGCCTTTAATTAACAAAATTAAGCAGTATTATTATGGTAAACATTTTGTTTTTGTTATTTTTATTTATTTATTTATTTATTGTAATGTTGTTTTTCAAATGTAATGTTGCCTTTACCAAATGTACAATTTTAGCCCAGTCGCCAGATACTTCCATATCAGACATCTCATGTGGCGTAAAGCTATTAATACCAAAGACCCAAACTCTTTTTATAGGAATGGATCTGTTTTCGGTGGGTTTATGTGGCTGTCATGCCGGGTCCTTTATAGAAGTGTGTGATGAGTGAGGATGACTAGTTTGTTTGTGGACTTTGAAAATGATCCACAACAAACTGGCTTCACTCATCATCTGTCATTAATATCATTAGTTGATAATTAGTTGTTACTTTTATATGTTCTATCTTTTGTTTCCAAGCAGTGCTGATGGTTAGATTTTGTTCTATCACATTTCTTGGGGACTGAAAAGGGTTAAAGTCAAAGTGAACTCAAATGTGAAAATCCTGTCATCATCGTTTTGCTTAAAACACATGATGTAAGTTTTCCACGAAACACAATAGGAGTCCTGTTTGCTCTTTTCCATACAATGAAAGCGGATGGTGAATATAACTGTCAAGCTCAAAAAATGACCTTGTGAAGTAGTGCAAACATTTTAAACACTATATTCCGACTCTAGAATTTAGGCAGAATTTAGAGTCTAAGTCTTTTGCTTTTAATCGTGTCACGTGAAGTGAAGCTGTTTTTGCTCTGATGACAGATTTATTTATGCAGCTCCTCCAAATATAAAGTTCAAAAAAATAATCTGATGAGATGATGGACGCTGTAGTGCTTTAATATATTTTTAAATCTTTTAAAAATTGAATATTATTTCATATTTACTCAATTTAAAAACAACATAAATATGTAACATTTAGCTAAAATTATGTTGTGAAAAATAAACTTGTGATATGGAGTAACAGTGACATAAAATTACTCACACCTTGCTAGAAGATTTTGATCATACTGCCCATCCCTAAATTATAGTATAGCTTTGTGTTAGGAAAATCTGATATTATTGATGATCCCCACATTTCTGTGTTTATGTAACATGTTTCTCTAGGGGAAGAGAACTGTGGTGTCTTTGGCTCTCTTCACAAACAGGAACATGCTCTGAATCACGGCTGTCAGCTATGGATAAGGTGTCAGAATGACTTAAGGACGTTTCCTCCTCAGTTCCAGCAGGGGTTTAGTGGACTGAAAAAGTTCACCGTTGTTACAGGGTTGCCTGGCTCCACTTTGACCTCCCGTGTTATTCTGTCAGCTCCGCTTGTAAAATAACAACACGCACGGTTTATAGCGAAACCAGAGGAAATGCTTGCGAAGCTTTTAGAAAGGACTAAAGTCTTGGTTTGACTCATGTTTTCGTTGGTTCCTGAGATTGTTCCCATTGGCACTCCCAGCATGTGGCCACAAACAGGCAAAGTTCAACTGCAAGTACTGCGCGACATCATTCTACATGACATTTACATGCTAAACGTCACGCTGGTGTTTTTCTCTTCCCATGAAACCTTTCTGCAGACATTACAGTGCCTCAACATGACTCCAGCAGGTTTGGTTTAGATTAGAGGCCTGAGGATTTATTTTCTTTAGACATCTGCACACAGAACAGATGGGAAGAATTCTTCCCTGCTAAAGCCACTGTAATAACTATTCCAAAAAATGAAAACAAAAATGTTACATGTTCATCTATGACTGGCCATTCTCTGTCTACATTCTTGCTTTTATTGTCCCATTTTGTAATTTTTTTAAATGCCTAATTTGTCATTTTGTTTCTCTCTATCAGGATTGGGTGACTGCCACAGACATCAGAGTGGCCCTGAACAGATTAAACACTTTCGGAGATGAAGTTTTCAACGATCCCAAAGTTCTTAAATCCTACTACTACGCTATCTCTGACTTTGCTGTGGGAGGAAGGTACGTTTTTGGTTTCAACATCTGCTCTCTGAACGTAACACAAGTTCAAGTCAACATCTCCAGATGTTCTGGTCATGGATGTCTCTGTTGCTTCACTCTCTTGCATACATATTTTAGCTAATATATAGTTTAATGAGGCATTCACATATCTTCCTTGTACTCAGACCATGGATATCAACAGCTCCATCTGGAATGCTGGACATGTGACCCGAAAGATGATATGAGGTTTTTCAGTGTGCAAACAAAAGAAATGAACCACCGCTTTAAAAGATTAGATTGTTGCGTGTGAGTTTTCATGCTTTGAGCGAAATAGGTTGATTTGGATGCATTGCTTCATTTTAAAATCTTTCTGCATGGGAAAACCCACTCTCTGTGAGAGCGAACCTATAGTTAAGATAACAGCACAAGAATTCTTTGTTTTAAACCATTTTGTTCAACTGTATATGTGAAAAAGGACCAAAACAATGAATTCTAGGTACACCAATGAAATAATTATATCTTTACCTCCATATACTATGACCGTGAGCTTTAGGGATGAAGGACATGCTGAAGAATCCCGTATGAGGGATCAGAGCGCTGTCGAGCAAGTGTGAAACATCTCTAGGTGCACCATTGCATGTCTTTTCACCTTAATCTGTTTGAAATGTGGAGCAGATTTCCATTACACAGCCCACATTCCCTACATTCCTGCCTGGCAGTGCTGGATTACAGAGTGCAGTGGAACTGGAATGGGGTGGGCAGAGAGTCTGGAAAAGGAAAGGGAACAAGGCAGAGGCCGAAGGGAATAATTTACACCTGCTGCCTCACAGTCTCTGAGCTCCTGTCCAGCAGACATATTAGCGCTTACTGACAGCCGCATGTTCCTCAAGTGATCTGATCACCAGAAACGTAGCATCCTGGGATATTTATTGTACCCGTGATAAATATATATTAGGATTAATGAGAGAGGAAGAATGCACGTCTGATGAGTGCACATCCTCCACCAAGTTGTTATTCCTCACGTCACCTTTTCCGTGAGGCTTTGCCAAGGATCACCTGAGACAATGTGCAAGAGGTGACTTTAGCTGCACAAGCCCTCTCTTGTTCTGAGGCTTCTGTCAAGTTGTCTCCGCTGGTGAATATGTTCGTTGCTGTGTGCAACTCAGTGGAGTTGTGGACAAATAAGATTTTGTGCCCAAACTGTCACACTGGATATAGTGATTTTTTTTGGGTAATCTGAGTTGCAAGAAAGCTTCATAACCAATTTTCTCATGTTTCAGTATATTTTTGTCATGTTATTTTGTGTAGCATTCTGTTCAAGTTGCAAATTTAATATATGCAAAAACAAAGTATCGCAAAATTTGATTGACACAGAAATTAAAGATGAAGCCACAGACAATTTTATTAAATGTTATACGTTTTATTAAATGAGAGCAATTAGACTATTCAAAGAAGAAATAGTAGCTAATTAATTATTCATAACTTTTTTTCTATGAATATCTCTGAATTTGTGCTCTATATGTTTCCATTTTAGGTGGTGGTCTTAAAAGTTCCAGATTGTAGAAGGAGCTCCTCGTTTAGCAATGTGCTCCTCCTCCATTTCAAGTCTGCTTTCCGCCATATCGCTCTGCATTGTCGCACACAGAACTAGGCTTTATCGTTATTATGGCGGGAAGACTAATTCTTATCATGGGGAGAATTTTTACCAATATATTGCAAATGATAAGATATCATTATAAGATAGTGTGCATTTTGGAAATAATAAATTATGTATGCATTTCTTTAACTTATATATAATTAAATAAATAATATTTATAAATTAATTATAAATAATAAATAATTACATGTATTTTTTTAAATATATTAAAAAATTTAATTTTATCACTAAATTTGAATAAAAATACTAGAGTGGAAGACTTGAAATATATTGCTCGAAGTCATATGGACTGCTTTTAAGATGCTGTAATTCCTTGTGTATTTCTATTATATTGCAAAAAAAAAAACTGTTTAAATACATTTCCAGCATGATATACTATAATATGCAATATTTACTGATGGTTAAAAAGATAAAAAAACAGCCTGTTCAAAAACACTACATACTGTAGTGGTACTGTACTACTGCATACTCTCTGCCGCTGTATCAAAGGGCAGGCAGGATAAAGACACAGACATCAGCTACTCAATCTCAAAACAAAGGTGCAGTGACGTTTCAGTGATAGGTTCAATAAACATCGTCAGAGCTCTGTGTTTGAACAGCTTTGCGGCACGTTTGTGCCTGCTTGGTTTGTGTTACGCACAACAGCGGCAGGATGTGTACACATACAGTAAGTGTGCCCTATCATTGTGTGGTGGCCCTTTTGCACCTGACCGGTCTGTTACCTTCCCCCTCCCCATCCAGGTGCAAGTGTAACGGCCATGCCAGCGAGTGTGTGAAGAACGAGCGCAGCAAGCTGCTGTGTAACTGCAAACACAACACAGAGGGACCAGATTGCAACGTGTGCAAGCCCTTCTACAATGACCGTCCCTGGAGGAGAGCCGCCGCTGACAACCCCAACGAGTGTCTGCGTGAGTTTGGTCTTCAGTGTTTAGTCGACTTTTCCTCGAAAATGTTTTGCTTTAAATGGTTTTCCTCATGTAAAGGAAAAATGAAAATTTTGATTATTTATTTACCATCATATAATTCTAGACCAGTATAAAAATGACCCTTTTTTATATTGCCAAGCTCAATAAATTTTGAGCAATCATCATAACCTTTTATTAAAAACAGATTTGTTCTCTATATTCTAAATATTTGTGTATACACACTACCAATTAACTTTTATATATATATTTTTTTTTTTTAACCTTTCTGCAGCATTTTATAATCATTTGACTAGAATGTTTTTTTTTTAATTCAAATGTTTTTTTTTTTTTTTACATTTTTAAAATCGTAGCAATAAACACTATTTCTTAATGTTATTCACTGCCATTTTTTTTCTACCAGAGATCTCGTGTCATTGAATTAAAATAAATAAAAAATGCTGTAATAAATAAGGGTGCAAATGAGATGTCCTCTCAGAAATTGAGTTGAATATGTAAAATGCTGCAGAATCCCACCCATTTGGCCTCCGTCATGTGTACATTGAGAACTGCAGTCTTTCCCCACAGACTAACCTCCTCCATACGGAGTCATTTTTGTTTTCTTAAACCAAAGTTATATTGTATATGGAAGGGGTGTCTGGTGTCCTCCCTCCCCTTCTTTGGACACATGCATGCAGGCACTTCCTGGAAATGCATGACTAATGTGCACATCTGATGTACAGCAGCCTGAGACCCAGTGTTCTCACACCCACACAGCTCCTGCTCCTCCATCATCTTATTTCCTCCGTGTCTCTCTTTCCATTTCTCTCTCATGAACATGTCCACTAATTGCTCAAGCAGAAATCTTACTCGAAATCCCGATGAATGCCAGACCACATCTGCGTATTTCAGTTCCTTTAGCACCCCAGATTTTTCAAGCATTTATTTCATGTACAAGTGTGATTGTGTGCGTAATATTCACATTAATGCCACCCCTGGGAGTTTTTACATTGAATATCTGACTAAAGGTTGTCTCTATGTTTCAGCTTGTAACTGTAATGGAAAGAGTGGCGAATGTTACTTCGATCCTGAGCTGTATCGTGCCACTGGTCATGGAGGTCACTGCCGCAATTGTGCTGGCAATACGGATGGGCCGAACTGCGAGCGATGCCTGGATAACTACTACAGAGACCCCTCTGGCCAGCGCTGTCTCTCCTGCAGCTGCAACCCTGTTGGTGCGTAACAAGCGGGTGTGCCTCACACGTACTGAAAAGTGATGCTGCGGGCTCTTTGATCGCCCCCTGGTGGCTGGCTGCAGTACAGGTCATAAACCCCGCCCTCTCCATGTAAACGAATGGAACTTGAGTCAAAATAAAAAAATACATTTCCAATACAGTTTTCCGAAAAATGGTTTTGGTAATTTAAGGTAGTTGTTATCGCGCTGATATATGATCAATTGTTCGTTTTTGTGATAAGTTTGATTTTAGCTAGTAATTTGATGCTATAAAAATGGGGCGTGTCGTTATGGTTGATTGGGCCTGCGGGAGTTTGGGCGGGAGTTTGATACCGCGACTCCACCTCACGACACTACTGCGCAGACTCGGGCTCCAAATGACGTCATTTACTCAAGATGGCAGCGGCCATACTAAGATGCATTGGCTTCACTTTTCTATAGTGGAAGGAATAGGCGACGCGTCGTCCATCTTTTTTTTTACAGTCTGTGTTAACAAGACATACTGCACCAGCCCAAGGTGGAAGATGCATAAAATCCATGCTTGTTTAGTTTTGTTTTATCTTTTATTTTCTTGTTTTGTTTTGTTTTATTTTTTTGTTTTGTTTTTGTATTTGTTTTGCTTTTTTTGTATTTGTTTGATTTTTGTTTTTTGCTTTGTTTTTACTCGAGGAGAAAACTAGAGAAACTGAACAGTGTGACAAACAATAATGTAATGTGTGAAGAAACCAATAGAGATTATTTTTCATTTTATCATTTTGTTTTGGTGTAAGTTTAAACAGGCCCCCAGAACTTGTGTTTATGACCATTTATTTTACTGGTTCTTCATCTACAGGTTCTCTCAGTACCCAGTGTGACAACACTGGCAGATGTAGCTGTAAGCCTGGAGTGATGGGAGATAAGTGTGACAGATGCCAGCCTGGGTACCACACACTGACTGTGGCAGGCTGCAGGTAAAGTGCTTTAACTCATCCATGCTTGTGTGGCTTAAACCACCAACCTGCAAAACGTTCTTACACTTTTTAACTTTTTAAGGACTTCTTTTCGAGAAGGTTATATTTGATTTGGAGACCCATTAATCAGTTGATTCCTTCTCCTTGACCTTCTTGATCCCTCTTTTCCCTCTCCAGACCCTGCTCTTGTAATCCAGCCGGAAGCACTCAGGAGTGTGATGTCCAGACCGGACGCTGCCAGTGCAAGGAAAATGTGGATGGGTTCAACTGTGACAGGTCAGACTCATTACTTTAGAGAAACATTTATGCACATGTTCACACACACAATGGCAACTGTTGTGGCTTTTTTAACACCCCTGCTGTTAGTGTTGTCCATACTCGACTTGTTCACATGGACAAAAGTTATAATTACTAGGATTGTTTAAATATGTTCTCAAATTAGAAGCGAGTCATCAACAGAATTAACTCGAACATCAATGCTCCAAAAGCCCCATAAAGATTGTCCGCCTTTCAGCTCCTGCTCTGTTATGAGGATGTCTGTCAAAGCTTTTATAAACAGATGTTTATAAGGGGCATCTGACGTCTACTCCGTTTTTCTTATGGAAAGTCCCTATGTGGGTGACACACAGAGGCTCTGAGGCCATGTGTGTGTCTGAGAAACAGAATTAGGACTCTCAGTGTCAGATGGAAGAGAAAATAGCTCAGGGATGGCAAAGGTTTCCCAGCAGAGAGCCCTCAGCCAGACCATGTAGGGCCTCCAGACTTACAGTCACCAAAGTTTAACTAGCCTAGTGTTCTGCTTGTTGACAGTGATGGGCCTTCTCTACATGTTTCATGATGTGTCTATAATTTAGTGTGATTAATTTTTTAAAATAAAATAATCAACAACTTTTTGAAAGGAGTCTCTTACAATCACCAAGGCTGCATTTGTTTGATCAAAAATGAATTTGTTTTTGTTTTATTGTATTATAAAATGAAATTGATTCCTGTTATGGCAAAGCTGAATTTTCAGCAGCCATTACTCCGGTCTTCGGTGTCACATGAATCTTCAGAAATCATTCTACTGTGCTGATTTGGTGCTAAAGATGTTGTTATCAGTGTTGTACTGCTTAATATTTTTGTAGCATTTCTTCACTGTTACATTTGATTGATTTAATGTGCTCTTGCTAACTAAAAGTAATAATTTCTTAAAAAAAAAATAAAAAATACATACTGGCTGCAAACTTTTCTACAGTAGTACAAACGACACATTACAATAAAGTACAATAGTTAAAACAGTTCAGAGTTGTAATTAACTCATTTGTCTTCTTTTTCCACAAATATTGATATTGTGATTAATTCAGTTGAATAATCTGGATATTTTTTCATTGATTGGCAGCCTTAATTTAAACGTATATCCCAAATATTTGGAATTTCCAGTTAGATTTTCCATAATCCCAGCTCTCCTGCTTGCTTTTGCCTTGCACAAAAAAAAACTTGAACCTTTCATTCACATGTCGGCTGTGACATTCCTCTCAGTCACCAAGTTTGGCCACACATGAACTGGATAATCCCTGCAGTATATACTCATGAGACACAGACAAAGGGGGAGAAGTGAAAAGACAGATTCAGGAAGGACGAAAGGCATGTGGGTCTGAAGCGACAGCTCTTGATTTATGTGTGACCTGTTTTTAGAGACCTTACGATGATCTCACTGATGTTAACTGATGGCCTGCTTACTTCACTCACTCTACACGTTATGACCTGTGGGGCCCACATTCAAATCAAAAAACAGTATTTCTCAATAATTTAATAAATACCATATCACAACACCTTTTGTGAGAATGTTTGGTAACACTTTAGATTAGGGAACACATATTCACTGTTAACTGTTAAGAGTTTTCCCTCAATAAACTCCTAATTTGCTGCTTATTAATAGTTAGCAGGGTAGTTGTTAAGTTTAGGTATTGGGTCTGGTTAAGGGATTTAGAATATGGTCTTGCAGATTAAGGCATTAATATGTGCCTAATAAACAGCCAATATGCTAGTAATATGCATGCTAATAAGCAACTAGTTAACAGTGAGAATTGGTTACTAAACTAAAGTGTTACCAAATGTTTTATCCACAGATGTATATATGGTGGTTTTAAAACATGTTATAAGTGTAATTGTAATTACTATAACAATAATTAAAATAAATATCATGACAGCAATTAAAACAATATTTAGTAATAAAATTAATTATTATTTATTAATTACTGAAATGTTCCTCAAGAGTAACATGCTGTCAAATATGAAATCAAACTAAATTAAAGAAAAATCCACAAAAGCTGATTAGTCAACCGGCTTTCATCTTTCACTTTTTTTTTACTATTTCAGGACCTCAGAAGCTGTTCCTCTTCTCTTTAGAAGTTGATCGCAGATTTGCAGAGCCATCAATCAGTGTTGATTTAAAGCCGATTCCTTCTCCTCGAGTTTTTTGCTCTCTCTTTTCCCATTCACTTCAAATCCAAAAATAGTATTTGTAATTTTGAATGCTGAGGAAATCCCATGGCATTTCACAACACCTTTTGTGAGAAGTTTTCAGCCACAGATGTGTGTATGGTGGTTTTGAAGCATGCAAAGCGAGAATTAATAAAACTGTAGTAATAATTGTATTTATGTGGAAAATAATTCAAATATTAATTAGCGTGACAATAATTCAAATGTCCCTGAACTTTACAAATGAACTAATCAGCCTGTCTCATTACTAATCAACTTTTGCGTCTTTCTCTCAGGTGTAAACTGGGCTACTTTAATCTGGACCCCCAGAATCCCCAGGGATGTACTCCATGCTTCTGCTTCCAGCATTCCACTGTGTGTGAAAGTGCCGATGGCTACCACATACACAAAATCACCTCTGCATTCGACAGGGGTGAGTATCCATCCAATAGAGTGTCAACACCCTGTTTATACTAACTGCTGATGCTATACTAGCGCTAATGTAAAATCGGCCACAGTTACAAAGGATTGTGACATGGAGAATGAATAATATATCTTACGTATGTCTTTGAATAGATGAAGAGGGCTGGAAGGGACAGCAGAGAGACAGCTCTAGCGTTCCCGTGCAGTGGTCACCCACCTCTCGAGAAATCTCACTCATCTCAGAAGACTACTTCCCTATCTACTTTGTGGCTCCAGGTATAGCAGACGTGCTTTCCTCTGTATGTTAAAGGGAAAGAATGTTTAATGAATAAGACTGGTCAAATCATCTGGGATGTTTTCTTGTAGAGACATTTCTTGGTAATCAGCTGCTGAGCTATGGTCAGAACCTCACGCTGAACTTCCGGATTCAGCGGCATGATGCTCGACTGTCAGCGGAGGACGTTGTGCTGGAAGGGGCTGGGCATCGTGTTGCTGTGCCACTTATTGCCCAGGGCAATTCCTACCCAGGAGAGGAGACACAAACCTTTGTGTTTAGGTGAGGACTAAACTGAGTTTTTTTGTTAAAACTAGGGCTGGTAATTGCTTAAATCAAATGAATCCGATTTTTAAAAAATGAAGATTTACATATTCAAGTACATAAAAATACACCAAACAGTAATAATATGTTGTGAAATATTATTATAATTTAAAATAACTATTTTCTATGTGAATAAATGTTAAAATGTAATTTATTCCCGTGATTATAAACTGACATCAGCATCCTTTAACTCCCGTGTCACATGATCCTTCAGAAATGTTTCTAATATGCTGATTTGGTGGTCAAAAACTCGTTTAATTGTTCTGAAAGTTTAAAACAAAGTTGTGATGCTTAATATTTTATAAAAAAAAAGGTTGGTTCTTCATTGAATATTAAGTAGTGCTGTCAAACCTATCTGAATCGCGATATCGCATCGCAAATAAAGTTTTTGTTACGTATATATGTGCGTGGTACTGTGTATATTTATTATGTATAGTATAAATCACACACAACATATAGTATTTAAAACTTTTACATGTATATTACATTTTATCTTATATTTTATATTATAATAAATATAGTACTAACTCTTTTTCTTAAAGATATACATGCATGTGTTTGTATTTATATATACATAATAAATATACACAGTACACACACATATATTATGTAAACAAATTGTATTTTGGATGCGATTAATCGTTTGACAGCACTAATATTAAGTTCATGTTGTAAATTACATACATTCAATTATTTATACACATCAGAATACACTGACATTAATTGCCAGATTTAGTTTTCATAGTCAGCTCATTCATCTTTTTGCAGCTCAGTAGATTTATGCATATGTGTAGCTTATCTGATGTAATCAAAATGTTAAATATCATCTCTTGTCCTTTAGACTCCATGACACAACTGACTATCCTTGGAGACCCACCACAAAACATGCCGATTTCCAGAAACTTCTGTATAATCTGACTTCAGTTATGATTCGTGGAACCTACAGTGCAAGAAGTACGTCTGCTAATTCACTGAAGAGGAGCTTTTGTTTTTAGACACTTTATAAAGACAAAATAGGAAGGGGTTTTAATTTGTTTGATTACCATGACCTTGAGTTCTCTGCTGCGAGACTCTTAAGGTAATTTTAACTGATACTTAATAATGTTTCTGCTGTAGGTGCTGGTTATTTAGACAACGTGTCCCTCGTGACTGCCCGCCGTGGCCCTGGAACTCCTGCTCGTTGGGTTGAGAAGTGTGCGTGTCCTCAGGGTTACTTGGGGCAGCATTGTGAGCAGTGCGATCTGGGATATAGGAGGAGCCAACCTGAGCTGGGCCGCTTTAGCAGTTGCGAGTCCTGCAACTGCAACGGACACAGTGACACTTGTGACCCTGTGACAGGTTTGTCATCACAACTGACTTATTTGTATTGCATTGCCATAGTGTTGATAAATCATTTACTTATCTGCTCTCACTATTTATTATCTGGATGTGGGCATTACGGAAGGTAATTTGCTCTGGATGCATGCAACATGAAAGCCATTGAAATAATAAAAGATATGATTTAATTAAATAATGTCAGTACTTTGACTGTTTTTTTACCCAGAAAGTTGGCATGAAGGTCTAAAAAGTTTGAAAATAACACTAAAAATTCAGCTTTGAAATCGCAGGAATAAATTAAATTTTAACATATATACAAATAGAAAGCAGTTATTTTAAATATTAAAAATATGTCACAATATTACTGCTTTTGCTGTATTTTGGATCAAATAAATGCAGGCTTGGTGAGCAGAAGAGAATTCTTTAAAAAAACATTAAAAATCATACTGTTCAAAACCTTTTGACTGGTAGTGTACATTAAGACTTTAAGAGTTGTGAAAATACATATTTTGGGATTTTTCTATAAATATGCCATGCATTCACAAAATTCACTTTATACATACAGAACATACTATACTGCAGTTTTAATCTGAGTAGTAGTGCTACTTTTGCCTTTGTGTTGATATAATGTTTCCATCTTGTGGTGGTGTGTGGTATTACATGGTAACTTTGTTTCGTACTTGCAGGAATGTGTAACTGCCAGCACAACACCGCCGGCATGAGCTGCGAGAGGTGTAAAGACGGGTTCTATGGCGACTCTACAGTTGGCTCATCTTCAGACTGTAAACCATGTCCCTGCCCCGCAGGTGCCACGTGTGCCGTGGTGCCCAGGACCAAAGAGGTGGTCTGTACAAACTGCCCAACTGGAACCACAGGTACAGGCTCTGAGCTTTCGATCTGTTTGGAGATTCGATATAGTAAATAATATAGCACATGATCATCCCCAACTTTAACTGTCTCCAGGTAAGAGATGTGAACTATGTGATGATGGCTTCTTCGGGGACCCTCTTGGTGAAAATGGTCTAGGCAGGGCATGCCGTGCCTGCAGCTGCAATAACAACATCGACCCCAATGCTGTGGGTAACTGCAACCGAGAGTCAGGCGAATGCCTCAAGTGCATTTACAACACCGCAGGCGTCTTCTGTGACCGTTGCAAAGAGGGTTTCTACGGTGATGCCCGTGCCGCAAATGTAGCTGACAAATGCAAACGTAAGTGAAACAAACAAAAAATACTACCATTTAAAAGTAAGATCATTCAAAAAGAAATTAAATCTTCAAAAGTGGCAGTAAAGACATTTAATATTACAAACAAATTTGAAACAAATGTTCTTGATTCTTTTGAACTAATCGAAGAATCCTGAAAATATAATAACAAAAATACATGTTTCTTGAGCACCAAATCAGCATCTTAGAATGATTTCTGAAGGATCACGTGAAGACTGAAGTAATGGCTGTTCAGCTTTGCCATAACATGAATAAATTACATTTTAAAATGTAAAAAAAAATAATAATAGTAATATTTTTTTATGGAATAATATTTAGCAGTATTTCAGTTTTCACTCTATTTGAAGCAATAATAAAATATATAAAAACCAAAAATAAGACGTTTAGGGTCAGTAAGATTTTTGTTTTTGAAAGAAGTCTCTTATGATCACCAAAATTGCACATATTTGATCAAAACTACATTTAAAAACTGTGATATTGTGAAACATCATTGCAATTTAAAATGTTTAAAAATTAGTTTTTATTTAATTTTGTTTTAAACATTGATTTTTCCACCTCTGCAGCATGCTCGTGCTCTCAGTACGGTACAGTGGACAGGAAGACGACCTGCTCTCAGGTGACTGGTCAGTGTCAGTGTCTTCCTCATGTCATTAACAGAGACTGCAGTGCATGTGAGCCTGGTTTCTACAACCTGCAGAGCGGCAAGGGATGTGAACGGTATTTGATTTATTTCTCTCTCTCATTCTAGTGATATAGTTTTGACAAAAGAAAGCTCGACAGATCTGCAAGTTTTTCAAACATATCTTTAAATTTGTTTTGCCCAGATGCAACTGCAACTCTATTGGCTCCACAAACGGTCAGTGTGATATCGGTAGCGGCCAATGCGAGTGTCAGCCTGGGGTCACAGGTCAACACTGCGAGCGCTGTGAGGTCAACTTCTTTGGATTCAGTTTGTCGGGTTGCAAACGTACGTTGTCCTGTTATTTTGCCTTATCATGCAGAATTGCTTTATAATTTATCTTCAATTTTAGATTTGTTCCATTTACCATTTGTTTGCTTTTGCAGCTTGTGACTGTGACCCAGAAGGCTCAGAGTCTGCTCAGTGCAAGGAAGACGGGCGTTGTCACTGTCTCCCAGGCTTTGTGGGAGCTCGCTGTGACATGTGTGAGGAGAACTACTTCTACAACCGCTCCACACCAGGCTGCCAGCAGTGTCCCAACTGTTACAGCCTGGTCAGAGACAAGGTAAGAGATCGTCTTATGAACACAGCACTTTTTGTTATATAACAGAATAGACTATTTCTAATACCTCTGATTTTTTTTCTTTTCTGTACAGGTGAACCAGCAGAGACAGAAGCTTCATGACTTACAGAATTTGATTAATAACCTGGACAACACTGAGAATACAGTGAGTGACAAGGCCTTTGAGGACAGACTGAAGGAGGCAGAGAAAACTATAATGGACTTACTGGAAGAGGCTCAGGCTAGCAAAGGTATTGTCTGTCAATGTAGTAATTTTCTAAATATTCTTAACAGTTTTAATAGTTGTAATGTTCTTTTTTTTCCAGATATTATGACATACTATAATTCTGCCAAATAAAAAAAACTGAAATCAGATTTAAAAAAATTTAATAGGGCATCATGTTGATTCACTATATGAAAAGAAAAACTAAAAGATTTTTTAAAAAAAAACTATTATATTTTTACTTAATAGTAGAGCAGATGTATTTCACTTTACATGGTGATTATTCTGTCATCTTTCACTATTATAATACAGAAGTGGATAAAGGCCTTTTGGACCGTCTAAACAACATCAACAAGACCCTGAATAACCAGTGGAACCGATTGCAGAACATCAAAAACACAGTGGACAACACAGGAACGCAGGCAGATCGAGCACGTAACCGAGTCCGTGATGCGGAGAACCTGATCAGCACTGCTAGAGAGGAGCTGGACAAAGCCAAGGAGGCCATCAGTAAAGTGGTGAGATTTCTATTAGACCACCAAGAGAGCATGTCGTAATGTTCCACATATACCTTCAGCTAATGGTAGTGGAGTCCATTAAAATGTCTCTTAGTTGCCAATACTTCCATTTTGTTGGTTCCCATAGGACATTAAAATACCCACAACCTCTGGAGATCCAAACAATATGACACTTCTGGCAGAGGAAGCCCGCAAACTGTCCGAAAAGTGAGTTTCAGTATTTCATGCTGTGTTAATATTGATGTTTCATACCACCTTATACAGTTTTATTTAACATTTTTCTGTGGCTCTTTACACAGACATAAAGCAGATGCAGATCAGATTGAGAAGATCGCGAAGGACGCCAATGACACATCCACTAAAGCCTATAATATGCTAAAAAAGGCGCTCGACGGCGAGAACAAAACAAGCAGCGACATCGATGAACTCAACAGGAAGTATGTCTTGGACATCACTTTTAATGCAACTTTCTTGTCTTGTCAATATTCTGTCATCTGATTTTAAGAAAATATTTCAAATGCAGATGGTCTAAAATGCTGTTCAAATGTGCTCAGATATGTTGAAGCAAAGGATCTGGCCAAGAACCTGGAGAAACAGGCTGCTAAAGTACATGCTGAAGCAGAAGAGGCAGGAAACAAAGCTCTGAAGATCTACGCTAACCTGACCAGCTTGCCCCCAATCGACACCAAAATTTTAGAGGTGCTGATTTCATAATGTATTATAATTCTTACTGGGTCAACCTGGATGCATCTATAATCCAGTCTCTTGAATTTCCTTCAGGATGAGGCCAATAAGATAAAGAAGGAGGCATCAGACCTGGACAAACTGATAGACAAGACTGAGAAGGAGTACAACGACCTGAGAGAGGACCTGAGGGGCAAAGAGACAGAAGTCCGCAAACTACTGGAAAAAGGAAAGACTGAGCAACAGGTACATATATTTTTTGACTTTTAATGTGCTTGTTTTGTTCTGTCTTGGTTTTTTGGAATTAGTTTTCAAAATACAGTCATGGTGGTCAAACTTTTTAAAGGAACAATGAGAATATTTAGTTTCAGCTCTTTCACATGGTTAATATGTAAGAGTCAAGCACATGCCATGAGGCCCAGGAGCCACTTAAATGATACTGACGAGAGACAAGTGATAGCACTGGTCATAGTCCATACTCTCATCCTAATCTGATTGAGTTAAATGTCATGCTCTTAATGAATGAGCTGGACCATGAACTCAGACATTGTTCTTATGAAACCTGCTCACAGTGTGAGTTACTTTTTGAGATGTTTGATAAAGCTTGGCATTTTGTGAATAGCATTATTTTTAGACTAGATGTGAAATATATTGCGTATTTGTTCCCCCACAGTATTGCTTTTGTTATTATTCCATGATAAACACGGTAAATTTCTTGCAAGTGCAGAATTTCACCTTCTGAATGTTAGCCAGACAAGTCATTGAAGACAGCAGTGTAAAAACTCAACCTTTCTGTGATTCTCAACTCTCTTTCCCCCTGTGTTTTCTTTAGACGGCTGATCAGTTGTTGGCACGTGCAGACGCAGCAAAGGCTTTGGCTGAAGAAGCGGCAAAAAAAGGAAAATCTACTTTCCAAGAGGCCCAGGACATACTGAACAACCTCAGAGGTGAGGGGTCTTGGGTCATTGTGTAAAATATATTTTATATTTTATATCTTAGAGAGAGTGAATAAAGATATAAATATCAAAATAAATATTTAAAGATGTCCTATTATGCTCTTTTACAAAGTCTTGATTTTGTTTTTGGGGTTACTAACAGGCTCTCATACTAGGTTGTTCGAAAAACACATTATTTTTCACATATTTTACATTATTACAACACCTCTCTCCCCAGTCTGGCATGAACGGCTCGATTAGTTCCTGTATCAAATGAAGCCCTGCCTTCTGAAAAACGAAATGTGCTGTGATTGGTTAGCTGGGACATTGTGTGTTGTGATTGGCAGCACTCGGCGCCTGGTCGGGAAATGTCATGCCCCTTACCATAGCCGCCTGCGAGCTTCAGTGTAAATATTGAGTCAAAATCAAATCAATTTGAACGTGATTTAAACCCGGATGATTGTAACCACTCTTAAGTTCGTATGCCTTGGGAAAGCTAGCGTGTCTCCGACAGAGTGATAACACTTTTTGCCTTCTCTAGTGCAGCTCAACCAGGTCTCGTCCCATTCATCGATATTTGTGATATCACAAATCCCGGAAAATATGCATTGTAGTCCAAACGAGTCGTTCGTTGTAGTTTTTGAAAAGCGATTTCTGTTAAATAAAGTATCTCCTTTTGAATTGGACTTTGAGCTTTGTAACTTTGCAGATCTTTTTTATGCTCAAACAGCAACATTACAGACTAACTAAAGTTGAAAAAGTGAAAAAACGTAATAGGACCCCTTTAAATGATATTATATTTTAAAAATTGTATTTTTTAGACTTTGACAAGAGAGTGAATGACAACAAAACTGCTGCTGAGGATGCCATGAGACGAATCCCAGAAATCAACGCGACAATCAATGAAGCCAATGAGAAGACCCGGTGGGCCGAGGAGGCTTTAGGCAACGCAGCTGCTGATGCTAAAGAAGCCAAGGAAAAGGCAGAGGAAGCTGATAAAATCGCTAATGATGTGCAGAAGGTACATGTTGAGTTTCAGATGAAGGGCATCAAAACCATAAAAAAGTTGTGGGATGTCCGTTTCCTTATCAAACAGTGCCTTACTTTATTCCATTTGCTTGTTTTTAATCAGGGTTCGGCAAAGACAAAGGTAGATGCAGAAAAAGCTTTTGAAGACACCATGAAACTGGATGGAGAGGTGAACAACATGATGAACCAGCTCACAGCTGCTGAGAAAGAGCTGGAGAAGAAGAAAGCTGAGGCGGACGCTGACATGATGATGGCGGCCATGGTGGGTTATGACCTTGACTGTGTGTTTGAACTTGTTTTATAGCCATATTTTGACTTTGTATTGACTTTGCTCTCATCTTTGCTCACAGGCTTCTGATAATGCTAAAGAAGCTGAGGGCAATGCCAGAAAAGCCAAAAATGCTGTCAGGACAGTGCTGAACACGATCAATGAATTATTAGGCCAGCTTGGTAAGACTCTAGTTGCTAATCAATAAACCACATTTTCGTGACAGAAACAATAACCAACAATTGAAAAAAAAAAAGTTTGAAATCATGCTAACTGTGTGTATTTCCTGTGTCATGCGGGAACGGTTCCCATCCCCCTTCCTCAATGTTTATTCAAAGATGTTATGTGTTATCGTGATATTTTGTTGTAGCTTATCCAGCTGTTGCCATTTTTAACTATAATTAAAACTACTAAAAATAGTTTACAGTTGTTAAAACAAAACAAGTTAAATATGAATATTAAATGAAAAACTTGTCTGCGCCGATAGCCTTACTAAATATTAAATGAAAAACTTAACTGAAAATGATAAATGTAGCTAACTGAAATTAAATGGGTACTAAAATTACAAAAAATTAAAGCTAAATCGAAATATTAAAAAAAAAGAATGAGAAATGACAAAAAAACTAAATTTAAATGAAAGCTAATAAGCATCTAGTTACAGTATCTCACAGAAGTGAGTACACCCCTCACATTTTTGTAAATATTTTATTATATCTTTTCATGTGACATCACTTTGCTACAATGTAAAGTAGTGAGTGTACAGCTTGTATAACAGTGTAAATTTGCTGTCACCTCAAAATAACTCAACACACAGCCATTAATGTCTAAACCGCTGGCCACAAAATTCAGTACACCCCTAAGTGAAAATGTCCAAATTGGGCCCAAAGTGTCAATATTTTGTGTGGCCACCATTATTTTTCCAGCACTGCCTTAACCCTCTTGGTTCACTAGAGCTTCACAGGTTGCCACTTGAGTCCTCTTCCACTCCTCCATGACGACATCACGGAGCTGGTGGATGTTAGAGACCTTGAGATGCTCAATAGGGTTTAGGTTTGGAGACATGCTTGGCCAATCCATCACCTTTACCCTCAGCTTCTTTAGCAAGGCAGTGGTCGTCTTGGAGGTGTGTTTGGGGTCGTTATCATGTTGGAATACTGGCCTGTGGCCCAGTCTCCGAAGGGAGGGGATCATGCTCTGCTTCAGTATGTCACAGTACATGTTGGCATTCATGGTTCCCTCAATGAACTGTAGCTCCCCAGTGCCGGCAGCACTCATGCAGCCCCAGACCATGACACTCCCACCACCATGCTTGACTGTAGGCAAGACACACTTGTCTTTGTACTCCTCACCTGGTTGCCGCCCCACACGCTTGACACCATCTGAACCAAATAAGTTTATCTTGGTCTCATCAGACCACAGGACATGGTTCCAGTAATCCATGTCCTTAGTCTGCTTGTCTTCAGCAAACTGTTTGCGGGCTTTCTTGTGCATCATCTTTAGAAGCTTCCTTCTGGACGACACCATGCAGACAATTTGTCGGCATGGCCGTATGGGGGTTCCCCCCTGAGTCACTGACAGCTTAGACCCCCCACCCCTTTCAACACTATGCAGCAATGTTCTCACTCATTACGTCTTTTTCCCCCAAACACAACCTCTAGATATTTTGGTTCGACCATGGCGAGGCCTGTTCTGAGTGGAACCTGTCCTGTTAAACCACTGTATGGTCTTGGCCACCGTGCTGCAGCTCAGTTTCTTGTCTTGGCAATCTTCTTATAGCCTACGCCATCTTTATGTAGAGCAACAATTCTTTTTTTCAGATCCTCAGAGAGTTCTTTACCATGAGGTGCCATGTTGAACTTCCAGTGACCAGTATGAGAGAGTGAGAGCGATAACACCAAATTTAACACACCTGCTCCCCATTCACACCTGAGACCTTGTAACACTAATGAGTCACCGACACCGGGGAGAGAAAATAACTAATTGGGCCCAATTTGGACATTTTCACTTAGGGGTGTACTCACTTTTGTGGCCAGCGGTTTAGACATTAATGGCTGTGTGTTGAGTTATTTTGAGGGGACAGCAAATTTACACTGTTATACAAGCTGTACACTTACTACTTTGCATTGTAGCAAAGTGTCATTTCTTCAGTGTTGTCACATGAAAAGATATAATAAAATATTTACAAAAATGTGAGGGGTGTACTCACTTCTGTGAGATACTGTAATAGTGAGAATTGATCCCTATACTGAAGTGTTACCGATATTACAATAACACTGCTAAGCTAATAGGCTAAGCTGTTATCTGGCTAACCGAAATGTAAGAAAAGAAAATGTTTAGCTTGTGCATTTTTAGCTTATCCCAGTGTTGGTATTGATGATCATTTTATTTTCCTTGCTATGTAGTGCACGAAGAATGCAGTTCTGTGAAATCTAATGACTTAATATAACACCACCTTATCCTCTTCCAGGCAACATCGATAAGGTGGATCTGAGCAAGCTGAATCAGATCGATAGCGCTCTAAAAGACGCCAAGGACAAGATGGCAGGAAGTGAGCTGGACAGGAAGCTGAAGGAGCTGAACGACATCGCCAAGAGCCAGGAGGACATGATCAGCGACTACGACCGTCAGATCCGAGAGATTCGAGCAGACATCGCTAACCTCAACGACATCAAGAACACTCTGCCAGTAGGCTGCTTCAACACTCCGTCTCTGGAGCGGCCTTGACCTCTCCCTGTGTTCTTCAACATCCCTCTGCATCCCCTCGTCCGTGCCACCAAAACAGGCTTTGTTTTGTTTCGAAATCTTTTACTCGCATTTGATTTCCTTTTATTTGGGTTATTGTTTGTTTGTATTTCTACACGTTTCTTCGAAATCATGTTTTACAAACAGAAGACGAAAGCAGCTTTGAATTTTTGATATGCAGAAATGCTACGTGAAGAGAACTCCAAGTAACGGCCGTGTTTTTGTGTGTGTGTGTGTGTGTGTGTGTGTGTGTGTGTGTGTGTGTGTGTGTGTGTGTGTGTTTGGGCATATTTGTGTGTGTGTGAGCTGTTAGAGGCCTCGATTGTTATCTCCGCACATGACCTGCACCACCTCGCAGCTCTTCCTCACTCTCAAGCCTCATGTCTCTCTTACAATTCCATCAGAATTCTAATTCCCACCTAATCAGAAGCCAAGACGTTTGTTTGAGGAAGTTTGCTACTTAAGCTAGTGTATATCATCATCGGTAATGCTATTTGCTCAAAGCTAACAGTGAAGGAATCTTAATTTGTTCGTAATGCGCATCTTCTTTCGCCCCTCGTGCTAGATTTGGTACCGAGAGGGAGTCGAACACGTAAATACAGTATTTCAGTTCATGTGTATATAAATAGTTCAGTACTAAAAGTTGAGAACATCCCTGCATGGCTCAGCTGACTTTATACATTTCATGGTTGCCAGATATTTCAGTTTTGTGTTTGTTTTGATTTTTCAGACGCTGCTGCTTATTACTGGTGTCCTGCAAAACACATTAACACGAGCAAAACTCAACACTATGCAACTTTGTACATTGGCGTAGCAAGACTTTTATCTGATACACTGGTGCTAATAATTATTTCAAATGTTATATTTTTGTGAATGTTTTTTTTTCTTCTTTTTTTTTATAATATAGAGTTGAGGAACTGTTGTTTGTGTAAATATGCTTAAATGATTCAGGAACGGCTGATTTTTTTGATTTTAAGCCCTGAGACGCACGTCAATCCACCTCATTGGTTCATTTGCGAGAAAAAATACAAATCAGCCATAAGCGGCTAACCTTCTTCATAATATATTATACTTATATATATACTATATATATAATAACTATATTATATCATATGTTCTGTGGTATGACATACCTTGGCTGATACCTGTCTGCAGTGTTGCATCATAGCTCTATTCATTTTTTATTTTGTGGTTAATTTTCAGCGATGGTGATGCGTATGTTTTGACCGCCTCACACTGCATATTCGCTAATAGTTCGATACTTTATCGGAATGATTCTGCTTATGACATGAGATGGAATGCTACTCACACTTTGCTAGGTAACCATTCTATTTTAGCTGCGCTAAACGTTTGGATGTAATCCTCATAAATGTGGGAGCCTTCACTCTTAATCAAGATATCTATTGTGGGTTTAGTACTCTCACTGTTTGTGTCCTTAAACTGGGTACAATGGGGGGGGGGGGGCATGCTGTAGTTCGTCATCAGTTTCCAGTCTTACTCGGAAACAGGTTTGCTAAATCGAGCGGTTCCTCGGCTGGCATATTGAGAGATTCAACTGTGGAAAGTGCCACTATAAAGCATTAGATTAGCTATAGACCTCCCCTCTCTACCACTGTGGACATAAGTGCAACACGTACACGTTTATGTATAAACAGTATTGTTAATTTGATACAGTATCAAGTAATTTGTGATCTGTTGTTCATGCAGTTAGAGTATGTGCTTTGCTGCAGCAGTCTTATATGTGGTCCTTTTGTTCTGATAGTGTAATGGTTTTTAAAGACTTCCGTCTTCCTTCTGTTTTAATGCAAGGCATTCAAAAACACAACACACACCCAAAGGTACCTGATTACGCCACAACTCTGTCTTGTTACCTGGCATGTTGCCTGTAAATTCAGTCGTAACATTTGAATAATAAACAGTGGTTATTACAGGACTTGCCAATGTGTAATTCTGCTTTATTTTCTATTGTTTTCTATTATTGTGTGTGGTGTGTGTGTGTGTTGTGTGGTGTGTGTGTGTGTGTGTGTGTGTGTGGGGAGGTGTGTGTTTGTGTGTGTGTGCTGTGTGTGTGATTGAGTGGCCTCCAGAATCAGCAGATTTTAAAAGTTAAGGAATCCCGCAAATAAGTATGATACAATGCAAGGAAACACCCCTTTCCTAAAATAAACATTTTAAATTGTACAAAACATTTTTTTTTTTGGGGCACTTATAGCATTTGGCAGTCGCATTCAGGTAGTCAGGCATTGTATAAATTCTTGCTTGTTCCTGAGCATATAATGAATAAAGAAGGAATATATTAGAGTTTGTTATGTTCCTTCGAATTAAAAGCTAGGGTGTCAAGGAATCATATTCATTCGCAGATTATCTCATGATTTTTGACCAGTTTTCTGAAAGCAGATGAACGCGTAATATCAAGTCAAATCCGTATAATAAAATATTATAATAAGTGTGAAATTCAAACGTTTTGCGTCATACTTTGTTGTTTTTTTTTCATCTATTATTTTAATATTTGGGGGGGGGGGGGGGGGAATGTAGAGTAAATGCATTTAAAATGCTGGGGTGTGGGGGGGGTTGTGGATTATTTTCAAATAAGTGGGCGCTCTTTTAAAATTCATTTCAAAAATCCTAAAGAATGTCAGCTTTGTCCATTAAATATTCCCAGGCTGTTCTCCAACCATTGATAAAAACATTAAGAACTATTGGTATTTCCTTTTAAGGATCAATCGGCTCACTGTTCACTAGTGTGCGTATTATGGTCAATGCATATTACTAGGCATATGACTGTTTATTAGCATTTGTTTGGTGCTATATTCTGCATGACCATTTCTTAGATTCTTAAGCCCACCGAATAGTGTAATCTATAGTTGACTTACTGACCTCAAATATAAATTTTGAAAAAAAAAAAAATCTTCTTTTTTTTTGACCTCAATGACATGCACCTTCTATGGACATACGGCACCGCTCTTGGGTCTTCTATGGGTGCGCCTGGACTCGCTGTTTAAGATTATCTACAGTGGACTTACTTAAAAATAAATACATAATAGGCGCGATTCGGCCTATAGTAAAGCAAAATTCAGATTATTATGCTATAGTTTAGAGCAGTTTAAAGCCTATTCATCTCATAATAGGCTTCTGTCTTACTCGGCTGTGCAGGGAAGTGACTACCGACTCATTACAATCATTGGTCACGTGTTACAGACAGATTCACTTCATCTGACACAAAATCAGTCACTCATTAGTCAATATCATTCCTCTGAAATGAACAGTTGGTAAGACTCGCCAATGACTCAGACCGCCACATCATATGCGGTTGCATTTCATATATCCATTAATTTGATTAAATGTGTTTTTCTCGCTCCACAAGCTGATAGTAGCAAATGGTGAAGCTTTAGACACATAATAGAGAAGCTTATGCCAGTTATTGGCTTAACTCAGACGTCTCTCAAAGTAATTTACAAATCTTTAACATAAGGTGCTCCTTTAATTATGCTTCAGTCATGACTCTAAAAAAAGAATAAAAGAGGGGTTTTCTTCAAATCCCCAGACTGATGACCTCGATTGGAAAGAAACTTATGCATCTCAGAGTCAAAGCCTTGAATCAGTCGATCAATGAGTTTATTGGCACTTTTATGGTCACTCAACTATTATAATCTTTATTAGAAGCGAAAATAACTGACTTATGCAAAACCACAAAATTGGTCCAAAAAGAATGGCGGGATCCCTTATGGCACTTAATGTCAGCGTTAATGTTTGACTGATTATAAGAAAATATTCTAAACAAACTGTTCTTAAATTAAAATTGTATATCTAGTAGTTTTATAAATGCATTTCAATGATCTTTTTGAAATAATATTCTTGTGAAAATGTTTTGTATGAAGTAGTGTGTTGTTTTTTCTTTAAATAATATTTTAACAAATTTATTTTATTTTATTTTAAATATATGCCATAATACATAATGCAATGACATTTATACATTTTAATTTTACTTAATTTTATTCTTACGTTATTTTATTTGAAATAGTTCCAAAGTAACATTAAGGACATATCAAATATTAGAAATACATATATATCATTTTAAATAAATGCTGTTCTTTAGAACTTTTTAGTTCATTGAAAAATCCTGAAAATTTTCTATGGTTTTCAAGCACCACAACTCTTTCAACATTGATTTGTTTATTTTATTTTATTTTATTATTTTAAATATATGCCACAATTTACATTAATGCAATGACTTCAAACATTTTTTTAAATAGATGCCACAATATACATGAATGCAATGACTTCATATGTTTTTTATTTTATTTTAAATAGATGACACATTGTATATTAATGTAATGACATTCATATATTTTGTATATTCACTCCAGTCAATCAGGACAAAACCTACAGAAAGAAATTAAATGAAATTTGCAGTGTTTTTTTATGTAATAACTAAGAGGCAGGTTATTTCTTGTATTTTGATTATTCTCAGTGATCTATGAGAGGCCTTATGAGACTTTCCCATTCTCTATTATCGTACAGTAGAAAAAATTTCCATTAAGCGTGTCCTGTCTGAGTCAGTGTGTGTGTGTGTGTGTGTGTGTGAGGGTGTGTGTGTGTGTGTGTGTGTGTGTGTGTGTGTGAGGGTGTGGTGCTGCGAGCCCTCCTGCGAGAGGCAGACAGGGTGTGCTTCACACTACACCATGCCGTTCTCTGCGTATGAGCATGTTTACCTGGAGAGGTTTAGGTGGGGCTCGCTGCATCTGTGTGAGGAACAAGGTGTGGAAGATAAAGATGTGTGGCGCTGGATGTTTGGGTGTGTTTTGGTAATGTGTAGCTGAGACACCTCTGACTCAGCCCAGCATCTTCCCTTTCCTCTCAGAGAGTTCGTGACAGGGCGTAGCCAGAAATTCATTGCCCTCGGGCCTGGGATTTTTCATGAGTGCTGTATATTGGCAGTTCTACCAGTGCGGTTCAGTTTGTGCCGGTACTTTGATGACAGCTGTAGTTTTGATATCTAAGCAACAGTCAAAGGCCTAATGTTTTTTTTCTTTACTACTCATTTTCAAAATACTGTAAATAACTAAAAAGTTGCCAAATGGCATGTGATTAAATGCTACAGTAAGTCATTATCCATGTACCCAGTTCAACACGACATGATTCAGTCTTTGATTCAGTCAGTGATTCACTTTGTAGTCTGTAGTGTGTCTTTAAGTTGACTGTATGTATTGCAATTTTTTATTGTTTTTCAATAGATGCGCCCTAACATGTAATGCTATCTTGTGGATCAGTTATTGTAGATGATTGTGTGGTAAAGAAGAAAACTGCAATCTCAGACTGTTTGTGATTGCTACATTTCTATGGGCATTGGTTTCGGTGGTTTGTTCTTAGTTGGGGTTGTGGTTTCTCCTGCCATCATTCTCTTGCCATGAACTTCTAGAATTAATAAAATAATAATAATAATAAACTTTTTATTATTATTATTATTATCTCTGGTACGAACATTAGGCTTTTGTCTGATGTTGATATATCTTTAAATCTTCAGCTGAAAAGCAATGTGTTTCTTTCTTGGCTTTTGGGCTCAATGTGATCCTTTTAATTGGCAGGGTGTTCTTTTGTCAGAATATATCCTATTTTAGTTGTAACTGTATTCTGCCTTGTTAATTTTTGTATTTGATTGTGTTACGTTTTAGATTGTACTGCACTTTGTGCCATCACAGCTGTTTTAAATAATAAAATGCCTTCCTTGCCTTATTATTATTTTATTAATTTAATTATTATTCTTAAGTATACATATTTTATGATTTTTAAGCAGAATAAAGTGCTTGGGCATAAGAAGTTGGAAACACATTTACCTCTTAAAAACGGTTGGCTGCTAACATTAAAATGTGTTTTTTATTCCCCTTTATAATATACAGTGCTGTGAAAAAGTGATTGCCCCCTTCTGATTTCTTATTTTTTGCATGTTTGTCACACTTAAAAGATTCAGATCTTCAAACTAATTTTTATATTACACAAATATAATGCAAGTAAATGCTAAATGCAGTTTTTAAATGATGATTTCATTTATTAAGGGAAAAAAGCTGTCTAACCTACGTGGCCCTACGTGAAAAATTAATTGTCCCTTCCTGTTAAATCATGAAAGAACTGCAGTTAAGCACATTATTTTAGAAAGCTGAGTAAATTTCACTAGCCACACCCAGGCCAATTACTGCCAGACCTGTTGAATCAAAAAAATCACTTAAATAGAACCTGTCTGAAAAAGAGAATCATGCTTAAAGAGCAACACATCATGCAATCTAAAGAAATTCAAGAACAAATGAGAAACAAAACAGTTGACATGTATCACTCTGGAAAGGGTTATAAAGCCATTTCTAAGTCTTTGGGACTCCAGCAAACCATGGTCAAAGCCATTATCCACAAATAGAGAAAACTTGGAACAGTGGTGAACCTTCCCAGGAGTGTTCCAGTCCAATCAAAATTACTCCAGAGGGCAGGGTCAATGACACTCATCCAATAGCTGTCATAAAAAGAAGCGGCGTCTTAGAGCACAACATCTAAAGAACTGCAGGCCACACTTGCCTCAATTAAGGTCAGTGTTCATGATTCAACAATAAGAAAGAGCCTGGGCAAAAACGGCATCCATGGGAGAATTCCAAGGCAAAAGCCACTGCTGACCAAAAAAAAACACAAAGGCTCGTCTCTCATTTGCAAAAAAATATCTTGATTATCCCCAAAACTTTTGGGAAAATACTCTGTGGAGTTGGGTTCTGTCTGAGACAAAAGTTGAATTTTTTGGAAGGTGTGTGTCCCGTTACATCAGGTTTAAAACCAACACAGCATTTCATAAAAGAACATCATTCCAACAGTCAAACATGATGGTGATAGTGTGATGGTCTGGGGCTGCTTTCAGCTTCAGGACCTGGACAACTTGCCTTCATTAAAAAAAACTATGACGAAACTCATTAAATCTGCAACCTCTTCCAGAGCTATCGAATTCCTAGGAGAATATCCTGGCGGCTGAGCGCGCTTCCGTTTGTGACCTCAAGCTCAAAGCGCACTTGGTTTATGCAGCAGGACAATGATCCAAAACACTCCAGCAAGTCCACCTCTGAATGGCTAGAGAAAAACTAAATTAAGGTTTTGGAGGGGCCAAATCAAAGTCCGGACTTAAATCCGATTGAGATGCTTAAACTGTCCATTCATGCTCGAAAACCCTCCATTGTGGCTGAATTAAAACAATTCTGCAAGAAGAGTGGGCCAAAATTCCTCCAAAGCGATGTGAAAGACTCATTGCCAGTAATCGCAAACAAAACTTGATTGCAGTGGGGGGGCTAATCAAACGAGACGCAGTTATTAGGATTCATGGGCATTACTTTTCACGTAGTGTCCCAGCGGTTTGCGACAGCTTTTTTTCCCTTATAAATATAGAATCATTAAAAACCTGCATTTGGTATTTACTTGGGGGCATTATGCTTTGTTAATATAAAAATTTGTTGATCGATCTGAATCTTTTAAGTGTGAGCAACATCTGCAAAAAATTTAAAAAATCCAGGAACAGGCCAAACTTTCAACACCGGCTGTATAACATAATTTGATACATATATATATAATAAAAAAAACAAAAAAAAACAATAATATTATCCCGCAGAGCCACCACACACCACACCCCACACGCAACGCACGACAGCACACCTCACAACCCGGCTCACACTCACAACTCACACACACACGAGCACACACACTTACACACACACACACAAAAGGAAAAACAAGTAAATAGAATAGAAAATATAGAAAGCTAGTGTGTTGGTTTTTTAACAAAAAAGAAGATAAATAGATAAAGTAGAATTAAAATAGATTAGAAAGTGCTAGAGATAGAGGGTCAAATAAATATACATAATATATATGTTTACTCGCATATATTTATGTTTTAGTACTTTATACTTGACATTTTAGAGTCATTAAATCCGTTTTTATTTTAGATAATGCTATTTATTTTTTCAAAAATACATGGACATGAATTTAAATAGCCTACTACATTTTAAAAATTGGTTTATCTAATTTGTATCTTCTTCTGCCTGTTGTTTTGTGTATCACTTTATTAATACGAGTACTATGGATCTATTACTATGGAACTGTGTATTACACACAGCCTCAGCCCTCAAGCATTACTATCCTACTTTTAATATCAGTGCACACTCAGATCCAAATCATCTGAAGCATTGCTGAACAATGGGTTTAATTGTTCTGCTGCTGTGGTTAAAGGTATTTAATCAAACACGTCTTTATGAGAGGACTGGCATGATACATTTCCTATCAGGCACATATGCTGTGTGATGATTCACTCGTGAGCAAATGAAGCGTTGAGACACGGAGCTCGACGCGCCCGCGCTTGTCAGGTGGGAAGTTTTAAAAACTCATCTCATCTCGCTGAGGACTAACGGACCGCCAGCATCCACAATATCCAGCAGACATTAGAAAACTGAGGACGCGGCATCGATTCTTGTTTCTTGGATGTGGAAAATGAAGATCAGTTGGATCTTTCTTTGCACGGTTTGCATCTGGTCTCCAGTTCACGGAACAGTCCGATGTAAGTGAAGTTATTCTGCCTGCATATTAATTCATTTTTGACATTATGATAGTGTACAAGTGGTAGGCTACATTAAGTAACGTTAGTGCTTAATCTTGAGTGATTTGTGAGCACTTTGCTGAATAAATTCAGTCCAACAAAGCTCATTTAAGGTGTGAAACTAGCAAAATAAGTTTGGGTATTTACCTTTTCTTCATATTTTATATTTAACGATGTAAAATGGTAGGGGTTAATCCATTTGGCATCGTATTTTAAAGAAGCGCTAGTGACAAGTGAGCAGAAAGCCCATTATATCTGTATTTACTGTAGATTATAATTACAGTATATACAGTGAACTGCAGTGCAACAAAAACTACTGACAGAGTTATTGACTCATACATCCAATCAGATCATAATAATAGTCTAATCATAACCACATTGCTCATAATCATAGTGATAAGGGGGAAATCTGTTAGCCAGATAGGCTACAATCAGCATGATTTAAATTGTAACAATAATGATTATGAATGTCCTGGCCAAGGCTACTTCTAGGCAACTTTTCCCCGCACATTCTTAAATAATTCAAATACTATAATTATTATACGTGCCGTTTTTATGACATAACACAAGTTTTTTATTTTTGTAGTTTAAAAAAAAGAGAACAGTTTAATTGTAGCCTAATTCTTTGTAAACATTCGATACGGTTGCGCCGCGTCCTGCTGCTTTTTGGGCGTCTTGCGCATGCGCGCCGCTTTAGGATGCCTTGTAAACTAAAAAAAAAAAGAAGAAAGAAAATCTATTTTTCCCCCCATTATTTCCATTTCCAGGACATTCATTTTCCATTTTTACTAAAATATGATTTTTGGGTTCCCATTTGCTCTAATAGCAAAAGATTAAAAAGTACGATAGCATTTTCATGACTTTGCAAAAGAGGAAAAATACAGCTTTTTAAAAAGAAAACGAAACTTTTCGAAGCTGGAAACACAACATCAACTAAACTTTTCGAAACTGGAAACACAACATCACAGTCTGTGCGGAAAAAAAATGTCCTGAGGCCCTGTAAGGATGGCTGTTGTCTAACAGCTGGGTAGTTTTGTCTCATTGAGAGGCTGTTGTTGCTGCCTGCCTGTGTTGCTCACCTGTGAGGGGCCCTGTTGTTGCCCCGTTAGGAGGAATGGAATGTCTGTTCTGAGAGGATGAGGTTTGGTTCAAGCTGACTTCACATTACCTCATTTTACCTTTCCGATAAATTACTTACAAGAGTGAGCTTGTCCTACCCACAAAGCCAGTCTATTATCTAACATCCATTATCGTCTGCGTGCTCAACACACTAGGCCTGGCTGAACATGGACTAGGTTGTTTTATTGCAGGTAATCACACATGATCTAATGTGTATACACAGCTGAGGGTATTTCTTCTTCCCTTTTAAAAGTTGTCCACCCCTGGATGTCCAGAGTGTCTTTCAGATACTTGTTGATCCTCAGACATGTGTGGTTTTGTTATTGTATTCTCCGATAGCTTATGGTTTGTGGGTTTGAGTAATTGTCTGTATAATATCCTGGAGAGTGAATGAATATACCTTTGGGTGGAGTGTAATTTTCAGCATTTGTGGAAATTGTTTGTTTTTATAGGTATAAGACGGTCTTTAGATGTTACTTTCCCATGCTCACAGCTAGGGCCATCCTATGCGAGGTAGGGAGTGGTGCGAGGTAGGGAGCGGGGCCCCCTTCGGTCCGTTCGCGTTTCGCGATCTTGTTCCTGGGGTGGAGGGGTGGGGACCTCGGTCCGTTCGCCGCGGTGCCCCCTCAAGCGCGAGGCCCGGTGCGACCGCACCAGTTGCACCCCCCCTAAGGACGGCACTGCTCACAGCAATACCACTAAAAACTTGAAATTAACTTTGACAATGTGCAGCGATACTATCTTTTCAAAGACTGTAAAATATCTACTTATTCAGCACATTCCTTAACCACAGAACATCTTTGTAGGTTCCTGCTTTGAGTAGGGAAAAGTTATTGACACCAAGTAACCCATCCTGGCATGTTGTCTTGCAGCCTCCACTGCCTGTTCATGTCATGGTAAGGCACAGTACTGCAGAGGAGATCACCTGGGACTCTACTGTATAAACTGCCAAGGAAACACTGAAGGGCAGCACTGTGAAAACTGTAAGGAAGAATACTACCACCAGAGGGCAGGAGACAACTGTGTGCTCTGCAACTGCAACACTGCAGGTGAGCTGCTACTTTAAGTTAAAGTGTCAATTTTTTCTTTACTAAAAGAGAGTTCTTACAAAAATAAAAATGCATTTAATTTCCTTTTATGTTCCAAGTCATACAGGAAAAGAATTGTCATTTTTTTGGATGAACGATCACAGGGGTTCCCTGAGAACTTTAGTTAAAGGGGTCATATGGTGTTGCTAAAAAGAACATTATTTGGTGTATTTGGTATAATGAAATGTGTTTAAGGTTCAAACAACATATTATTTTCCACATACTGTACATTATTGTTTCTCCTCTATGTCCCACCTTTCTGAAACGTGTCGATTTTTACAAAGTCATCGGTCTGAAAAGCAAGGTGTGCTCTGATTGGCCAGCTATCCAGTGTGTTGTGATTGGCCGAATACCTCAAGCGTGTGACGGAAATGTTACGCCCCTTTCCATGTTGTGATGCCGTGTCCCGGCTGGAGCGATGAGACAAAAACATTAAAACCCATTATAAATGAGGCATTTGTTGCCTCCAGTGGGGACATCATTACGTATTATAATGACTTATATTGTCTTTTTACGCGTGGGTTGCATTCGCGCCATCGTAAAACATTAAAAACCAGGTCTGCATTTGTGATCGGAGAAATGCCAAAAAACAAGCGCTACTCTACACTTGCTCAAAACTGCGTTGAATCATCAGGGCAAAATCCTTCTATATAAAAGTACTTACAGTCTGTGAGTCAGAACAGCCGGCATGGTAGTCTACTCTACCAGGATCAGGAAAAAAGTCCTCCATAAAATGTGCTGCAAACATCTGAATATATGGGTTGAACTGTTCCGGAACAGTGTTTTAAATACAACTTAACCACTGATTTCTAGTCGTTTCCTCTTTTGGAAGGCCAAACCCCTTCGTTTATTTCACAACGCACCACTGGCGGGCTAGCGTGAGCGGACTGGCCGGTGGGTTGAGGAACGCCCCACGGCCGGCCGTGCCACCCATGTGTGAGCGGGTGGACTCGCTTCGTCCCGGGTTGAGCGCTCGGGATCAGACACCACGCGTAGTATTTTCTCAGCAACCAGCACGGATCAGCTCCCGGCATGACGAAGCGCGCATCATCGTTTTCTTTGCTTACACGCCCCCACCCCGTGCGCCACTCGACATGGCTTTCCCCTCTTCGGCGCAACAATCCTTCCCGCGGCGAATCAGTTACGCTTCTTTTGTGTGTGAACCACTTCCCTTGGCCGGGGTTCTGCCACCACACTCTCCACCCTCGTGACGTGCCTGTGGTCGTGGGCCTGTGGTTTTAGAATGACGGTGCTTCTCGCGCAGGCGGGGCGCGTGGTTGACTTCACTGCCGCTCATACAAGAATCTCTTTTGATTTGCGCATTAGTCTTTGCCACCTTTCAGCTCATTCGTTGCTCATCTCCCGAGCTTGATAACATCTCACGCGCACGGCCCACACATTTGAGACTCGCTCACCCCTGACTCAAATTTAGTACTTCAGCCACTTTGCCCCCCCCATGTTCCGGGCCGTTTTGCTGGTCCTATCTTGACTTATTCCCCTCTCCCCACCGCCAGCGCTGGTCCTGGACACTCGCCCCCCTGATTCTTTCTCATCTAGCCATTCTATTCTCCGGTTATCTTCACGGTGTTTTAGCTGAGTGTATAAATTATCTGTACCGTTCTTCAATTTACACTTGTGTCTCACACACATCCCTGCTCTCCGCGCAGTCTTCGACACTCCACACTCAATCTTCGAGTTACTAAATTATTCTTCCCACTGTATATCTATTCTTCGCGTTTCACCCCCCCTCTGCGTGGACCTTAGTATCGCCTTTATCGCACCACCACCCGGGCGTCTCCGACATCCCGGACTCTCTTTGAAATTATCTAAGTAACTATATGCCCCAGGTTGTCCCTCACAACACCACCCTCCCCCGCCCCAACGACCGCTCTTTTTTTGTGAACATCCGGCACCGGGTTTGTCCCGCATCCAATACTCTCAGCATTTGTCGCCTACGCTCGTTTTTCACACCTTCCTTCTGGTCTATGACGATTGTCTGACCTCCCTTCCAACATGTCATGTTCACTCTGCCTCAGTACTCTTCCAGCAGCTTACCAGTGCTGCTCTAGATGTCCCCCCCCCAAATGACACGTTCCCCGCCACCCCTTCTACAGAATTGCCCTTCGTGTCCTAATGTCCGACATATGCCCCACCAAACAAATTTCACATCAAAACTTAAACTGTCCCTCTGTTCCTGTGTTTTACCTTAGATATGGGCCCAACCACTCATCCCAACCCACCGACGCCCACACCATGCAAACCAACATCCAGACTGACCCGCCGGTTTTGTTCACCCACGACTGCGACTTTTATTCGGCCCACCCTATTCCTTACCCCCTCTACTTCTTTCTGCACCTGACCCTGGGCTTCACACTCAAGGTCCCGCTTATGTTGGTGATGACACGTCAGCAGTTCAATCAAGTACCTCACAATTGTTTCGCAGACATCCATTCATCGGCTATCCCTTCATACCTAACCATCCCACTGCCCCTGTTCCTCATCCCCCGTTTGACCACACACAAGCACTTTTGCACCCCACGCGTACTGTATCCACCCACCCCTCCCCTACCCCCCCCACACCCCTACTTGGACCAACTCTTGTGCAATTCACCCCCCAAGCGTCTTCACCCCACAGTCCCTCAAAAATACTATAGACCCGACTACACCCGCATCCCAAGTGACCTGATTTTCAGCACGTAATTTACCACTCTGATATCCCACATCTTTGACCCCCCCAGCGCGTTTCCCCCCCCCACCGTCCATATAATCATGCGCCCCTTGATAACGATAGACATCAGGCCCCCACCACAAATTTTCACGACGTTCTGAACTTACGAAGGATGATTTTATGTAGAAAAAAGTAAATCACAAAAAAATGACTTTAGCTGGGTTTTCACTGCCATATTGTTTCATAATTACAAATATAGGACATTTCATTTTGTGAAATATTTTAATTGAAAGGTGTGCTTGTGCTAAATTTTGTTCAAATAAATTATACTTGTTTTGCTATTTTGTTATGTAATGAAAATACGTTTGTCCATTTTTAATAGTTTTCAAATATTTGTGGGTCCACCCTATATAGTAAAGTATAAGCAAAATGCATATACTTTGTTCTATTCAGGTTCTCAAGGACCAGGGTGCAACAATGAGGGACAGTGTACCTGTAAACAAGGAGTTTATGGAGACAAGTGTGACCGCTGTCGTGATGACTCTCCAGTCACTGCCAGTGGATGTGAGCCTTTGAGGTGAGAACAGTGAGCCTTGCATCTCTGACTTGTATTTAACTATTACAATGAAGGATTATTTGGTTCAATCAATGTTCTTCTTATGCAGGCTAATCTGTCGGTCACGTAACAATGGCCGTCTCACGTATAATACAGAGGAGTGCCTGCCCTGCTTTTGCAACGGCCACTCAAATGTGTGCTCCTCAGCTGAGGGATATTCCATTTACAACATCACTTCAACTTTTGAAAACGGTGAGCTTGATGTGAAATCTCTGGTTTTAGTAAATCACATTTGGTTTTAGTTGTTGATTTAAAGCAAACGTTTGTCTCGTCTCACAGGACCTGAGGCCTGGCGAACTGCCACTGTTCAAGGTGTGAACCCTTCACAAGTGCAATTCAGATGGTCTCCTACTCACAAAGACCTTGAGGTTATCTCTAAGGAGATCCTTCCTGTTTATCTGTTTGCTCCAGGTATGTTGATTACATTTTCTATTACTTTCATTACAATTAGTGATGTATTGACATTTCGTTGACTCCTGTGCTTCTGTGTTTAATGTAGCATCCTACCTAGGGAATCAGGCATTGAGCTACGGTCAGACACTCAGCTTCTCTCTGCGTCTGGACAGAGGTGTCCGTCGTCCTTCCATCTCTGATGTTATCCTAGAAGGAGCAGGTCTTAAGGTGTCTGCTTCGCTAGGAGACTTGAGGACGGTGGTTCCCTGTGGCAAGAAAGTCACCTACACGTTCAAGTGAGTCATATCATTTTTAATAGCTAGATCTTTGTGTTTTCTAAAGAAATGTAAGCGGTGCTTACCTTGCCCTTGTTCCTGCTTCTGTTTAAGTCTATGCAATTGTTCTGTTTATATACAAACGTGACAAATGACTGAGTGTGAAAATAAATCTTCTAATGCATGTCATACTTCACAGACTGGACGAACAGCCTGGCAGCAAATGGAAACCACAGCTCTCATCAAAAGAATTTCAAACACTTCTGAGCAACCTTACAGCCATTAAAATCAGAGGAACATTTGGTGAAAATGGTGAGTGTTTAATCTCTTCACTCACTCTTCACTGTGCTGCACTGTTGGAAGCAAGTGCACACATAACTTAATACAGAATAAAAGAATAGTATATCTGCTTTCACAACAGGACGTGGTTATCTGGATGATGTGTCTCTGGTGTCAGCTAAACTGGGTCCCGGCACCCCTGCCACCTGGGTAGAAAAGTGCAGATGTCCTGCTGGTTATGATGGACTGTTTTGTGAACGCTGTGCCACTGGATACAGGAGACGTTTCCCTGGCCAAGGCCCCCAAAGCCCGTGTGATCCCTGCTCCTGTCAGGGTGGAACATGTGATCCAGAAACAGGTTGGTTATTTTAGCGTTTAACGCATGTTGGTGTTTTAGTTATGAAGAAAAGTCTGAGCTGAGAACGGTGGATTTGTTGTGTTTACAGGAGGCTGTTACTCGGCTGATGAGATACCAAATCTGCAGATGTGTCCTAAAGGCTATTATGTAAACCGCCAACAGTCCAACTCCTGCCAGAAGTGTCCTTGTCCCGAGGGAGAGGCTTGCTATGTTATTCCAGGAACTCAAGAGGTGATGTGTGCTCGCTGTCCCCAGGGGACTACAGGTGAGGAACACGGAGTAAAAGAACAGGGAAACATGACGCAGATGTTCTTAAAGGGATAGTGCACCCAAATTTGAAAAGTCTGTTATTATGTACAATGCACATGTATAATAAAATAATTGGCTCTGTCGATTTGTAAAATGTCAAAAAGTACTATAAAAGTAGGATTATAAAAGTCAAAACATTAGTAGAACATTAGCTGAAATTTAAATGGAACTATAAAATAACTGTTAATCTTATTTCTGTATGAATGTAGACGACTGTTGTTAATCGTAATGGAGGGATTCCCCATATTTACAAATACAATTTTTTTAGGCTCTCGTTGTGAAATCTGTGATGACGGTTTTTATGGAGACCCTCTGGGAGAGTATGGCCCTCCCAAACAGTGCCAGCCTTGCCAATGTTATGGCCATGTGGACCAGAACGCTGTCGGCAACTGTGACCGCCGGACAGGGGAATGTCGGAAGTGCTTGAATCACAGCACCGGCCCCAAGTGTGAGAACTGTGAAGATGGATACTACCACAGTTACCTTACAGAGCCATGTCAGGGTATGACAAAATTAACTGTCAAAAGCCTGAATTTACAACACATATTGACGCTTGGTCAGGACCCCTTGGCGTCGCTTTTTGATGCCAATTGATACCCTTTAGCTGTCACTTTGAGTGCAGTGTCCTCCATGGGTTCTTTTTTCTGTTAAGACTGGATCGTATGGACCTGCACATCGAAAAATTATGCTAAAGGTGGTACCCTGTGCATCAAAAAGTGACGCCAAGGGTCCGGAAGAAGCTGAATATGTGACGAGTTGGTTTGATGTGCAGAATGTGTGGGAATATAATGTGCTAAAGAAGTGAAAATATAAATCCTAACAGTGAAAGTCACCTCAGTTTTGCTCTTTCCTCCCTGTAGCTTGTAACTGCAACCGACAGGGTAGCTGTGTTCAAATTGCAATATGATAAATGGGACAGTGCAAGTGTAAGGAAGGTTTACGATGGACTACAGGTGTGACGCAAATCAACATGTCCTTCTGCTTTAACCCAGTCAAGAACAACGTATACATTTGCGACTCAAACAACAAACTATAAACAGAAAACAAACAAATAAAAATATGGATATGATATGAGAGTAATGTGGTTTATGAAATGTATTATGAAAATCATTTGAATGGAAGTGCGCGTATGTCCCCAAGGGTCTTCAATATTGCTTTTATAAAAATTACTAGTGTAAAAACTGATATTTTGTTAAATATATTGAAAATGAATGTTAGGTCATTATTTAAATAAAATATTTATAAATATGGTGTATGAGTGTGCGATTAACCATGAGAAAATAATGATAATTTAATATCATGTCAAAATAAGCACTTTACACTACGCTGTGTGAAAGAAAAAAAATGAGTGAGTCCTGCTGGATTTGATGATTGTTTATTATCTGGAGAGTGATATAACGGTATGTTGCTTTGAACACTGCTTGTGTGGGCTGGAAGTAACTGTGTGGGTGTTGCCAGGTACAGAATCGGCATAAGAATTCGACTGCTGGTAACTCATATGTGATTACCCATTCTGGGAACATGAGAAAAAATACTGTTCACTCTTGAGGTTTAAATAAATTGATGGAGCTCGGCCGCCACAGCCTCGTGGTTAGTGCGCGACACATAGTGCAACTGCGCTCACGGCGATCCGAGTTCGACTCCTGTCTCGAGGTCCTTTGCCAATCCCGTGCCCCTCTCTCCTCCTAGTGCTTTCCTGTCATCTCTCTTCTGTAGTATCTCAAAAACAAAAAACTAAAAAATGATTGGAAACATTAAATTATGGCATTTGCTGTAGTGTTGGATCCAGTCCCTGCAAACCTGTTTAAGTAGAGATATATGAACAAATGTTGATGGCAAATAAATGTCAAACGTGTTTTTTTTTCAGATAGAGGTTTATGTAAGACAGCTGGAAGAAATGGAGGATTTATTTAAAGGAATTGGAGGTGATGATGCTCCAGTCAATGATGCTCAGATGGAACGGGCTATTAGGGCCGCAGAGGTCATGGTGCAAAACCTGGAATTTAGAGCAAATGAACTCACAAGTATGAAAATCCTTTTTTTTAATCTTGTTTAATTCCTTGTGTCTAGCTAGTTTATTTAAGACTTTTTTTATTCCAAATAGATACAGAGAAACAGCTTCAAGATAAACTGGTGAGCATTAGCCGAGCCCAGCTGAGTGAGGACAGAAAAATGGAGGCTTTGTTGACAACAGTGGATGGGATCAGAAACAAGGATCAGGAGTACAGAACAGAAGTTTCAGAAATCCGTAAACTCATCAGTGAGGTCAGGTTAAAACTGCAACAGGCCAAACGGGACATCCAACAAGTTGTGAGTATTTCGTTATGATATTTATATGGGTGTTGTTATATTAATATGGGTGTTTATTTAGCTTGAGGTTTTCAGCTGAATGTTTAGATGTGATCTACAGCCTAACTATCACATAGAGGGTTAATAAAAGTATAATCATTGTTTTGAAAATTCTCAGCATTTCCCTCATTCCCCGTATGTCTATTTCAGGAGTTTCCCTCAGGTGATGCGGTGCCAGGCGCTGACACCTTGTCTGATTTGGTTCAGAGAGCTGCTGATCTTGCTGAGCAGTAAGTCGTGTGTTATTCTCAAATGCCACAAACAGTGAAACAACAATGTTGTGATCTATAACTGCATGTGCACTTGTCACATTAAAATGTGGTTCTGAACTGTTTTTGCTTCAGCACTCAGACTATTTAGGAAATGTGAAGACATTTTTATTGTACAAAATTAAGTCATAAATCAAAGACTGACATTTATTGTATTTATTTGCATTACATTTGTTGCATTATTTGCATTTAGCATTGTTTTTTCCCTTGCTGTCCATGGTAAGATAGTCGAGAACCATTGCATTAAAAATGCCTTTAACAACTGATCTAGACTTCCACGTTACATTTCATCTTTGTTGTGCATCCAAAATATGTGACTGACTGAAAAAAATAAAAGACTGACTGAAGGGTATTTTCTTGCCAGGCACCAAGGTGAGGCAGTGACAGTGGAGACCATTGCAGCCAGTTCTCTAACAGTAATCTGGCGCAAAGCCCTAGACTCTCATCCTGTGGTGATCACCAGCCGGAGAAAATAAAGTCAAAGTACAGAGCTAGGGGACCTCAAAACGCGAAGTTGCTTTTGTATTAGAAACACTGTTAAACCAGATCATTTACTCCACAGTACCGAAGTGTTTACCTTCATTGTGCAGATGTATAAAGTGACGTGATCCTTATATTCTTATGGAGTTTGTTTTAGGTATGAAACAGATGTAAAATAAGTGTATGAAATGGTATTAGGAAGGCCGTTCAAATATGAGGCAGATGGAAAGGAGAGCGGATGTGGTCCAGGAAATACACTCTCAACCGTCGCGACATGGAGAAGAAACTCCCCGCCCTTGACGGTAGTCATCTGAATTTAATATTTATGTTTATAGAAGAGTTTAAAGGGTGGTTCATTGCGATTTCACTTTTTTTAACTTTAGTTAGTGTGTAATGTTGCTGTTTGAGCATAAACAATATCTGCAAAGTTTCGAAGCTGAAAGAGTATTCAATGCAAACAGAGATACCGTCTTTTAAAATTCTGTCAGTTTAATACCTACAAAAACAGCTCGTTGGGACTACAACGAGTTACTTCCCGGGATCGTGAAATCACAAACCCAGACAAACCCCGCCCACGGGAATATGCAACAAAGGGGGCGAGGCCATGCTGAGCTGCTTTAGAGAAGAGGAAGAGAAATCTAGAGGTGCACATAAAAATCTATTCATATATGAATTGCGATTCTGTCTTCTAACAATTCTAGTGGATTAAAGCTTTAATCAGGATAATCAGACGGTTGAGCCAATCACAACACACTGGACTAGATAACCAATCACAGCCCATCGCCTATTCTGAGAGGGGCTGCTTAAAAGAAGGAAATGTTCAGGGTGTTTCTCAGAGAGGGCCAGATGACGGTGTGGAATAAAGATAAATTATGTGGAAAATAATGTGTTTTTTAAAAAACAAAGCATTAACACATGTTAGACTGCACCCCATAAACACAATCAAGCCTAGAAAAAAACCAGTGAACCACCCCTTTAAGTAAAAATAGGGGAATACAGGATATGCAAGTCTTTGTTCGTACCCCCATTCACTTCCACAAAATGTTTGCTGTTCATACTGGAGTTTAGAAAAATACACAGTATAAAACGAACAATGTATACTATTATCTTTCTGTTTTCAGAAGGACATTGCTGGTGTGGTTTCCAAGTTCGACGGTCTGAAGGGTATGGTGGAGGGCAATTTATCACAGTACCAGGACTTTCAGCAGTATATGCTCAATGAGCAGAAAGAGACAGCTGATCTGTTCAATAAGGCCAAGAGCTTCCAACAGGTAAACCTGATCCTCTGTTAAACATTCCTGAAAGTGTAGATGTTCAGAAACCAATCATTACAAAGAACAATATAGTCAACCAAGAAACTGCAGCAAGATTTATATATCACTGTGCAAACATTGACCTCTAATGGTTGTTCCTGGGTCAACGGGAAAATTAACAATTGTTTTTGCTTTATTTAAGGTTCAAGAAAAACTTCTTGCCAGGGCAAATGCAGCTGAAGCAGTCAAAAATAAATCTCTGGAAATCTTTGCCAACAACAAGGATAGTCTGGATAAGACACTAGAGACGCTCAAAGGTACGGATGAACACTAGACTTCTACAAGCTATTAAATATTATGTATGCACTACAGATGAAGAGTTTGTCAGTCAAAAGGTTTGTAAGGTTTTTAAAATATTTTTGAAGGAGTCTCTTATGCTAACCAAGACTGCATTTATTTGATTAAAAAATACAGCTGAAACAGTAATACTGTGAAATTTATAGTTTTAAATAAATATTTTCTATTTAAATATATTGTCGTTCTAATTTCATTTTTACTTGTTTATTGAACCGGAATGGAACAGTCAGTCATAGAGATTAGAATTAGCCATAGAGATAGTTTCATCTCACGTCCATTTGATATTACAATAACTGTGTTATTTTATTATATTTTAAAGTATTTGATTTCGTGTATGATGGGATGCTACATTTTTAATAGCATTATTTCCAGTCTTCGTGTACATGCTTTTTATTAGTGTTGAAAACAGTTGTGCTGCATATTGTTGTGGAAACCGTGATACATTTTTTCAGGATTCTCTGATGAATAGAAAGTTCAAAAGAACAGCACTAATTAGATATAGAAATCTTTTGTATCATAATAAACTTGTTTGCTGTTACATTAGTGCATCCTTTCGGAATATAAAAATTATTCATTTAAAAACAATTCTTACCTACCTGACCTTTTGAGCGGTCGTGTAAATATCTCCAGATAATGTTCTGTCATTTTAACTAAAACCAATTAACTAACCAAATATGCATTTCTCTATTGTGTCTTTACTCAGGATTTGATGACCAGATCAATGGGAATAAGGATCTAGCAGATGCCGCTATTAGAAAACTTCCTGCTATCAATGCCACCATCCAGAAGGCTATAGCTGACAACATTAAGACTCAGGACATTCTGGATGCAATGTCTTCTCACTACAGAGATGCTCAGGATACTATCGACACTCTTACAAGCACTGCAACCAAACTGGAGGTATAGCGACCTGTTATCTTGAGTGCTCACCCCTTTTATTTTGTATAAACAGTATTTGTGCCATTGCCATTATTAGGTCGATTTCACAGAGAGACCAGTTCAGTTTCTCTCAACGTCTGTCACTAGCTTTACTAAATGACCCGAGTTGAGTGGGTCTATTTGAGTCGTATACAGAACATTTTGAATGTACTCACAGGGCGCTTGTATGTGTCTCCGCAGGGAATGTCAGTTGCTCTTCCGCCCTCTTTGGATATTTTGGAAGCTGCCACTAAATTGAAAAAGGATGTGGATGGACTGAAGACAGGGGCTTCTGTAACTAGAGACAATCTGAATGAAGAGAAAAACAAGGCAAAAGCACAGATAACTGAAGCAAAGAATGTAAGAATGTCCGCTTACATAAAACTCTTTGAGAAAGATACTTGAAATTATATGTAAACGTGGAGATGTATGCAAAATTTTCTTTTCTTTGTTATTAAATCAGGCTGTCATGGAGTCCAGTGGGGCACTTCAAAATGCAAAGAATTCCAGGGATGCTGTTAGTGATACTTTAAAGACAATCACTGATATTATGAGCTCGCTAGGTGAGTTATAACAATGATTCACTACATGCAACACAAGCAGTTTCTATGTTTATGTGTGCGTGTGCGTGTTTATATGGGGATTAGATCCTTAGTTCAGTTTTTGTTTTCATTTTAATTTTAGTTAAAGCTTTAGTCATTTTTGTTGTGTTTTGTCATTTTTAGCATTTTTTGTTAATTTTCTATTTAGCTTTCATTTATTTTTTCTTCAGTTTTAGTCATTTTAGTACTTCGACTTGAACTTATTTTATTTCAGACTTGGCAGCGTTTTTCATTTTTGCTAAAGTTTTTTCTCTTTTGTTTATATTTTAGTTTAGCTTTATTTCAATTAACAAAAATTATTTTAGTAGTTTATTTTAGTAAGATAAAATACATTTTGTAGTAATGTAGTGTGACACACGCTTGTCAGGAGCTCTTAATCTGTTCTATGTAAATATATACACTGTAAAAATTTGATAATGGCATGTCGGAGGCAGAACTTAAATATTATTTCTTGCTAAATCTATTTTCAAATCCAATTGTTTTATCCGCGTGATGAGCAAGGATTCACCATGACCGTAATACTGTTTTCCAGGAACTTCTGGGGAAATTGATGACACACGACTGGCCGAGCTAGAGAACGCCGTGACTAAAAGCCGCAGCCGCGTGGAGAAGGAGTTGAGGCCCAGACTCAGGGATCTGGAGGAGAAGGAAGCCCAGCAGAGAGCCACCATTGCAGGCATGATCAATGACATTGACACCATCCTGGCTGACATTGCAAACTTAGAGGAGATCCGTAAAAGCATTCCCAATGGCTGTTACAACATACCACCAATTGAAAGGCCGTAAAGGTTTTGGGTTACTGCAGGCCCAAATCACAATGCTACATAGTTTAATCTATGAACTTACTGGCACTATTTTTTAACTAAAGAGTGTTTTTGTCATAACATGATTTTGTACGGTGTGTGAATTTTTTAGTATTTATTTTTTCAGTTTAATTTGTTTTTCTAATTTAGAAAATTATTACTGTGAAGTTTGAAATGAGGTAAATGATATTTCTGTTTTGCATGAGTGCCAAAGATATTTCATTGTGGGTGATTAATAGATAAACATATACCATATCTGTAATTGTTCTAGATAAGAAGTAACATCCAGTTGCTTCTCCATCTGCTTTAGCATCTAGTGAAAAATGCACAAACTAACCATTCTCATTCTTTTCTGTTCTGTTTTATTAAATTCAGTATTGTCATCAAGGACATGAGTTATTTTCATGGCAACATACTTTAAGTTTTTGAATGCTTATTGAATAGCCACTATAAAGTAGATATATATTCATATAAGACATTACGCAGACATACTTACACATGCTTTACACCATGGACAACTAATATAATATAATATAATATAATAGGACCTCTAACAGAAGAATCTACAGTTTTAAAAACAGAACCTTATAATGTTACATGGTGTTTTATATGTATACAAGGAGATTTATGTATGTATAATGGTGTAAAAAAGAAGGGGCAATAAAATACAAGAAAAAACATATCATTAAAACAATATTAGTTTTGTTGCTTGTGATTTGGAATTAAATTGCTATGAGCCGCAAGGAAGCAGTGAGGGTTGTAGAACTACAGAAGAATGCAGCGTCAAAACCATGAAAATATATATTATTTGTGGTGTATTTCCCACTATTTTTTAATGAATTTACATAGTCTCCTAGTGATTTCTGATACACTAGTTCCTATAGTGACTGCTCAATGAAAATGGAAAAAAAATCATGATTTTATGTTGATACAGTGAGGTATCAGTGTGTTTAAATAGTTCTCTGTATATTAGAGAAGTATTACCATTCAAAAAATGAAATGGGGGTGTTATATTTCTCTTTTAATGTATGTGACAATGAACAACAGCCAACAGCCAGGTACAGTAAACCTAGTAAACGCTGGGTATGAAGTGGTAACAGTTACAATCTCAATATTTTAATTGGCTTTACATTTTTGAAGATTACCATTCATTTATGAAAAGTCTCTGGTTAAAATGATCAAAATCAAAAAATGTTTTACCTGAGACTTAAAGCATTATCATATGAAAAACAATAATCACAGTAATATATTGGAAGTCTTCTTCATATCGTAAAGCTGGAGCCTCCCATAAACTTGCAAAATCGATTATGCACAATATACATAATTCGCTGAATCTGTTATTCTTCTCATCAAATACACTTTGATTCATTTATAAAGGTTGTGTTAGATGTGCAGCAGATGTCAGCTTAAATCATAATTAAATTTTTTAAAGGATGTTCCAACTTTTTTGTCATCTCTTTTGTGATCTCTTCACAAAACAAGCAAAAGTGCAAGGAATCTCATCCTGAAACGAATGGTTTGATGCACAGGCAGTGACCGGCTTTACTAGACATCACATCTGTGGCGTGTTAGCAGGTTAATGTCGAGCAAAAGGATCTGTGGAGAAGTAAATGTGCACTAAAGCAAAGTAAATGAAATCGCATTCTTTAATGTGCAACCAAATACTCCACGTATACATGAATGCACATTGAAGACAAAACATTGAGGCATACAGTATATGAGATGTTCTCTGTACATACAGTTGATTGATGAGTAGAAAATGTATTTAGAGATGAGATGAGTATAAGCACAGTTTTTTGCAAACACTGTAACCACAGACTATGGTCTACGTGGTATTTTAAACACTCATGCGCTTAAAGAAAACCCGTTAGGCATGCAACTACAAGAACAGAGAGTATTAAATCAACAGCAAAGACTGACATTATAGCAGGCAATGAATTATCTCATTCGATCAAAAACACTCTCTTTCTCTGTCATAGTGGCAGCGAGGCTCTCTCCTCTTCCTCCTATTGGGCACCAAAGCCCACCCAGTCCCTTAAAGCTGATTGGTGGAGCAGATACCTCAGGCACAGTGCTGTACATCCCAATGAGACACGAGTAAGAGGGGAGGACAGATTAATGCTCCTCTACATGGAAAAGCAGTGGTAGCACAGGAGGATTATACTCTAGATTACACACAGAGAGACAGACAGGGATGACTGACAGCTCGGAAGTGGACTTCTCCACCCTATCCAGAAGCATTGATGTAGAGCTGACTCTGCAGGATGTAGTCGATGATGGGCTGGCTCAGGTAATCCACCACGTGACCGTCGCCGTGCTGAAGAGCCAGTCTGGTGAGGAGAAAAGCAAGAGGGTTACAGTACAGAACGGTGAGATGAATTATGTGTAGACGGCGAGAACATGCACCTGCTCTTAGTGGAACTGACGACTGACATCGGGTGGTCGATTTCATCCTTTACCACGATTATATTGTCCTGTGAGAGGAAAACCGAAGCCGTATAAATATCACAAAACAGCAAATATGCTCTAAACTGCATACGCAGTTTAGTTACTGTGTAATAAAACAACTACTAAACAGTAAATAACTTACTAGGTTGTACCCCAAACTCCCCAAATAATACCTTATGTTTTCGAAGCACAGATGAATGGTTCATTATCCTTTCTGTGTCAGCTCCATCCCGAGGAACCACCACTATCCCGAAATCCCCCACAATCACTTCCATCTAGAAAAATATTATAATCACATATTCAGTTCAGTTTAACAAAACATATCTGAATTGGTATTAGCAATGTTTTGTATGCTAAAGATAGATTGTTAGTGCCATAATTTAGAAATCAAAACTGATGCTATTTACTTTATTTAAATGTTCCTATAGTCTTATTGTTTCATCAATGCATCAGTGCATGTTATTCTGAAAAGTTGGTTCTAATTTCCTTAATCCATATCTTGCACAAAAATGTAGTCCCTTACATATTGTATTTATCATTTTTATACAAATGTTAGTACCTTAGTATAATTAGTATCAATTAGTTCACCGCAATGTCTAATTGAGTGCATTCTCAACAGCCGGCGCATGACGCGTGTACGTGCTCTGGCATGTAGACGCATGAGCGGAAGCGTTATGTCGAGAGTATGACGTCATATCATTGGATGTTGTGAATGCGCTCAGGACAGTTGGACCCTGCGGTGGATCAGAGGTAAAAAATTATTAATACTGCTAGTGTTCACAGACCAATCGTTTTGTGTCTTAAGACCTCAATGTATCGTCACGAGCCGCAGGGTTTCATTTAGTTTTGTCTGTGTATGTTTTTTTTTACTCTCAAAGCCGTGGATCCCATTGCCTGCCATTATATGACTGACAGACTGCAACGGTTTGAGTTAAAAATCTTTGTTTGTGTTCTACTGAAGAAACAAAATCACCTACATCTTGGATGCCCTGGGGGTAAGCAGATAAACATCAAATTTTCATTTTTTGGATGAACTAATCCTTTAACATATAGTAGTATAATTAGTAGATAAACCTAAAACAACAAAAATGCATTACTTATTACTCAAAAAAATCTATATAAACTTAATTATTTTATTTTGTTTGCCAAAGCAGCATTCCTCATTTTTTATTTAGTTTAACTTTAGTTTAAATGTACTAAATTAAACTGAACTAAAAACGAACAAAAACTATATAGACATATTATAACAACTGATTCAAACTATAGTAGTATCTCAATGATACTAAAATAACACTTAGTAGTGTGGAAATCACAGTTACATCATACTGCCAGTAGGTGGAGACAAGTGACAAGTACTGGTTTTTTATTTTTTTTTTTCTGTTTTTTGTTTTTTTTTCGCAAACTGATGTCAGAACTGCAACTACTCCTAGTATTGGATTATCGTTCTTGCCAAAGAAGGAGAGTGTATTGCTAGTATGCTGTTCTGAATTCATCACTTGACTTAAAAGAATCGTTCAAAACACAAATTCATGATTGAGTCACTAAATCGTTCACTTAAAAGATTCGTTTCGTGACATTTGATTCTGCTTTTGCTTCGACTGGAACTGTTTTGTTGGTGGAGCAAGTCAGTCAATATTAACTTTTTGTTTCAATCAATATTATAATGGCAACTGCGCCATATCATTCTGAATATACAAAGTGTGATTACTTGAGACTTGCGTTTGATATTGCTTAATTTAGTTGAACATATAAAATATGCGCTAGAATAATATATTTTATTAAATATTTAGACGTTTGTGACTAAGAGACACAGGGAAAGAAAAACGGAATTATATCTTACATCACTTTCGTTCCACAAGCCAGGGATGCAGAAAGATTCCAGGAGATCGCTGCCACAAAGGAGCAGGATACGCAACTCTGAACACACCACAATCACAGTTCCACATCACACCATAAAAAACACAAGACACAGTAATGAGATGTTTTCCTCCGCTGTGGGGGTAAACACAACAACTTTGATAAGATTAAAAAGAAACAAGTCACATTTTCCCCATGAGGAGGAAGAATAAGGCACTATACAGCGCACAGATGCCTTCTTCACAGTATATAGACAAACACCATCACATGACTTATAGAAAGAGTTCGACTGTTTTGTCTATTTCTCTGACAGCCGTTTGTCTGTCTTTGTCTTATTTGATGTTATTTATATTTTCCTGAGGAGAAATATACAGTGAGTTTTTTCTCTCTCCCTGAGCAAACTCAGTATTTTCTGATGATGACTCAAAGTGACAAGCAAGAACTGATTTGAAAACCAAAGACCAAGGCAAGGAAAATCACATCGTCTCACCAATTTCCTCATAGCGCATTGCAGTACCAAGGTTGGCATTTTCATCTGTTCAGAAAAAACAGAAAAGCATGGGAGGTCACAGGGATGATTGATTCATTGGAAGTCACCGGAGTCATGTAAAATTGATACACATCTTCTGTGAAGCATATGAATAATTCATAATAATTATACGGAATTATGTGATTTCTACATGAACCAAACCACAAAGCTGTGGCATATCTTTGTTACTGACATTTTTATTTTTTTGACACAAATTGAAAGGGTTGAAATGGTGGCATTAAAATGACATGCTTGAAAGTGTGGGGTGGTTAATTTAATGCATTTGGTGTGATAAATTACTTTAAAATGCAATAAAAAATGTGCACAATAGTTAAATAAATAAACAGACTTTTGTAATGTCTATTCAGTGGTTTTGTCTGTCATAATGTAAAGTCTTGAATGATCTGGGGGGTTTTAACAAATATTTGTATATGTGATTTATTGTGATCAGTGTGATTAATTAATTTGCATGTCATGTAATGAATACAGTTACATTTTTTTAATCAATTTTCCAGCCATTGTAAAAATTGTCAAAAAGAAAAAGGCAATTGTGACTTATCTCACAATACAGACTTTTTGAATTCCAAGATATGAACTGAGAATTGCGAGTTTACATTTCTAGAATTGTGAGATTAAAACTCAAAATGTAAATTTATATAATATACTGACCTTGACTTCTTGCAGCGCCAATTACCATTTATTGGAATTTATATCTCGCAATTCTGAATTCTGAGTTTACATCTCACAAAAATGGAAAAAAGCATAGTCTTCTGGGGGTTTGTTAGACTAGTCAACTAGTCAGTTACCAAATTAGTGTGAAATTAGTCATGGCACACATCCCTAATATGTATATATGAATATACCAACTTACCAACAAAGGTAAAACGCTCCATGTGTGGGCGAACACAGCAAATCTTTCCCAGGCTTTCGCTCATCTTTCCCCAAAGCTTAACTGGAGAAAAAGAGACACAAATCAAACATGAAATGCCTGTTCTCCAGAACAACAAACATCTGAACATTTAAAAATCACTTACTAGCCACAGACTTGTTAGCTGTGTTTTGGTAAATAGTAGAAGTTTCATTTTGGGGCTGGCCAATCACAGGAGTTGTGGAAGGTGTGTTCACGTTGGACAGAATGCACCCTGTGACTCTCTGCAGAGGAACAATACAGTTTATTACTTCGAGATTGAGTACAAGTAAAAATTTGATAGCGTTCAGGCCAAACCTTCATTAGGTCTCGGTGATGCTCCAAAACGCTACAAGTGGTCTGCCAGGTGCCCTGGTAGCACTCCCAAGGATCCACTCTGCAGAAGACCATTAATCCATCCAACATTTTATACTACATTTCATTCTACAATATATATCCATCATCAATATAACTCAAGGCTGCTGAAGTATATGTAAGTGCTGCATAGCATTCTTATGAGGGTGTATCTGAGATGCATTCTGACAGTTACCTGATCCAATCAGAAGACTGAACTGCCAGCTGACACATGGTGAGACGATGTCTGCTTGAGACAAGGCCCTTGAAAAGCAGAAAAGAAACCAAAACAAGGCAAAGTGAGTCCTCTAGGCATCCATACGGTGGCCGAGAAGTGCTAAACAAATCACAATTCTGAAAACAAAATAACAAATCACAAACTCAAATGCAAGTCTAAAAAACAAAATAACAATTCACAAAACAAAATAACAATTCAGAAAACACAACAACAATTCAGAAAACATTATAACAAGTCAGAAAACACAATGACAAATTCGAAAACAAAATAGCAAGTCAGAAAACACAACGACAAATCCCCCCCCCCCCCCCCGAAAAAACAATAAAGTCAGAAAACAACGCAATCAGCAAACCGGAAGAGGTAGTAGAGTTTGAGGACAGTGCGCCATTGGTTTGGGATTACTCACCGCTGACTGGACGTGACATCTGTCAATCAATGTATACAGGAAAGACCAGCCGAAGAACAGCAGAGTCCTGGCAGAAAGTTCGGAGATGGTATTAAAGTAGCTTAGTTTAAATGTTTTGTATGAATTGCCCTTACTATGGAATAAAAAATACGGGGTGTCTATTTACATTTAGTTAAAGGTGGCTGTAACTCATCAGCTCCAGTGCCACAGATGGATAAACGTGTGTTGTTGGCTATTTGACGCGATTGACCCGGATTCAATCCCACCTTTTGCCAAACTTTTTTTCCTCCCTTTCAAATCTCGTATTAGCAATGGATTATATTTACACTAAGTGAAAATAGCAGTCTTTTTTAGCAATATACTATTTACACTAAGTGCAAATACCTAATTACACTATGTTAAAATAGCAGGATTTATACTATCAAGTATACTACTTGTTGCAAATTTTTAAAGGCGGGGTGGGGGCAAAAATTATCTGTACTTCAGTATTGTAGTACATTATAAAACCGTATGCAATAATAATGTATTGAGTGTAAATTATAATTTAAATGTAAATTATTGAATGGATGCCACCTTATTGGTACAATTAAGCCCTCCCTACACCTACCTTAACCTTACCCGATACTTTATTTTCAACTTTTTTTGATTATTTCCTTAATTTTTATTGCAAATAAATGCCTTTACGATGTGATACAAAATTTGAAAAGGGAGAAAAAAAAGTTAGCCAAAAGGCATTCGAACCCGGGTCGATCGCGTCAAAAATCCAACGACACGCGCTTATCCATCTGCACCACTGGAGCTGATGTTTTATGGCCACTTTTAACTAAATCTAAATAAACACCCCGTATTTTTTATTCCATAGTAAGGGCAATTCATACAAAACATTTAAACTGAGCTACTTTAATACCATCTCCGAACTTTCTACCAGGACTCTGCTGTTCTTCGGCTGGTTTTTCCTGTATACGTTGATTGACAGATGTCTCGTCCAGTCAGCGGTGAGTAATCCCAAACCAATGGCGCTGTCTCAAACTATACCTACCTCTTCCGGTTTGTCTGATTTGTCATTGTGTTTTGTGACTTGTTATTTTGTTTTCGAATTTGTCATTGTGTTTTCTGACTTGTTATAATGTTTTCTGAATTGTTGTTGTGCTTTCTGAATTGTTATTTTGTTTTTTAGACTTGCATTGCGTTGTATTTTGTTCTTGTTTTCAGATTGTGATTTGTTTAGCACTTCTCGGCCACCGTACATCCACCTACCAATAAAGAGAACTTCTGAGCTTCAAACAATATTCTTAGGTTTGCATCTGCTTGCTGAAAGAAGGAGAACCTATTTGATCAACATAAAAGCTATTATTCTAACATTTGCCTTTTTTAGATAATCAGGGTTAAAAAGTAGAATTGTAGCTTTCACATGTTATTCCTCTCCCACCACTAAAGGATTTAAGTTGGAATGACTGAATCCTGCTTTATAAAGCATTTATTATTCATATTTTGTTGCTAAGAGAGAAGAAAACTAGGCCAAAGTTATTTTTAATTCAGAGTTCTGTTGATATTATTAGAGATGATTTGTATGATTCAGATTAAAACCTTTATTAAAACCATTGTTCAGCAATGCAGCTCAGTAGGAATCCACGCAATTTCGCAACAGGTTTGAGTTGGTCATGCAAATTCGCAGCAAAACTTGTTTGATGTCTTAAGTGACTAATATTTCAGTGGTGTAATAGACCTATTACTATGTATTAACTGTGTAATAGACCTATAATAGACCTATTTCGACTGCAAAATTGTGTTAACGTGATGTAACTGTCCACTGTTTGTATGGGGATTTTGTGGGGACTCTTTCTGCAGGTTACATAGATACACCAGTAGATGGCATCAAGAGATAGTCTTAAGAACGATGATTCATTTTTAGGGCACGAAACAAGTGTCTTTATGAATAAGTCACTGAATCATTTCCTCATTCAAAAACAATGATTCATTCAGGAACTCCACTACTTGTGTTGCTCAAAGATTCACAGTGGAGCCATGTATGGGCTATTTTAGCTGGCAAAGCAAAAACAGATATAATGTACTATATAAAAATACACGTTTTTCAATATCTACTATAACTTTTTGTTTATTGAACTGCAATTCTACATGCGACGTTGGCCTCAACATCGACATGGGTGTGATTATCTACAATATAAAAATCAATAGCAATCTGCTCCTGTGATATTGCTTAAATATACAACACTAAAATAACTTCAGACCTTAAAACAAACAGATTCTCTTACCGGTTTGCCATAGGAATCATGTACTGGTGAGATGATACCCCCAATCACAATGAATCGTCCAGTCTTGTGTAGGTACTCTCTGGCTTTTTCTGCAAACCAAACAGTTTACCTTATTATCTCATGAGCATTTTTTGTTTTCTGTAACACACTTTATGCCATGTTCTAAAGGTAGCTTGGATGAAAGGAATTCTTTTACAGACATAAAAAAGCGAAACAAGGCCTTTTAAGTGAGGACAGCACCTCTGTTTTAACTCTGATGACTGATATCTGATTTCTCTCATGATGTAAGCATATCTGTCTAATATATCCTCACACCCCCAGCCCCATCAAAATATTGACAGAAGTGAATGGCAGAAACAAGATCTCCTGCTGGAGAATATGAGGCAGACATAAAATGAAATAATCGGAACAAATCTCTAAAGAAAATATCTCTAGTGTGCAAAAGAAACTACAAAGAAAGGAAAAATGAGGCTACAACAAAAAGCAGAGGCAACAGAAACCAAGATATATTTAATACTTAATAAATGAAATGCTACCACTTAAATGTATTATATTTAATTGTATTTTTAGTAGTATCAGATATCCAAGCGGTTCAGCATGATACCAATGATCTCCATCAGAAGCATTGCTCAGAATAAGCCATAAACCCGTTCTTATTTTTGTACCTCAATATATGCAAAGGCATGCAGTAGGAGAAGAAGGCTTAAAAAGTATGTCACGGACACACATATGCTTTTGCTTAAAGGGAAAAGCAGTGGAATTGTATTGATCAAACTGTGGTGGTGGTACCCCTCATGTTGCTTACGCTCGGCGAAATACAGCTGCAGTAACTGAATTAAAGAAAGTACCAAGCTCCTAAGGTTTTTTCCCTGCTATGTTTATTGGCACATTGAAATGTGGAGATGGATGAGCCAATGTAAGAAATCTCTCTCTGAGTGTCTTTTACTTTCCCACATGCACTCTTAGTTTCTATATCACAAACTGTATGATGGTATAAATCATGCTTTTCAGTGCAAACAGCCAAGCTTTAACTCTCATGTTCTTTTGAAATTTACTTGACTTGATTTAAAATACAAATTTATATCAATAGATTTTTAAGATTTGTTCCTCTGACCTAATCAAACCAATAGGCAAACGTATCACAAAGTAGACATGAATTTTTCAGACAAATTCTTTCAATATTCTGTCATTATAGAAAATACAATGAAATGAATCAGAAATAAACATCAGACAGTAGTGAACATCTTAACATGTGAAAATGCATTGCATTTATTCATGTTTTATACCGGAGGTCCCAAAACATGGGTTACATATCAGTATTTATTGAAGGATAAATTAAGCATACATTTTGTTTATCATTTTAAAGTCATGAAGTATCAAACCATTATTTCTGAGCAAGACCCCAGAGCTACCCAAATGGAACATATGGGCATATACAGGTTCATTTATGTAGTCCTTTTTTTTTCTTTTAACTACACATGGTGGGCTTAGTAAAACGCTGGTCTTTGGTTTTATTTTTTTGTATATTATATTTATTGTGGTATTTTTTGTCAAAACTGTTAATGGCGCGTGACCTTAGTCTAATAATTTTAATAATTCTAAAATAATATTTTTTAAAGGTTTTCATGCTTTGACATATAAGGGGGCAGTCGTGGCCTAATGAATAGAGGGTCGGACTTATAACCTGAAGTTCGTGGGTTCGAGTCTCAGGTCCGGCAGGGATTGTAGGTGGGGGGAGTGAATATCCAGCACTCTCTCCACCCTCAATACCATGACTGAGGTGAGACCCTTGAGAAAGGGACCAAACCCCCAACTGCTCCCTGGGCGCCGCAGCATTGGCTGCCCACAGCTCCGGGTGTGTGTTCACTGCTGTGTGTGTGCACCTCGTGTTTGTCGCTACTATGCTGTGTGTGTGTGTGCACTTGGATGGGTAAAATGCAGAGCACAAATTCCAAGTATGGGACACCATACTTGGCCACATGTCACTTCCTTTATTTCCTTTCCTATATCTGTTCAAAATATTGTGGTATAAAGGTATAAAACATTCATCCCAATACTAAATTGAAGTTTGAATTGAATGTTTAATTAACTTCTTTCTTTTAAAGTAAAATGTAAACTAATGACAAACTGCGGTGATATGATTATTACATTTTCAACCACTTTGGACTGTATTAATAACAAAGTAGAAAGTCAAGATGAATCTCTGAAAACTTGTAAAATCAAGTAGACAAGACCAATTATTTTGGGAAGTTTAAATGGATGCAAACATCAATTAAATATTTAAATACATAGATTAAACCTAGCACTAAATGTATTTCAATAGCCATAGGCCTAAATTGATATCAAAACCTCCTTCCTCATTTAATGTCCTATATGACGCAAGGTCGGTCAATAAAGCCTCTTAACAGGACATTCGAGTTTAAATATACTTATTCACATTACGTTAAATGTACAGATTGTTACACACATAAGCGCACTAGCATGCCAAGCACCCTTCGCAGAAGTAATGATTAATTATACTTGTTGAAATATCTTAAATCATAGTTATACTGCTTGCATCCACAAAACCGTGGATGAATATAGCGATTTCTTTGCTAAAATGCGGCTGCGCAGCACCACCATCTGAACCGAGAGATGATTTGATCATTCTGGGTTTTGAGGCCGTTGCCCATTTCAGCACCTTCGCCTTGGACAGCGCTCGACAATAAGAATTCACCACAGAAACATCTAATCGACCATCAAGCCGGACTTCACGATGTCTGAAATCATCACGGTCACCATGAACCCTTTACATACACACACAACACACGGTTGAATTAAAAATCAGCTCGCGCATCATCCACTCCCTCCAGAACAGGCGAAATACTTACCGAACATATGAATGTGTCCCCTCGTGATGGGGTTGAAACTTCCACATGACAGCAAAATGACATGCGCTTTATTTGTCTCCGTCATTCTGGTTGTGGTGATCTATCGTTTTTTAACATATGTCGCGGACTTTAAGACCTTTTGTTTTGTTGTGAGACCGCAGCAAGAGGCGAGGTTCATTAGGCTGCGGCAGGCGCGAGAGGCAGAGCGTCACTACTGTGATCGGTTCCTGCGCACTTAAAGGAACATGCGCGTAAGCATGCGAATCAACGCTTTCGGTTCTGATTCATCTTAAAGATTCTATTTCCTCTTAACGATTCCGATTCTTCTAGTACTTATTTCAGTAGTCACATTAGAACATGACAAACATTTTCAGATATCAAAAGACCATTTGACAGATCAGAAAATAAATGAATAAAATTACAGCCAAAAAAACAAACAATAAAACAATTGCATTGTGTTTATTCCAGTTACAAAATCACGCAAATCAGGCTTTGTTATTGCAGTAGAACAAAGAAATAGATTATAAATAAATTCATATTAATTTTTTAAATTAAATTATAGATAGATAGATAGATAGGTTGCATTATATTTATTCCTAGAAATAACAAAACCACACAAATGGTTTGGTTTGCTATTGTAGTAACAAATAAATAGATTAATACATTAATATATTATTAAATAAATATGTGCTTTCCAAGTAAAAATATTTAAATGTGATTATTGTTATTGCACAGTTTTACATCAGGTAAAGGCCAAATACAATATAGCTGTTTGAAAATACTATTTGATTAAAAATGAAAAATGCCACAGAATCAAACCGAGAGTGTTGTACTGTAATGTGTATGCTTAAAAGGCATAAAATTCCTAAAATGAACCTTGTGAAAAAATATTAGCGGACACACATAATTGGGTGAGACATATATACTACAAGCTTGTATGCCAGAAATGGACACAAACAGTTGTTTCTGAACAGCTGCACAGCTTTCCTTTTATAATAGTCTATGATCCCACGCAGGTGCTAAAAACAAAACAAAAAATTTAAAAAAGATCATTTATTAATGTCAACATTGTAAGAAAACGTCTGTCTATTTACAGACTCTAAAACACAACAATGCATTGTTTGAAATACAGTAAAACACCTGCGAAAAATCAATATGGAAAATTCCTTTAACACATTGTGCCCTATTTTTACAGACTTTTCTTAGAGTGTAGAGCAGAATGGCATCCCCTGTGGGCAAACTGCATTTGCACCCCATGTTTGTTAACACTAAAAATACATTCAATAAACACATGTGCAGACAAGCAGCCAAGAGAGACAAACCAGTGGCCCTCATTAACACTGACTGCCTCTGTCGCAGTCTCGCAGACTAAAGATCCCATGGCTCTAAGAAGTGAATCATGGATCAATTTGGATTAGTCTCTCTCAGACTATTCTCAAACCAATCATAACTAGTTATTAGCACATACTGTCCAATATATTATGCAAATGTAATTAAAAGTCCAGCTGCTCAACCAAGCTGCGGGGACTGCTTCAGCTTGTATTATTCTCATCTGTAAGTCACTTTGGATAATAGCATCTGCTACAGTCAATGAATAAATGTAATGAATTAGTTGACAGCAAATATAGAAATTTACACCTCTGTGCAGTTTTAAATCAATGCCATTTTTCCTTAGTTCAGCCCTAGTTGTATTCTATTTGGAGTCTTGTAAAGAATGAGATTTACATTTTTCCCTCACATATTTGGCATTGCATCAGTGATCTGTTTATCAGCACAACGAACACTGTCCTTGATGACAGGCATTTGAATATGGAAGCACAGTCACAGTGTAACTCATCAACTGCAAGCTCTCTAAAGCTCTCAAATGGGGCAAACAACTCAGTTTAACAAATCATTATGATATATTATGCTTTTTTTTGGTTGAAACTGTCTGTAATACAATTTGTAGGCTATAAGTATATGCACATGTGCAGTTTTGGAATTTGGACTGTTTTGTGGCTGTTTAATTTGCCAGTGGGCTAGTTTTGTTATGTACATCTGGCAACCCTGAGCAGCATTATTTTATTTGTTACACTTTTTCGTTATTTGTCAGAGAATACACTTTAAAATATATATTAGATGTTTAAACTCAGTAGAAAACATTTCACAGTAGTAGATTTGTATTGCTTTCAGTGTGCATTTACATTTACATTTAATCATTTAGCATACGCTTTAGCCTAACGCAGTACACTTAGCAAGGTTTTTATTTATATACACATACATATAACAAAAAGAAAACAAATAGAGAAAGCTAGTGTTAGAGGCCTTTTTTTTAAAAGAAAACAAGTGTGGGGTTGGGTATCGTTTCAATTTTATCAATTCCAATCCGATTCCGATTCTTATCGATTCCCATTTTCGATTCCAATGTGTTAAAATAAATGAAGTCAAACATTTAGATATTTTGCTGTCTTCTTTTGACGTGAACTTTTAATTGCTGCTGAACACCATGAATAAAAATCAGCCAGATACATAAAAACTGGACTCGATTAAGCGCTGTTTGTGTGCAATAGAGATGCCGACCCGATCGGATAAAGTGAGACTTTTGTTTAAATGGAGGCATTGTAGTTCTTCACAATTCTATAGAAAATATTAAGTATAATTATTTTTTTGCATACTAATTAATAATTTAGTATTAATCTAAGTAACAATATTAAAATTTAACTAAACAAAAATTAAATTAAATGTAATTAATATTCTCTAAACCAAATCTCATGGATCGATGTGGAATGATTCAATGACGACTCAAGATTTCATTGTTTCATTACTGGATGAATCAGCATTTAGTGTTTTTTTAAATTAATCTATTGAATGAATGATTCAAAGACAAATACATTTTTAATGGCCCCTTTTTGCCAGCTAAAAATAAAAGATGTGCACACAGGAATTGATAGGCAGAATTGAAATTTAAATTTTGTATATTATATAAAATATACAGTGGGTACGGAAAGTATACACACCCCCTTAAATTTTTCACTCTTTTTAATATTGCAGCCATTTGCTAAAATCAATTAAGTTAATTTTTTTTTCCTCATTAAGGTACACACATCACCCCATATTGACATAAAAACACAGAATTATTGACATTTTTTGCAGATTTATTAAAAAAGAAAAAAAACTGAAATATCACTAGGCCCAACGTATTCGACACTTTGTTGTCAAGTATTAGTATGAATTAGCACCCTTGTGATTCAATTACGTGCATGAGCTTTTGGGGAAGATGCAAAATGTTTTCACACCCTGAATTTGGGGCTATCCTTTGCCGTTTGCCTCCTTAGCGATCCTTTCCAGATCGTCAGGTTGGATAGGTAGACGTTGGTGGAAAGCCATTTGTTTTTTTTTTTTAGTGTATCTCCCAGAGAGGGACTCAATTGGGTTTAAGTCATGGCTCTGGCTGGGTCATTCAAGAATGGTCACAGAGTTGTTGTGAAGCCACTTCTTTGTTATTTTAGCTGTGTGCTTAGTGTCATTGTTTTGTTGGAAGGTAAACCTTCGGCCCAGTTAGAGGTCCTGAGCACTCTGGAGAAGGTTTTCGGCCAGGATATCCCTGTACTTGGCCACATTCATTCATCTTTCCCTCGATTGCAACAAGTCGTCATGTCCCTGCAGCTGAAAAACACACCCGCAGCATGATGCTGCCACCACCATGCTTCACTTTTGGGACTGTATTGGATAGGTGATGAGAAGTGCCTGGTTTTCTCCACACGTACCGCTTAGAATTAAGCCCAAAAAGTTCTATCTTGGTCACATCAGACCCGAAGCTAGTTCTCGCACCATTGTCTTGGATTCCTTCAGGTGTTTTTTTAGCAAACTCCATGTGGGCTTTTATGTGTCTTGCACTGAGGAGAGGCTTACGTCGGGCCACTCTGCCATAAAGCCACAACTGGTGGAGGGCTGCAGTGATGTTTGACTTTCTACAAGTACTTTTCTCCATCTCCCGATGTCTTGCTAATCTCTGGAGCTCAGGCACAGGGATTCTGGGTTTTCTTTTATTCTCTCTCAACCAAGGCTCTTCTCCTTGATAGTCTCAGTTTGGCACGGATACTGGCCTAGATGAGGAAGGGTCTGGTCGTCCCAAATCGTTTCCTATTTAGGGATATGGCGGCCACTGTGCTTTAGGAAACATAAGTGCAGCAAGAAATTTTTTTGTATACCGTGGCCAGACTCCTGGCCTTGCACAATTTCTGCTGTCTGAGCCGTCGAGGAATTTCCTTGAATTCGTGATTTTTCTTCATTTGTCTCTGATATGCATGTGAGTGTAAAGGTTTATATAGCCAGGTGTGTGCTTTCCTAATCAAGTCTGTCTCAGATAATCAAAACCACGTGCGACTAAACGAAGGTGTAGAATACCATCTGCAATGGATGATCAGAGAATAATGGACATGCACCTGAGTTAAAATTTCTGGAGCGGTCCACAGCAAATGGTCTGAAAATACTTTAGGGCCATGTGAATATTCAGTTTTTTCTTTTTAAAAATCTGCAAAAATGTTAAAATTCCTGTGTTTTTCTTCCAATATGGGGTGGTGCGATGTGGGCTCCATTTAATGAGAAAAATAATAAACTTAAAATGCTTTTAGCAAATGGCGACTGTATCAAAGATTTTAGGTGAAAAATTATAGGGGGTCTGAATGACTTGCCGTACCCACTGTAGTAATATATTTGCTGACTTGTGTACTTTGAAAATTATCCCACAAAATGTTTCAGAAGTTTCAATCAGAGAAATGAAATAAAGCTATTTTAACTAGTGTCACGGACGTATCTATAGGCATTGTGTCGCTGGCAAATGACTCGTAACCCTCGATTTCCGGTTTTTTTGTAGAAAAACATGGGAACACCAAAGCCGCTTAATATGCTATTGTCATTTATAGACCGGTGACGGACCGCACCGAGTAGCATTAACCAGATACTTTCAAAGTATTAGTTGATAAAACAGCGATGCTTTTCCACCCCACATAAGCCGACCGGAAGGAGCGGAAAGTCGGTTACTGTGGCATAATAAAGCGTCCGCTGCTGCGAGCCGTGTTGTTGTAAACGCTCGTTCAGCGGCCTCGTTTCGTCTACGACGGGTTCAGATTCGCCCTGTTCATGCAACGTAAGGGTAATAATACATTAGCTCATCACATGAGACATGATTTTGCACGGTGTCTCCGTCGGATGGAGCGGTGTGGGGATGAAGACGCAATCTTCCATGATTCTTTTCACAATCATCACGGCTTATCCAAAACATACGGACTTTGCTTCTTTGGTTATTTTGATACGAGCGCACTTAGCGGCAAAAAATTTACATATTCGTGCTTTAAGTTATCCGTTATGGAATTTGGGAATTGATTAGCTTCCCAAAACCAAAAACCATGTGAGAACCGAATATGAGAGTGAAGAGTGGTAGAGGTCTAAGCAACAAATAGGATATAACTACAATTAGAATTAGAGAGTGCTAGAGTTAGCGGGTCATGATAAAAAGATGCAAGAGATTGTGTTTTTAGCCATTTCTTTGAAGATGGACTAATTGAGTCTCAGATCTGCTCGAATGAGTTGGGCAGGTCATTCCACTAGGAGGGAACAGTATTCCTCGGGGGTCTGAGGGGGTTTCGGGGGCCCTGGAGAAGTTTTGACATGCCTGATTGGATCAGTTCTTTTAAAAACATATTAATGACTAAAGTCTGATTACACTGTAATCAGCACAAACTGGGCTACAATAATAGCCAATGTAGCAGCATGAATGTACTTTTTTTTTTAGAAAAGAAAGTTTATGCAGGGTTAGTAAAAAAACACAAATGTATAGTCCTGAATTCAAATAAGACAATAACAACACCTACCAAGTAGGTTCACAAGATTTTTGAGAACTGGATGTGGTAGAATTTTACCTACCCCGCTGATAGGCCAACAAAAATAGTATAAGAGGTCAAACTGTATGGACTCATTAGTCTTTCAAGTATTTAGTCTTGCTACGACGCACAGTCTGGATTTGGACAAGCTATATTTATGAAAAGTAATTACTGTAGGTGAGCGAGTGGGCGGGGTCTGTGACGTAGTTCAGCGCGCTCTTGTGTGTACGTCTGGACCGTTTTCTACCAATGACGATGTGATGGACAATATGGCGCCGGGAGTAGATTTAGCTTGTGAACCTGTCGTTGTCTAAAAGACTGGCGATTCGACAGGATGAACCTCTGCGCCCAATACTTACGGTGAGTAAAATCTGGAGATTCTCAGGCTCGAACTGGCGATCGAGTCCGTGTTTCTATCATTGAGGCCGAATGTGGTTTATCGGAATGTTGTTCGACTAACATTGGCTGTCAGTGCTAGACGCTAGGCTAGTTAGCATGCTAGCCTGTAAACGAGACACGAAACTGAATACAAGCAGAAGTGGCTGACGTTTTGCCCCAGATATTGCAAAAAACGATTGATAGATGGGTGGTCGGGCAAATCGCGGCATTTCCTTGATGTAACGATGTAATTCGTGTCTACATAGCAGCTGTTGTGGGAGGGCATGCTCGGTGCTGTGCTATGTTAGCCCGCGTTAGCTACAAACATACCATTGGATGGTCAGAAAACAATCCAGTTACACATGCTCGCTACATTGGTTCCATATAGTTTCGAGTGACTAATCATCTGTAAAACTTGCCTAAAAAAAAGTTAAGGCTTCATATGTGGCGCTTCTGCTGTACACAGATTTTCTTTTCCTTTCAGTTCAGTTTGAATTACAGTGATGAGCCAGTGGTGACAGTGAACTCGTATAATACCTGATTATATAATTGGCATGTTGTTATTTTATCTGATTGACAAGTGTGTTTGACCATGTTTTTGTTTGTCTCTCGATCGTTTATAGCTGTAACCTCAGCACGCATCGATTTGGACAGATAACGTTATCGAAATCAACATATTTCTGAAGACTTTGAGACCTTATCTTTGTGAATGTCTGGTATGTAAGTCATTGTTTTTGCATCTGACATGTTTCAGTAACCTTGCGTTGGTTCAAAACAGTGTAACATGAATCGAGCGATAGAGTTTGTAAATGAATTGAGTTGCTGGGAATGACAAATGCAGGCCGTTTGAACGGGACAGGTTGTAAGCAGTGTGCAGAGTAGATGTGTTTGTTGCTGAGGAGTCAGTGTTGTGATTCTTGAAGGCATGATGGTGCTGTGATGACAGTCAGATTGCACATTTCAGCTCCGAACTGACAGTGAGCTGAAAACATGATTTTAGTGCTCTGGTTTTGTACTTGCTGACATGGGGATAAGAGACAGAAAAGCTGTATGTTGTTATGCTTTAATGTAATCTGAAGCATCATCTTCTAGAGCTTGGATAACAGTATTCAACCTGATCCAGGTGTGTGGTTTCATTCTGCTTGTTTTGATGTGACATTCATTTAGTGTACATTCCCACACATATGGTCAGGCTTTTTGACAAAATTAGACAGGTGCTTTTTGAAACAACATTTTTCAAGTTCCCCTAAAAAGATTATGCACGTCATTTAAAAAAAATTAGGGATGCACCGAAATAAAAATTCTTGGCTGAAGCTGAAACGAACAAAATGAAACACTGGGCTGAAGGCCGAATACCGAACATGGTTGTTTGTGTTTTTCCTCATGTTTTTTTGCCAATTTGTTTGACATTGCATAAATTAAATAGCCAAAATGTGCCTTTTACCGTTTTGTCTTGCTGTTCAAAGAAGAAATCAATTACAAAACAACAATTTAAAAATATTTATTTAACACTCTAGCAGACGTTACCATCAAAGCACAATTTAACCCAAAATTAATAAGTTAAAAATAAAAATATTTTTTGGTTTTTGAGACCCCCTTCTTGAATCAGGCATGTGATTGGCTAAAGGCAAAAAAGAAGGAAAACTGAACACTTTGAGCAGCAAATCAGCATATTAGAATGATTTCTGATAGCTGATTAAACTGTCACGTGCCCAACTGGTCCAGTGCTGCACTGTCACAGAATTTTACATTCACTGATCTTGTACAGTGTGTACAGAACATTTAGTTTTGTGTGATATTTTTTGTGACATTATGTACAGAGCCGTTGTTCACTGCAAGCTGCGCAAAACATGAACGTGTTTTTGCGCAGCTTGTCATAGGGGGGCCCCTTCACAATAACTTTTTGTTGTGTGATATATTGCCCCAGAAATAATTGTGATATTAGCGATATTATTGTCATATTAAAGACCATTTTATGCCACTGAATAGGCCTTGTCTCAATAATCAATATATCGACTTATCGCGCAATTTATGTACATGACCTCAATAATTTTTGGTGACGCATTATATCGCCCATTATATTTACTTAAAATTAATGTCACCGTGTTTTGTACATTTCCACTTGTGCCTGTGTCTTTTGCAGATTCTCGTACATAACGTGTAGTCATGAGGTGCTACTTCAAATAAAAAAAAAAGCCCCCCCCCCCCCCCGTTTTCTCTACACAAACTTTTCAGCTGCAGATATGGCCTTGTTTATAGATGTGCCTTTGTGCATATGGACATCTGACTGCTAAGTAGTGATTGTATTTTTCAGCAATAGTGTGCACCCTTAATTTACAGAGAAAAGGTCAGGGAAAATTAGATGGAAAAATCTCCATACAAGTTTGTGATGAGAGGGGCGGGGCCGAGAGCCATGAGAACGGAGCGAGGCCGGTGGAGTAAATACTAATGCGCGACACATGCGGCACTCACCGGTCTCGAGTCCCACGGAGGAGCTCCGTAAGGATAAAAGGAGGAGTGATGACAGTGCTGGACGAGAGAGGACCAGGTCTGGATTTTATTTTGTGTTTTGTGTGCGGCAGTCGTCTGCGAGGAGCTGCCGCTTTACTTTCATTTTGTGTTTGTTTATTTTATTAAATTGTTTAAATGTTCGCCGGTTCCCGTCTCCTCCTTCCCGACCTACGAACGTTGTTACAAAATTCTTTGTGCATTTTTATTTTTTTCTACTTTGCACTTTTTGTTAAATGTTTATTTACTATTTATTCAGGTTTTTTAAGGCATCTAATATTTTGAAACTTAATTTCCATGATCTAAACATTCTTAAAAATTAAAAGTTTGCTGTCATTTGGAAGTGTTTAGGCCTTCTTGCATTATTATGCTGTTACATTATGATTATATATTCAGTGGCATAAAATTGGTCTTTAAAATGACAATAATATTGCTTATAGCGATTATTTCTGTGGCAATAGTAGCGCCAACAAAGTTGTTATCGTGACAAGGCCTACACTGAATATACAGTATAATCATAATTTAACAGCATAATAATGCAAGAAGGCCTACACACTTCCAAATGACAACAAACTTTTAATTTTTAAGAATATTTAGATCATGGAAATTAGGTATCAAAATATTAGATGCCTTAAAAAACCTGAATAAATAGTAAATAAACATTTTCTAACAAAAAGTAACAAGTAGAAAAAAGAAAAATGCACAAAGAACTTGTATGGAGATTTTTCCATCTACAGATTTTTCCCTGACCTTCTTTTCTCTGTAAATAAAGGGTGCACACTATTGCTGAAAAACAAAATCACTACTCAGCACTCAGCAGTCAGATGTCCGTATGCACAAAAGCACAGATCCCTAAACAAGATCATATCTGCAGATGAAACTTTTTTTTGTAGAAGCATTTTTTAAATTTGAACTAGCACCTCATGACTACACCACGTTATGTACGAGAAGCTGCAAAAGACACAGGCGCAAGTGGAATGTACAAAACATGGTGACATTAATTTTTAAGTAAATATAATGGGCGATATATTGCGTCACCAAAAATTATTGAGGTCATGTACATATATTGCGCGATAAGTCGATATATTGATTATTGCGACAGGCCTACTTTGTCAGTGACACAGCTCTGTGTAGTACTGCTGCTACATGTGAAGCACGCACGGGCTGGAGATTTACCCTCTGACTACAGCACCGCTTTGTGCGCTCGCAACTGGTGGTGACCACCGCTTCTTCAACTGCGCGCCATTTTCTGCACATATGAGAGAAGCAAACTGCATAGTGAAACCAGTGTAACTAAAATCCCGCTACTCTTTGAGGTGTGCAGCGTGGCGCGTTCCATCAGCTCGGACTGCAACGCAAACAACCTATCTGAGCTCAGAACAGCTTTACCTCGGGAACCAAAGTTGATTTTCGCACCCTGTTACGCACAACGCTGCAAGATCCGTGAAAGCGTTTGAATTCCGCCGAGATGAATTAAGATTGCGCAAGACTAGTGAGATGCGTTTCAAAATTCTGCACAAATATCTCTATTATAAACAGAATCAAACGTGCTGATGCAGAAAACCAGAAGCCGTCAACACGAACCATGTGTTGGCAAAATAGTCAAATGTTATTCCATTATTCGTTTCAGGGTTTGTTGTACAGCCTTTTGAGAGCGAAATTTAAGCACTTTTCAAAGACTTCCAGCATTCACACAACTGTTTTCAGACTTGACATCTCAATGACCTTGATGTTATTTTTAAATGGCATGACCAAAAATTACTGTGGTGAGCACACACTTGTGTAAAATAAAAAATACATAATCACCATAATAAACAGAGAATAATAAGAAGTTATTCTCTCTATGCTATTTTTCAAGTGATGCAGGTGTTTTTTTCCCCGTAGGTTTTTTTAAATTAAAAAAGCATTAATCTTTCATAATGTTTAATGAAATTATTTTGTAGTCTGAGGGGGGCGCAACCAAAAAAAGTTTGAGAACCACTGGTCTAAAAAGTTAACAGACAGTGTTTAAAAAATGCAATCCACATGTTTACATATGTTTATTACAGTGACTGAGAATTACCTAAAGTATTGTGCCTAATGCACAGATTTGGTTTTTATTTCTTCTGCAATCTACTTCTAGTTGTGTGATTTGATTTTGGCCTTATTTTGATCGTGCCTTTATGTTGTATACTTTTTACATGCTTACAAAGGTTGAAGTTCAACAAATCAGTCAATATTCGCTGCACGATTAAATCGCATGCGATATTTAACGCGCAACTTATCAGTAAAGCCGGGTCTGTAATCAGCGGTAAATCTCCATCCCCTGCAGGCTTTCACATTGAGCAGCATTAACTACTCGGAGCCGTTGTTCACTGATGAGCTGCGCAAAAAATCGCGCGAATATCAACGTGGTTTAGCCCGCATGGTAGTTTACTCGCCCGTACCAGGAAACAGTCCTCCATAACTGTGCAGCACATTTTATGGCGGACTGATTGCCTGCATACTGGGAAGTAGACTACAATGCCCACTGAATAGTTTGGGTTTGACACTGTTGTGGAACAGTGTTGTAAAACCACTTCCCACTGATTTCTATGTCGTGTCACTCTTTTTGAAACCAAACAAATGTATTCGCTTTCACAGCGAAACACGCGGTTAGCACACGGCGGTTATAGTGATTGCGGAGGCTGCATCTAGAGTGAGCTGCGCCGTGCGGATTTCAACAAATGGAGTGGCACGGCCTGCTTGCAAAGCAACCACCTTAGTGACCCACCCCCGGGGTTGGACTCCGCTTCGTCCACAGTGAAAGTAGGGCTGGGTATCGTTCAAAATTTTTCGATACCGATACCTTGACTTTGATACCGGTTCCTGAACGATACTTTTTTCGATATCAATTTTAACAAGATTACATTATCTAAAAAAAAACTTTGGTTTTATTTTTCAGCTTGTTGATGTTTATACAAACTCTGCACAAAGGAACAAAATGTAACCATCACAATAAACCAACACAATAAATCAGTGCAAAATAGTTTTAATAAATCTCAAATAGTCTTCAGTTTACACATCTGTTTAGGCTACATAGTTTTTAAAACGCCTAGCTCAGACAGAATCATGATTTCTATTTTCCACTGATTTACTGATGAGCAATAGCAGCTTCCAGCTCTGTCTGCCTGTGTTCTCTCTTCCATGATCACTGCTCCGAGTCAGAGGTAATAACATATTTAATTTCAGCAACATTACATGGCCAAAACACACATTAGATGGCAGGTCCGGATTTAACTATTTTCGTGACGTAGAAAAAACAAATTTTTGGGCCCCCTTCCCTATTAATATAATAGACCTAATATTACCACCCAAGCAAACAAAAATGTTTCTTAATCAGTGGAAACCATTACAGTCTTTTTCTATCGCAATAAGCACTTGCGTTGAGTCAATAAAAATCGGATGTAGTTTTTAATTTGTTTGAGAACTGAGAAAGACCATACCATATAGTCGTGGCCACATAACCACCTCCGGGAGTACATTATTTCGCTAATAATTTTAACGGCCTGGAGTACCAACCACACATCAAGACATTGTTCAGATCATTTGTTTCAAGACATTTGACATGTTTCTGTCCTGAAATCTCGTGTGGGTTGAACTAATTTTTTTACGCACCTCATCCCAAACCTTCCGTTGCAAATTCCAAAAAGTCATTTTAGAGCTGATAACAGAGGCTTGAGCCATTGATATGCAGGTTAACAGCAGTTATTAATGCAGTCTAATGCGGTTATTAGAGAGAGAGAGAGAGAGAGATTAAGTGCGTGTGAATACCTGCGTCTGTGCGTCTCTCAGCAGCGTTCAGCAGCAGCGTCTTCTAATAGCGAATCTTTAAGTTAAACTCCTTCATGAACCTCGCTACTGAGAAATGTCATGTAGCTTTTCAGCTGCGAAACTATTTTACTGATAAATTCGCGGTGCGGCGCTGACAAGAAGTTTCTGTTCGCGTCTCCGTGTGTCTGCACTGTGTGTGCGTCTGTGAGAGACTGGGAGAAAGAAAGCCTGATTTTTCCTACGTAAAAAAGGTGGAATACATGGAAATAGTTTGTCATTTTTTTACCCTATTGTTTGTTATATTTATTTGCTCAATGTCTTGAGCAATGCGTAAATCCGGCCCTGTTAGACGGCAATCGGAAGTTATTACAAACACTCGATGGTGGTTTAAAGTGAGTTTTGAGTAAAAGCAGAATATAAATCTTATTTATTGTCTTATGTAGCATGATGCTACAGTTTGCATGAATGGTCACATAACACGCGCTTTCGGTCGTGTAGTATAAACGGACATCTGCATATGATCGGAACTCCACGCACTGGTGGTATTACAGTACCATGAGAGCTAAAGAAAGCAGACTGCTCCGTGCGCTTTTGAATCGCTCTCGCGGATGATCGATCTGACCGCGCCTCTAGTCGAACACACCGGCAAGTGCTGCAGGCTTATTGGCTCACTGACGCTGATGAGATTAACCCCTTAGGTATCGAAATTTGGTACCGAATGACAAGACGTTTTTCGATACTCGATGGTATCGAGGCAATTCGGTCGGTGCCTAAAAAGTATCGAACTCGATACCCAGCCCTATTACAGTGTGATCCCGGCGATCTACATTGGAAGTTGATGTAAAATTTTAAAATAAATTTTTGTAAGCGTCCCAACTCAAGCCTTAGTGCTTTACTGTCAATATATTAGTGTAATAACCTGCAAATAAAACAAGAAATGACATGTAATATATTAGTACTTCCACTTGTAAGGGCATAGAATGCAATTTCATTTTTTCCTTTCTCTTTGAAGTGTTACAAGCTCTTGGTGCATAAAGAAGATCTGTAATAGTTGCAAAGACTAAAGTCTGAAATCCAGAGAGATATTCTTTATAAAAGTTGAGTTAACCATGCCTACCTAAAAACGGCTCATTCTAACACGCCCCCACCATGTCTATGTCACGATGTGGGCAGATTTGCATAACACCGCCCAAATGTACACGCAAAGAAAGAAAGCGTAACTTTTATTCTCGCTGTAGTATTGTTTTTGCCGCTGCCGCCATGTCGTGAAGGTGCTGTGTTTCGTTGTGAAAGCGAAACTACTTTGTTTGGCCTTCCAAAAGAGGACGATATCCGCTTCGTCGTGCCTAGAGCTGATCTGTGCTCTCCTAGTAATACTACACATTAGGGCTGCACGATATTGGAAAAAGTGAACGGAATTCGATGTTTATGACACGGGCCTCATCACCGTATCTACAGGACGTGAGCAGACGCCGACAAAATACTATAGAACCCATTATAATCAGTGATGCTGTCTGTCTACACTGGATGTGGCGCGGCACAACAAATACCCGACAGTAAACTGTTGCCTCATTCTATTTATGCAAAATTCAAATGATTTGCAAAGGTCGCTTTGTCGCGTCCAGTGTAGCTGTTGCGGCGCGGGGCGACTGTTGCGTCCGGTGTAGACACGTGTCTGTGTGTTCAAAGGTAACAGTGAGTATAAATATAATGATCAGTATACTAAACATTGCACATCCCGTGATGTGACTATCGCGGATGCGCACATCGTGATATCGATGCTGAAACTATATATCGTGCAGCCCTACTACGCATCAATTTAGAGATGCAACCGTTGCCATTTTCTTGGCCGATTCAATTTGTTTGTTTTTTGTAAGTGTGACCTGCAGATGCCTATTTTTGCCCATTCCAATTTTCTTTCTAAGATCTATAATTGACAGCATATACAAACAAAAGTCTATGCAAATTTCAGTGCAAAAATTATTTACATAATAAAATAAATTATTAAACATTACAATTGCCCCAATCTGGACTAAGTTACAGATTTTCTCTCACTTAAACAGCTCTCAAAATAAAGTGATCTGTGACTGTAAAGAGGAAGAAATAGTTAACTTTAAATGAGTTGCTGTATGTAACAAAACAGATGTCATTTCCCACTGTTTATAAATGGTAATTTTTTTCACCCTAACCTTATTAAATGTCAACTTTCACATCAAATTCTTACATTGTTTCAATTAATTCAGTTAGAATAATAAGAAACTGTAGAGTTGTTACTATTCAAATGAAATTAGTATTAACAAACTCCCATCTTTCCATTGCTGAGGAAACAGAAGCTGCATCTGAAGTGGCATTAGATGCATTTACACAGACAGTTTGATGAAGCTGAGGTGCCATAAATGCATTTACAATGCAAAATTTCAAATGCATAACTAATTTGATAAGATTCATGTTTTACATATTTTTTTTTAAACGTACAAAAAAATGTTGAAAAAATGCGGTGATACTTTTAAATATGACTAAACCACCAGTAGGTGGCGGCAAATGTCTGTTTTAAAGGAACAATATGTAATTTTTGCCGCTAGAGTGCGTGTATTCAAAATAAACAGAGGCAAAGGCGCAGTTTGATGAAGCAGTGACTGAGTGTGGAATCATGGGAGTTATTCGTCTTCATCCCCACAGCCGATGCAATCCGACGGGACTCGGGCAGAAATCATGTTCATGGATGAGCAAATGATTTATTAACGTAGTAGAATGAAGCAGGGCGAGGCTGAAAGCCGTCGAAGCGAAACACGGCCGCTGAACGAGCGTGACACACGGCTCGAAAGCAGCAGAGCCTTTATTATGCCACAGTCGACCGCTTCCGCTCCTTCCGGTCGGGAGTATGTGGGGGGAAAAAAAAGCAGCGCTGTTTTATCATATTAGATACATTTGAAAGTTCTTCTTATATGCTACTCTGTGGCGGTCGGCACCGTCTACTAACGCACAACTATTAAAGCTCTTTGGTGGTTTCCATGTTTTCTCAACCAAAACCGAAATCGAGGTGTGAATGTGACATGTTGCCTAGTATGGTGACTCATACTAGGAATTAGTGCTCTGCATTTATCCAATCCTTATGCACGACACACACACAGCATGAACCCCCCCAGAGCACGCCCGGAGACCCTCCGTCGTGGTATTGAAGGTGGGAGAGAACGTGCGCTGTACATTCACTCCCCCCCACCTACAATCCCTGCCGGTACGAGATTCGAACCTCGTTGGTTACGAGTCCAACGCTCTAACCATTAGGCCACGACTTCCCCAGGATGACGTCATTGGCAGGAGACACAATGACACTATGGACACGATCCGTGTCACTAGTTTAAATTTGCTATTTTCTCAGAATGTTGCAACAAAAAAAAAAATCCCTGAAATGTAATTATGTATATGTAATGTAATCATACATACTGACCACTAAAATATCCAACAAGATATTATTATGATTGGCAATATGTTTTTGTTAATTAAACAAATTAATTTTTAAATTTGCTTTCTGTCATCTCTCATCACTTGAACTATGTGCTTGACCAATAAAAAATTAGATACAAAATGTTCTCGAATTTGAGAATATATAAGAATGAAGCCCCTGAACGGCAATGCTGTCCAGAAATGTGTTCACCAGACCTTGTCCAATGATTCTCACTTCAATCATCTCCTCATTAACATATTCATTTCTTGTTTTGAGCAGGCAGGCAGAGGCCCTGAAGGCTGACATGACAGGTATGTGCTAGTTTATAGTCTATTTTATTAGGACTTTAAACATTTGTCAATGTCTTTTACTCTCTTAGCATGGTATTTTGAAGTGTTTATCTAATGTGTCATCTTTAAAATATTAATATTATAACCGCACTGGTTAAAAGTTGCACATATTATTAGAATTATTGATCTGATGTATTAGCTTGTTTGGAGTCTACTGCTGTATTTCATTTTTGTCATCTTATCCCTGACATTCTGGTAACCATGGCATTGAATGTGGTTACTAAGACGTGCAGATCTTTCTCCAAATGAACAGAAAGGCGCTGTTACACACAGTTAGTCACATTATACAGTGCGGCTGCAGCATTAGCTGTTTAACATGTTCCACTCCTTGTATCATGCAGATTCAAAGCTTGGTGCCGCGGAGGTCTGGACATCACGGCAGGCTCTTCAGGACTTGTACCAGAAAATGCTGGTTACGGACCTGGAGTACGCCCTGGACAAGAAAGTGGAACAAGATCTGTAAGAATACCAATAATAATTCTTTGTATAACTGACATGCATCTGATTTTGTTGAAAATATCTGGTTGACACTGATCTCGCTTTTGTTTCAGCTGGAACCATGCTTTTAAGAATCAAATAACCACACTACAGAGTCAAGCTAAGAACAGGGCCAACCCCAATCGAAGTGAAGTACAGGCCAATCTCTCCCTGTTTCTTGAGGCAGCTAGTGGATTCTACACACAAGTAAGCTTCATTATTGTACAGTGCTCATTGTTAAGCAGATTGTGGCTGAAACAACCACAGACAAGCTTGAAGTCACATGACCAATTGTTATGCCAGACTGCTGTTCTTGGTTGAGGTAGGGCCCTATGAAATCTGTCTTATTTTTCCCCAAATTCCTTTTTTTCTCCATTAAAATTGTTCTGGATTCAGTATTTTTCTCCATTTTAATTTTTCTAGACTCTTTTTTTTTTTTTTTTTTTAAAGGGTTAAATTAAATTTTATTAATCAAAAAGCATGTCTAGCTAATTGAAGTCATGAAACTTACAATATTACAATATTCCACGTTATACAGTAAATTCCGGTTTTATGACTGGTTTCCGCAATTCTGTCCGCATTTTCTGCATCATGGAAATCATAGGGCCCTGTTGAGGGCAGAGCTGTAGTGCCTTTTTGTTATATAAAAAAAAATCTCTTTTTGGATCCTCAGCTGTTGCAGGAGCTGTGCACGGTGTTTAATGTGGACTTGCCTTGCCGTGTGAAATCATCTCAGCTTGGCATCATCAGCAATAAACAGAGCAGCACCAGCGCCATAGTGAAGCCCCAACCCAGCTCCTGTTCCTACATCTGCCAGCACTGTCTTGTTCATCTTGGAGATATTGGTGAGCTCACTCAGGACATATTGCTTTTTTTGTCGGTAGTTTGTGGAGAACACCAGCAGACCGTTTTGCTGCTTTTATGAATATGAAATATTTAGAAGCATAGAAATTGATAATAGTGCTATGCATGGGAGGGTGTAATTGGTTGTGGTTTATTTTTCGCAATCCACAGCACGTTATCGGAACCAAACCAGCCAGGCCGAGTCGTACTATAGACATGCAGCTCAACTTGTTCCCTCAAATGGTTGGTATCTGTTTGTTTTCACATTCTCAAGCACACCACTGACATTTGAATATATAAAACAAATGAATTAAAAAACGAAATCTTCCCCCCTCTGCTTTCAGGCCAACCTTACAATCAACTGGCCATCCTGGCTTCCTCCAAAGGAGACCACCTCACAACAATCTTCTACTATTGCAGGAGCATTGCTGTCAAATTCCCCTTTCCTGCTGCCTCCACCAACCTACAGAAAGCTCTTTCCAAGGCCCTTGAGAGGTCAGAATATTTACATTTATAATATCATAATATTTTGCTCACATTATCATATGCAAATATGAAACCAGTGCTTAATTCTATGTCTCTTTAACCCACAGCCGTGATGAGGTCAAAACAAAATGGAGCGTGTCTGATTTTATTAAGGCCTTCATCAAGTTCCACGGCCATGTTTATCTCTGCAAAAGCATGGATAAATTGAACACCCTGAGAGAGAAATTAGAGGAGCAGTTCCAGGTAAGTCCAAAACCACCAGCTGTAGCACTTCATGTAATTTTTCCCCATTAACTTAAGGTGGCAGTTATTCGACAGATTTCTGTCTCGTTAGTCTTTCTTAGTTTGAATTTGCATGCTCATTATTCTCCTTACTAATTCGCTCCACAGAGGCTGATTCTGCAGAAAGCCTTCAGCTCCCAGCAGCTGGTCCACATCACAGTGATAAACCTGTTTGAACTGCACCACCTCCGAGACTTCAGCAATGAGGCAGATGAGCACAGCTACAGCTCAGACGAGCAGATCAGTTGGATCCAACTCCTCGGCCTCTTCAGTATGTCATTCTTATCATGCTGCTCTTAACCCATGTCTCACGGTCTTACTAAATCCTGGGTTAAGCACACTTCAGGATTCGGTGCTCAAGCTCAAGAAACATTTCATATTATTATCAATGTTGAAACAGTTGTGCTGCTTAATATTGATGCAGTTTATTTAAAAATTTTTATGAATACAAAGTTCAAAACACAAGCATTTATTTTAAATATAAATCTCAATGACAATTTTTAACTGCAGCCTTAAAACTTATTTGAGACTATTGAAGAAAATCTAAATTATAATGTAATTTTCAAAAATTTGTAAAATGTGGTGATTAGATCCTCCAAATAAAACATGTAACCCTAGTTTGTGCAATGTTGTAATGTAATTGTCTTTTCCTAGTGTCTTTCCTGGGCGTGATGCTAAGCCGAGCTTTACTCAATAAGAACCGAGAGGAGATCATGGGAGAGTGCCCTCTTCCTGCCATCAAAGCGTCTCTGGATTGGCTGAGGCTTCGACCGAGTGCGTTTAATGAAAGTGCCATGGACAAGCGACAGTAGTAAGAAAGGCTTTCTCTTTTCCTTCCAAAAAACACTATTTGTATATGTAGGTTTCATTTCAGTTTCAAAACTGAAGCTAGTTGATTTAGCATTTTAATATGTTTGTATTTGATGGGGAACTTGGGGTAGTTTCTTAAAAGCCTAAATCTCTTTAATCCACAATTTGCATAATCCCAGCAACAATACCCACAATCCATTACATTGACTTTTAAAATGGTTCTGCTTGAGCCAAGATTTTGAGGTATTTGTTAAAATGACACATCTTTGGCATCTCACAGCATCTGGCCATGGCTGGTGTCCATTCTGAACAGCTTTCAGCCAAAGGAGGAGGATGTGTCAAATGCGTCAGGTAGCGAGCACTGCATCACTGCATGCTTTTTGCTCATGAACGTTTCTTTTCTTTTTTTTAATGGCCATGATTGTTTGTTTTACAGTGATTCCACTGCCCGAGGAATTTGAACTGCAAGGGTTTCTGGCCCTTCGGCCTGCTCTGCGGTAATTCTTCATGATTAATTAATTGCTGTTCTTGTTTTAACTCTTTATTTCACACACATGACTATTTTAGCTGTATCTGTTCTCTGAAGCCTGTTATTCAATGATTTCAGAATGCTAGACTTCTCTAAAGGGCATCAGGGTATGGTGGTTGGCAAAGAGAGCTTGTTAATTCATGCCCGACACCAGAGACTCATCAGCCTGGGCAAGTGGGTGGCTGACAACCAACCACAGTGAGTCGTTCTTTCATTTTCATTTCATTCTTTATTGGACTTTCTTGGACTTTCCTGAAGTATGTCACCTTAATAATTCCTCCCAGCTGTAAAATATGCTTTAAAAAGTAAACCATTTATAATTTTTCTACTTAGTTTTTTTTTCTTTTTCCTTTTGTTTTATTTGCTTAGCTCTTTTTACCTTTTCTTCTTTTGTTTTGTTTTTCTGCTTTAATTAGCTTTTTCTTTTTTTTTTACTATTCTTGGCATAACTTTTCCTGTAATGTTCCTTTTTCTTTTCTTGCTTTGTATTTTGTTTTCTTCTTTTTCTTTTCTTAGCTTATCACATCTATTTGAATTTTTTTTTTCCTCAGGTTTTTGTGTGCAAAAACTTAATTTTTACTTTTGGCACCAACAGGTTGATCCAGTGTCGCATAAGTGATGGCCTTCTGCTCTTCATCACTGATATCCCTGAGATGGTGGTGGAAGAGCCACATGAAAAAGACACACCTGTCCTCCAGGAGTCATCTAATGGTGAGCAGACGCCTAACGACAGCACACAGGGCCTGAAGTCAGTCCTCTCGGCCGGAAAGAACCAGAACAGCGGGCTGGATGGCAGCGAGAGACCTGTGGTCACCTTCAAAGAGAACATCAAACCTCAAGAGCAGAGTAGAGAACAGAACCGGAACCAGCACCAGAGGGATGCAGGGAAGGACAGAGCTGGATTTAATAAAGGAAATGGAATACAAGGGAAGATCGAACAGAAGAAAGAGGGCAAGAGAAAGAGCGAGGTGAAGAAAAACATTCATGATAAAACAGCGGATGCTGGGAAACAGGTGAGGCTTGCACAAGAAACCCTCATTTTGCTGTAGCTCTTTTTCAAATGTGTAAACTCATCTCCTCTTTGATTTGCTGCAAGGTGAAGACTCAGACTGAGATGAGGAAGACTCCAGTGTCTGAGGCGAGGAAGACTCCAGTCACACAGACTCAAACCACATGCTCTTCACAGTTTATCCCAATCCACCACCCAGGTGCTTTCCCCCCTTTGCCCAGCCGACCAGGTACCCTCAGACACTTTCCTACATGCCACACCTGAACGTTATTAACACATATGCTGTTCAGTCAGTGCTCACTTCCTCTTTTTTTGTGCTTTTCGTCCTTCAGGTTTCCCCCCGCCGGCATACGTGATCCCCCCTCCCGTGGCATTCTCCATGAGCCCGGGGTTTACCTTCCCCACAGGTGTATCCGTACCTGCATCCTTCCTCCAGACTGCTTCCCACCCTCAATCTGCCAATCCAGTGCAGACAGGGAAACCCTCACACATTCCCTACAGCCAGCAGAGGCCCTCAGGCCCTGGAGCCCTAAACCAAGGCCCTCCACAGCCTCAGCAGACACAGCCTCCCCCTCCACAGCCATCCCAACAGGCCTTGCAACAATCTGTACAGCTTCAAGTACAGCAACAACAACAGCAACAGTCGCCCACAAAGCAGAGCTCTCAGCTTGGAAAAAGTCCGCCACATCATCACAGCATGCAACAGGTAATGTGACTCTTTTATTTTAAGCAAGGTGTAGTACACAAATAAAGAAACCATGCCATTTTTGTTTCGGCTTATTATGCCCATTTCCTTGGCTCTTGTGGTGCTGAGGTTCAGTCCGATTACCATGGAGACTACTTAGAAACTTGGATGTTGCTGACCTTGTTGGGTAATCTCTCTATTTTCTCAATTTTTATTTTGTCCTTGCAGTCTTACATGCTGTTGGCTGAACAGTCTGGTCAAATGTGGAACCAGCACCAAACTCAGCCCACCATGCAGAAAATGCCCATGCAGATGCCAGTCAAACAGCCTTTCTTCATGCCCACCCAAGACCCAATGAAACTCTTTGAACACCCCATGAGCATGCAGCCCCCTCAGCCCAGCATGGACAAGAAGATGAAATTTCCGGAGGTCAAAATGCAAGATTTCTATTGGGAGCCTTCTTACCACATGGGAGGAGAGGGCAGGAGTGGAATGGGGGACAGAATGGGCAAACGTCAGCCTGGAGTCTTCTGCCCCGACCAGGAGAACATGCCCAGAGGCCCTCCATATGAAGTTAGCATTCTTTGTCTTCGCTGTTTAGACAGTTGTAGTATGTTAAAAACTTTCAGATTAAGAAATGAGTGTCAGGTTTAATTTAATGTAATAAGAGCATACTATCCTGTTACTCTGTATTTAGTATGCATATTGTGCATGGAAAATGTGAAATAACAATAGAAACATTAATATTTTATAAATATTTCAGTTAATATTCATTCATTCATTTATTTGCATAAACTACCATTCAAAAGTATACGGTTGGTAAGATTAAATTTTTTTTTAATGTTTTTGAAAGAAGTCCCTCAACGGAAGTAGTAACAGCTCATTTCTTCAGTGTTGTGATGCACATCTGAGTGTAACGGATCATTGGAATAGACAAAATGTAGGCTGGTAACTTGGTTCTATGGACTGACTGTGGATTGGATTTTGGGATGTGGCCATTGCACTCATAAGTTGAGGCAGATGAAAATGATCATGCAAGGGCAGGGGTTATGCAGACTGAATGAGTGATGCATTTAGGAAGTAGACAGGTTGAATTTAAATTTTTTGACAAGTAAAATAACTGTTTTCTATTTTAATAAAATATTTTTTTTCTGTAATGCAAAGCTGAATTTTCAACATCATCACTCCAGTCTTCAGTGCCACATGATCTTTCAGACATCATTTAATATGCTGATTTGTTGCTCAAGAAATATTTCTTAGCAATGTTAAAAACGGTTGTGCTGCTTAATGTTTTTGTAGAAACCGTAATTGCATAATGCAGTTAAAGGCAATACTTTATTTCAGACTGCCAGATGTTAAGACATTTTAAACAAATTTGGATTACGTTCATCATTCATGAATTTAAAACATACAACATGAGTTCATGCATGCAATACAGTTCATAAATGTTTTAAACATTTATTGTTTCATAATGCTCACATTATATATTAATAGTGTACTTCTTGGTGCAGTAAGCAAGCATTCTTTTCCGAACAGTCCTTATTCTCAGTCAGTTCCTTGCACATGCTTTTGGTTTCTCCACGCTTAACATCTGTACATCTGTTATAACTCTATGACTGTCATGGGTTTCCGGAATAAGCTGGGTATCATTTGCAGCCACGTTTGGTTTTATTGAAACTTGATCTCAGCGGTTGTTGAGATGCACATGCTTTCTACTTTTTCATTTCTTCTTTCACGTTTCCACCTTTAACTGCCATGAAGTATTCTGTGATATGTTGTTTGAAACACTATTTTTTCAAATTTACATTTGAGTAAGTCAAACAGCTTCATCATAGGTCGTGAACAGAAGTCAGGTTGAGAATCGCACTGATCTTCACAGGCTGCTGTTTTTCTCTCAGATAGCTATGAGAGGCTGCTTCCTATTTTCTTACATCCTGTTTCTCTCATCCCTTTTTCCTCCCTCCCTTTCTCCCTCTCTCTCTCTTTCTCTCTCTCTCTCTCCTTCCTTCCCCTTTGTGCCTCGTCTCTCACTAGGACAACAAGAGCTCCCCTCTTCTGCCCCCAGACCTGTTAAAGACTCTGGCGGACTTTGAGGAGGAGGAGGAATTGCTCTTTACTAAACCTCATGATTTCTACCCGGCCTTGGCTGGCCATCTTAATTCTGCTCCTGGAAGGAACATGTTTGTATGTAGTTCTCCTCCTATCATGTTGTCAGGCGGGAGTGAATATTGAGATTTCATATAGGCTTCTGTGGATTTAAAAAATCTGGTTCCTGTGTACAGTACCAGTTAAAAGGACATACCTACTCGATAATTATTACCATTTTCCACATATTTGAATAAGCGTGTAAGAAAAGTCATTGAAACTAAGGAACAGGACATGTTTGGGACACATGTAACTTCATGAGGTGCATCCTGGGATACTTTTTAAACCATATTGAAAGAGGTTGTTCATATTCAAATTATTAACATCTTGGTATTTTTTGTCTATTAAAATAATTTAATAAGATAAAAATCTGATTCAGTCTAATGTGTCCAATGTTGGACATGTACTGTATGTGTAGTGTGCAATATGTACTGTATCTTATATTTGTTATAATTTGTGGCTTTCTAGAAATATAGTTTTTCCTAGTGCTGTGGTCTGCTAGAAATGACTGATCTGTTTGAACTTCCATGTCTTTAGCAGTTCTCATCTTTTGCGCTTCTCTTCTTTTGTAGTTGCCAAATCAGTCACGACTAGACAGTGGAGCTGATGTGATCGGCCAGTCCTCTCTTCTCCCCCGATTTTCCATTCCGGTAAAGCTGCTTTTCTCTTTCTCAAACAAACACTTTAGTCCTCACTTGCATTACAGATCAAAAGTCACCAGGTGGCAGTGTTTTCATTCAAAACATAACCAGATTTTGTGTTTGCTTGGCTGGAAGTTGCTCTATTTTTACTTTCCAATCATGCTTTGGTTAGTAATGAAAATAAAAATATCTTTCTTTTTTTTTTTGGTCAACTGACTGGTAAACTCATTATGAAGTAAAATAACTAAGTTTGAATCTGGTCATTCTCAATCATTCTCCCCTTTTTCTACCCTCTCTCCACTATATCTATCAATACTAGTGGCAAAAAGGCCAATAAAATATAGAAGTACTAAAAAAGCCAAAATTGTTTTTGGTTACAGGAGAGCTCCTACCAGAACAACAGCATTTTTAGTGAGGCCTATGGTAAAAATATGGCTCCTGCGTCTAAGCCAGACGTACCCATGATGCACCAGGAGCCTTCACTCTACTCCCTGTTTGAAGGAACTCCATGGTCCCCCTCCCTTCCTGCTAGCTCAGGTATCGTATTGTGATTTTGATTTACTTACAGATATCATATAATGATGACTTTGTTCATAGCCATTATTTTAGATTGTACAAGTGAACTAGCAGCATTGATTTGTTAATAATCAGTTCCTATCTTTTGTTATAGATCACTCTACACCAGCCAGTCAGTCCCCTCACTCTTCTAACCCAAGCAGCCTGCCTTCATCCCCACCCACCCACAGCCACAGCTCCCTACCCATTTCCAACTTCGGCCCTATTGGGACGCCTGACAGCAGAGACCGCCGAGGAACCGATCGCTGGAAGGCTGATAAGACTGGTAATGCTGGTAATTCCCATACTGTGTCTCTTCTAGTGGTCAGCTTTTATTATTACTACTGGCTGATCAGTTTTTCTTAAGTGTCAGACACTTCAGTTGGTTATGGTGCTTGCTTTCTTTATATTCATATTTCTTTATCAAATTTCTTTATTTTTAAAAATGCCAGGATCACAGAATCGAGAAGTTGCTGTTTTTCAAAATGATTTATTTTTAAATGATTTATTTGCAATTTTAATGTTTTAGTAAATGTTATCTAGAACGAAAAGGCATTTAATTGCAGTAATTGTTATGCTTGTATTTAGGGCTGGTTCGAATACCATTTTTTGAGCTTCGAAGCTTCGGTAGTAATCAACACCGAATATTCGAAGCTTCAGAGGGAGGGGGCTGAACATATTCTTCTCTCTAACACCGTGTCTACAACGGACGCGAACGGCCATTTGCCACAAGTAGTAATTAAACTGTTACTCATATTTGTTAATGTAAATGGTTGGTATGACTGTCTTCAGGTGTGAGCGGCTTTGGGTTGGACTACCTGCCGTCTGCCTCGTCCTCCTCTGTGCCAGATACCAACAGCTGGCACCAGGGGGCGCCAACCAGCAGCTGGGCGGCCCAGGACATGCCAATGGAGGACTCCTCCACTGTCCTCCTTGACAGTTTCAAGGTAGCACGGGATGTTCTTTTCAACATTTTAGTTGATTTAGTTGATCAACATTTTCTACTTTCTGCGGTCGTTCTAACCGCAGATGTGCAATGACATGTATTTTGCTGTTTTTCCTTCAGTTTCCACATTCCCTTTCTTCTACCCCTTTTTCTGCAGTCAATCTGGTCGAGCTCTATGATGCAGCCCGGTCCGTCTGCTCTGGAGCAGCTCCTGATGCAGCAGAAACAGAAGCAGCAGCGCGGCCACGGCAACATGAACCCGCCACACTGAGAGTCCACGGGAAGACACACTTGTGTGAAACATGATTCAACAGAAGAGGTGAAACCACAAGCTCCAATCGGAAATTTCCGGCATTACCTGCGCGCGGAGGCTGGAGACGGCGAACGATGTGAAGCGACAGGCTCAAAACGAACCGCTCGCCTGACCGACAAGGGACGTGCATCCCTCTCCTCTCCTCTATCTCTCTCACTCACTCTGTCTGTCTCTCCCTGTGAGGGCGTGCAACGCTGCTCAGCACGTAGCCGCTGTAGAACACTGACTCTGAGGGGGACAAACTCTCTCTGATTGCCTCCTCGCTTCCTCTGGGGGTCAAAGGTCATTCCCCGGTCTCATCTGGACTTAAGACTCTGGACTAGACACCCTCATGCCACCTGCTTAAATTGCTCTGTGTGACCGGCACGCCGCACATTAAGGAGTTATGGGTGTGTGTGTGGTAGAAAGGGATGTTTATTAACGGCAGACGTGGTGTTACGAGGGACAAAAAAAAAGAAAGGAGGACTGGTTTTGTGTTTTATTCCAAGTCTGGATTCATTTTCTCAGAGGGATTCGTGTCGCCGTGTTCAGCATTAAAAAAAGAAAAAAAATCGAATGAATGAAGGATGATGCGAACGGCGTGAACGTGCGCTTCTAGAGAATATGCTCGGATATTAGGACTTAGATTGACACAGGCATGGATCATGGTGTTGTCATGTACAGTCTGTTGATTTGTAAGAAGAGTTCGCAGAACGGGACAGGGAACGTCTCTAAAGTTTGAACCATTATGAAGCTCATAGCGACATTATAGCTCGATCAGTATCAAGCGGAGTTGGGGGTTAGACTATAGATGTAGGATGTAGTATCATTAGCTGCAATAGAGACTGCAATTATTAACAATACTGTATTTTGTGACTTGTTCTGTAGCAGTTTTAGCTCTCTGAAATATTATTCAGTAAATATGTTCAATAGTTTACTGCTAATGGGGGAGTTCATTCGATATAAATGTGTGCCTCCCTCCTCTCCTCATTTCTTTATTCTCTAGCTTAAATGCATAACTGCTTCTTTTGTTCATGTTCAGCCTTTTTATTAATAGTTTTATCAGCTCTCTTTGTGCCTGGTCTGTGTTTTCTCTCTTCCTTTTGTTGTTCTTTCTCTATTTTTTGTTTTAAGGATTCGTTAGCATCGTGATCACGGTCGGCACTGTAGGGATGAGGCGAACGGGTCTAGCTGTGGCGCTGTTAGCTTGGCGGAAAGGGACGTGAACCGGGGAAGCCTGTTTTCCCATAGCAAGCTCACAGCCACTGAATTGTTCTCCTTTCAGGTACAATCTCCACAGCCACTGTACTCAGTTGAAAAACCACAGAATAACGTACCTCCGAAAGGACACTTCAGCTCCCGTTACGCTTAGCACTAAAAAGTCGTCTCTGAGGAAGAGCGGCAAGCCCGATTACTGCTTTGGTCTGAAATCTTGTAACGTATATCATCGGTTGCATCGGGTTAGCGTCACGTGGCCGTGATTCTCAAGCTAGAAAAGGGTCACGTCATCGTAGACGCCCTGTTTGCAGCCCGTTTGTTTTTTCTTCGAAATCAAAAGCAAATGTTGTTTTGAAGACGTAACCGTTCTCTTTTCAGTAGAGGATATAGCACTGAGTAGGCCTTCGAAACCTTGTGTGGTTGCCATTGCTTGGTAGAGATGTTCTGGGGCCAGGGGGTTTGTGTTGGATAGGCCGCAATATCTATAAAATGGTTATTTCTTCCTGGTTACGTAAGATGTTTTTTGTTCGGCGAAGGTTATATGAAAGACGTACTCTCTTGTATGATGAGAATAAAGTGTTTTTATTTTTGAGTAGAGAACATTTTATTAAAGACGAACTTTAAATGATGTGTCTATTTGCCGTGTGTTTGTGCTTCTCTTGTTGCATTTAAAACTGTATTAAAAATAGAGGAATAAATAATGAAATGGAACCTTAAAAGTTGAGTTAGGTCAAAATATCAACTGCAGACGAAAAAAAAGTTTTCAGTGGGAGCTGCGCGCCCCATTTTGTTCATCTTTTGTTTTCCTTTTAGAATCGTTCAGCAAGGAGTTTCAGAAGCCTGTGCTCTGATTGGTTGCTGTGGACGCCTAACGTTCTTTTATTTCGGATTGACTTGTGGTGCACAGTCTTGTGTGAATGTGCTTTTTTCGATACCCTGCATTGTAAATGTGGATTTTTTTTTTCCCCCTGTTGTCCAGTATCCATCTTTTAACTGTGGCTTCTGTAGTGATGTACATTACAATGCTGATCACAGGACAACAGCCTTGCGCCTCTGGGCCGTAATATAACATTCCAATAGTAAAGCTAAAAGAAAATATAACAGCCAGCTTTTTACATTCAATTTACCACTAAGAAAGTTTGTCCCAACCCTAAATTCTAGTCTGCCACTGATTCTGCATGAAATCCATCTTTCAGAATGCCTTGTATTTTGGATGAGGGAGATATCCAGTCAAGTTCTTTTTTGTTTTGTTTAGTTTTTTAGAGGATTTTGTCAGGGAATTGTTGGGGGTGAGGATATCTCCTTCTATAATGGGCTTGATTTATTGTGTTCTTGTCTCTTTGTGGACACTTGTAAACGCTGGAATCAGCTATGCCTTTAATAAAATAAACCATGTCCTCATATGCAGACTTGAGTCTTTTCTGTACATCACGCTTTCTCATTCTACCTTTCAGTTCCTTATGATGTGAATCATAGACACGTGCATGTCGGGGATGCTGATGACTGTTAGTGCGGCATGATTACAAGGTCATGCATTTAAACAGCTGGCATTATGCCTTGAGCAAATATCCTTTGCTGAAGCTGTTAAATGTTCAGTACGATTAAGATTATGCATTGATCATTGCTTCATTTCTGACCTCTGTAAGAAAATCTCTGGTCAGTGCACATTGGTTTTTATGGTGCATTCTGGAAATTTCACTAAGATGAAAGTTCACTTGCATGATTTTGACAATGCCACAGCCATAGAAATGCTTTACTGTATACATTAATACTTATAGATAGCTTTGATAACCTGCTATATTTAGACATCGTTTTATTTTTATAGATTGTATTGAATATTTAATTGTCCTATAAATCTCCATAAGAGAAACTTTTTTTTTTTTTTCTATTTTTAACCTTGAAATATCAGTTTCTAAATCAAGAAAGTCTGCGAAAAGGGCAGATTGCTTTATGACCGCAACAAATGCATGTGTACATCTATCAGGTGTAATTACGATGAATTAGTGATATATTTACCACAGTGAATTCCAATCACTTAAATGTAGGGGCTCCAAAGTTGTGAAAATGCACAAAATGTATACAGTTGATTTATTACATTTAGTTATCACGAATTAACAGTAACCAACTATTTTTACAGTGTTAGTTTTGGTAAAAATTTATAAATGTATTCCTTATTTTTCCTTTCTTTGTTCATAATATATTAGTGTTGATTTATACAACCAGCTATATTATATTAATAAATGCTGTAAAAAATATTCATTGTTTGACAACTAATGATTCAGTTCATGTAGACAAATGGAACCAGCGTTCAGCGTTAGCATTTATTTGTATTTTGTCACTATGCAGTTAATTACTATAAATTTGGGTTGGTGCAAAATTGGCGTACTTCAGGGGGAAAAGGGGTTTACTGTAAATCTCAGAGGAATGAAGTGTGAGCTTGATGCTGTCTAGAAATGGAAGGGGATGGGGTTGTTCTTCGAACATCTCTCAGCTCCTCACCCACTTCCTGACAGGAAACCAGAGTGGTTGAAGATCTGCTTACCACATACGCCAGCTGCCTTATCATCTCACTCCTTAATGCAAACTCTATTGAACCGTTTTTGCCACAGAGTATTTCAGTGTGTACTTGGGAGCACGTTGAGTCAATCTTTGATGAGCCCCTGCAAAAACTCAAAAGTTATTTGATTTCAGAATGCATGTTTCCTACCGTTAGCTTCAGTTTGACCAGACCCTCATTCATGGCCTGACAGCCCTTAACACACTACTATAACTCACACATTGTCGAATTGCATGATTATAATATAAATTGAAATATTAATATTTATTCTACAAGCTACAATCAGAGCCAGAATTTTTCTTTGAATTTGAAACAATTTTACTTTGAACTTTTTATAAGTGATACATTGTTACTATACATTTTCAATTGCCATTCTGATATTAACTATGCAGGTGTTCTACTGCAAGCGTTTGCAATGTATGAAATACAACTGTTGTACCTATGTATTTGTAACTGTACATTACTGTATCTGTTTGCAGTAGTGGTCACACTTTCACCAGGCTAAGTTTTTGGAGGGTATAGTATATTTCATAATGTGCATAAGAGAAGAAAATTTGTTAGTGTGCAAATATAACATACTTTGTTTTTGTGTTTCTGATAATTCATTTTAGAAATAAGGAACTGATCAAATCCAACCAAACCAAATGAACAATCAATGTGAACATACATCTGCTCTAGTTCTTATTGCATTGAATTCATTTGAATATCATTGTTATATTTGTATAATTTGTGAGTTATGTAATGTTATACAACCGTCATATTGCAAGGGGAAAAAGTCTAGATATTTATACTGTTGATATTGCTATATTAACTATAGGCTGTTATACGTACACTGGAAAAAAAGCTTTCATGGGCAGCCTAGAATATCATGCACTTTCACAACAAAATAAACTTTTTTTTTTTCTTTATTCAATAATAATTAAAAAAAAAATCTTTGTTCTCTTTCTCTGTATCATTGTTTCTACACTGTTGATTTTTTCAACTAACTTTTTTATTTATACCAAACAAGGCCATAATCATATCTAGAATATTAGGGGGACTATTGTTTTGAGGAAAATATTAAGACCAGACCACTATAGTAATGGTAAAGGAACTAAATAAGATTTTTTTTGTAGACAATCTGAACTGCAAATAATATTTTTATTTTAAAATATGCACCATTCAATTTTATTTGTATTCCTAATATGTTGAAAACGCAAGACAGAAAATGCTATTTTTGTCACAATAATTATGAATTACATGAATCACATAAATGACAGACCTACTTGTCATTCAAAACGGCGGAATTTGACAAAAGAAAAAAGGCGAATACTTTATAATACGCAGTCCGATCCCGGCTGTGCTATAGTTAGTCTTACATCAACATTACCTCAAGTCAAAGAGGGGAGATAAGCTTCACTGAACTGTATAGCCTACGGACTGTGGCCGAGAATTGCAGAACAAATCACAATTCTGAAAACAAAATAACAAATTACAAAACGCAAATGCAAGTCTAAAAAACAAAATAAATTCAGAAAACACAACACCAATTCAGAAAACAATTATAACACGTCAGAAAACACAATGACAAATTCGAAAACATTATAACAAGTCAGAAAACACATCGAAAAATCAGAAAACAAAATAACAAGTCCGAAAACACAACGACAAGTCCGAAAACAAATTAACAAGTCAGAAAACACAACGACAGTTCAGACAAACCGGAAGAGGTAGGTATAGTTTGAGACAGCGCCATTGGTTTGGGATTACTCACCGCTGACTGGACTAGACATCTGTCAATCAACGTATACAGGGAAGAACCAGACGAAGAACAGCAGTGAGAGTCGTGGTAGAAAGTTCGGAGATAGTAGTTCAGTTTAAATGTATTGTATTAATTGCCTTTACTCTGGAATAAAAAATACGGGGTATTTATTTATATTTAGTTAAAAGTGGCTGTAATACATCAGGTCCGGTGGCGCAGATGGATAAGTGTGTGTCACTGACTTTTTGATGCGATCGACCGGGGTTCGATCCCGCCTTTTGCCAAGTTTTTTTTCCCTCCCTTTTCAAATCTCGTATTAGCAATGGATTCTGTTTACACTAAGTGAAAATAGCAGTATTTTTTTTAGCAATATGCTATGTACACTACGTGCAAATACCTTTTTACACTATGTTAAAATAGCAGGATTTATATTATCAAGTATACTACTTGTTGCAAATTGTGGCAATTATCTGCTCTTCAGTATTGTAGTACATTATAAAAACAGTACGCAGTAATAACATATTGATGTAAATTATAATTATTTTAATTATTAAATGGATGCCACCTTATTTGTACATAAAAGCCCTCCTTACACCTACCCTAACCCTACCCCATACTTTATTTTCAACTTTTTGATTATTTCCTTAATTTTTATTGAAAATAAATGCCTTTACGATGTGATACGAGATTTGAAAAGGGAGAAAAAAAAGTTTGGCAAAAGGTGGGATCGAACCCGGGTTGATCGCGTAAAATAGCCAACGACATGCACTTATCCATCTGCGCTACTGGAGCTGATGTTTTACAGCCACTTTTAACAATGTAAATAGACACCCCGTATTTTTTATTCCACAGTAAGGGCAATTCAATCAATACATTTAAACTGAGCTACTTTAATAACATCTCCAAACTTTCTACCACGACTCCGCTGTTCATCGGCTGGTTCTTCCATGTATACGTTGATTGACAGATGCCTCGTCCAATCAGCGGTGAGTAATCCCAAACCAATGGCACTGTCTCAAACTATACCTACCTCTTCCGGTTTGTCTAAATTGTCGTTGCGGTGGGGGTGGTGTTTTCTGACTTGTTAATTTGTTTGTCTGATTTGTCTTTGTGTTTTCTGACTTGTTAATTTGTTTGTCTGATTTGTCTTTGTGTTTTCTGAATTGTTGTTTTGTTTTCTGAATTGTTATTGTGTTTTCTGGATTGTTATTTAGTTTTTTAGACTTGCATTTGCGTTTGTAATTTGTTCTTTTGTTTTCAGAATTGTGATTTGTTCTGCACTTCTCGGTCACCGTACCTACGTGCATTTTAGACGCTTATATTATGCTCGTGCCCCGTCCATGCAATGAACGCACGTTATTGAATGTTGTTTCTTTTCTTTTCGAACATTAAAACTGCTCAGGTGATTTCAGTGTTAGGCTATGATACATATTCGTGTATTAAACTCCTCCTAACTCGCACACTCCCCGTGATAGCGCGGAAATATTTCTGCCCGTTTTTGCTCGTTGTCAGCCTCTGCTTTTCTGCAACAGACCGAAGCTCTGCGTGAATTCAGTTAATAGAAGAAAAATGCTGCAATTTTCTGGTGTCATTTTATGATTGTTGGGGCAGTCTCCAGCTATACCTTAAACTTCTCAAAATACAGCCCGCCTCAGATTGGTTTTAATCACTGCACAAAAAATTAACGCAATCTTTATCTAATTCTGATTGGGCGGGCAAGGCAGTCATTTGGGTGGGCTCAGCTCACCCCTGCCCATGCCTGGAGCCAGCCCTGCTCAACTGCTGCTTCGGTCTCTTTTTTCTTGACAAGAATTAAATTTATTTAGATGTCGATCGTCTTTACGACAGCATCAAATGGGAGACGCACTCCAACTTCGTCTCAGCGCCAGGCGCCAAAAGGGTCTGGCTGCAGCCTGGCACTTGCACTCTCAGATTGCACTCTCCGACTTGCATTCTCAGACTTGCATTCTCAGACTTGCACTCTCATACTTGCATTCTCAGGCTTGCACTCTCAGATACTTGCACTCTCCACTACTATGTCACTTGCAGTCTTTTTTATTTTTTTATTTTGTTCTATTTATTTATTCCTTTTGTTTGAATCTCTCAACATTTTACAACAGTAGCCAGGTGGTGAAGACAAGACAAAAGAAACTAAATTACAATGTCACTTGAAATCGCCACTTGCACTCTCCAATACCTGCGACTTCACTTGCAATCGACACAAATCGTGCGTGTTGCCGATGGAGACAAGAAGCTGTGGTGGTGATTAAACATTAAAACTAATTTTATACTATAACGTACAGGGTCCTGCAAGAAAAAGACAAGACCCGCAAATCCGTGGCTACAGAACAGCAGAATATGAACGCAATGCACAAAGTCTCTCGTTGAGCGTTTTCCTCCTGTAGAAAAACATAAAACACTTAACATGGCGTAATGTATTAAGATACATTAAGTGCAATTAAAAGATCAATTCGATAAAAAAAAAACTTGTCCTCTCATACAGCAAAACGCTAAATGTGGCATAATAACGGATGATAAAGACAATTCAGTAGCCTATATGTCCTGTTGTTGACTCAAAGTATATACAGAACAGCAAATATGAACGTGCATTATGAAATGCATTAAGTAATTTTAAAAGGATCAACTCCGTACAGGCAAGCAGACGAGCCCAGAACGCAATGCATTAAATTGCACGTTAAAAATTTTCCTCCCATAGAAAATCATTATAAGTAAAACACAATGTACCTTAATGGACAAAGACAATGATATAAAAGATCTGTAGACAGTTTATTCTATATGGAAAAACGCTTAACGCGAAACTTTGCATGTTGCGTTTATTCTGGGCTCACCTGCTTGCTTGTATATTAGTTATGTAGGCTATATTTTAATAATCAAGAGCATTGAGTTTGGTCTTTATCATCTTAGTCCATTATGCCACGTTATGCCACGTTTTGCGGTGTGGGAGGAAAATACTATATACATATTCATTATATTAATAAACTGTATATTGAATTTGATATTTTAATAGCATCTTAATACATTAAGCCATGTTAAGTGTTTTATGTTTTTCTACAGGAGGAAAACGCTTAACGAGAGACTTTTCGCATTGTGTTCATATTCTGCTGTTCTGTAGCCACGGATTTGCGGGTCTTGTCTTTTTCTCCTACTGATGGCTTGCAGGACCCTGTAGTTTATGGTACTAAATTAGTTTTAATCGTTTAATCACCCCCACAGCGTCTTGTCTCCATTGGCAACACGCACGATTTGTGTCGATTGCAAGTGACGTCGCAGGTATCGGAGAGTGCAAGTGGCGATTGCAAGTGACTTCGTAATTTAGTTTATTTTGTCTTGTCTTCACCACCTGGCTACTGTTGTAAAATGTTGAGAGATTCAAACAAAAAGAATAAATAAATAGAACAAAATAAATAAAAATAAAGACTGCAAGTGACGTCGCTAGTGGAAGTGCAAGTGTCTGAGAGTGCAAGCCTGAGAGTGCAAGCCTGAGAATGCAAGTCTGAGAGTGCAAGCCTGAGAGTGCAAGCCTGAGAATGCAAGTCTGAGAGTGCAAGTCTGAGAGTGCAAGCCTGAGAGTGCAAGCCTGAGAATGCAAGTCTGAGAGTGCAAGCCTGAGAATGCAAGTCTGAGAGTGCAAGCGCCAGGCTGCAGCCAGACCCTTCTCCCAGGTGCTAGTCAGAGCGCAGAAAAGATAGAGGTGATGAGGGAGCTTTAGTAGAACAACAGTGAATTGCGGTCAGATGAGATGTGTTCAGGGCATATGTCAGTAAAAACAAATTTTCCTGTCCTGTCAGCCGTTATGCTGTGCTCGTAGCACGTGCTCTTCAATTGCACGAGCTGCAGCGATGAGCTGTAGCCTATATCATTTCACATTAAAGCGCAAAAGAAACTATGAGCATACCATGTTGTAGTTATGTTGTCAGTTAAGTCATGAAGTTACCAAAGAAGGCGATTAAAGCTGCCTTAAATCTGTGCATGCATGTAGCTAAGTATTTGTTATGAGTCACATTTAAGAATATGTCTCTGAAATACAGTGGTTTTCAAAACTGTCCTGAAGCAGCAGCACTGTCTCCGTCATCTCACACCCGATTCAACTCCTCGGCTCATTATAGAGACTTTAAGAGCTGAAGTGGTTCAGAAAAGGTAAAGAGTTGTGAGAAAATACGATGCGTGTCAGATCTGCATCACGTTTAGCAGCGACAGCTCTTAAAGCAGCCAAAATAACCTAATAACCCAGCTGCTGTGATGTCTATTAATCAAAGAACACAAGAAAAAAAATAAGCTTTAAGGATCCATCTATATTTAATTTAGAATTTAGTGTTTGATAACTTTATTCAATTTCTATATATTTCCTACTTGATGAAGGGTACAGGTAAATATGACATTTATTATAATGGGTTTATGTGAAAATTATTTTAAGTTCACTTAAATTAAAAGCTATATTTTTCAAAGCCTATTAAATGTTAAAGTGTATTGTACTGTAATGTGAATGCTATAATCAATGGTTAAATATAGGGGAACCAAAACATGTTCTTGGCATCAGTAATACTCGCCTTCAGTCATAAAAAAGATGCCACTAACCAAATATTAAAAATATACTGTCTTTGGTTTTTTTCTACATTAATTTGAAGATTGAATGTGCCATTATTGCAATATAAAAGTGTTTTAAAAAACTATAGTGCTAGGTGGGATTAATCGCGATTCATTTCAGAAAAATGTGCAATTAATTGTTATAAACCATAACTATTATGCACATTTTTTTTTTTTTTTTTTTCTGAAATTCGGTTGACAGCACTAATTAAATTATATTGCATTTTATTATTTTCTCCTAGATTTTGGATCACCAACTTTATTCTTTTAATAGTACATGGTAAATTCATCAACTTTTTTCAAATTAATTTATAATGGTGAAAGTATTTAATTCAAGATGCATGTATATTTATATACTGATATGTCAGTATATATCAGTCAACTCAAAAAAATAATACTTAAAATTAATCTAATAACAGTTTATAGTGCCTGTTACATCTATTATGTCAATATAATTAATATTAGTAATTATATTCAATTGTAATAAATGACTATGTAAATACAAACATCTCCTTAAAGTAATATGTCAGGTACAAGTTTAGTAGTATTCCTCACTTACTTTATTCTTAAACTGAATTACATTATCACAAGAGCCCTAATGTAAGGTAAAACCAATTATTTTCAAAAATGTCCTGTTTCTGAAGAGTTTTCTTCGAGATGTTCTTTTAGGTGCCAATTTCTCCGTATATTTGTGCTTACTTATTCTGAAGTGATTCAATCACACAGAGGAGGGTGGTTTTTGTTTCGAGCTGTGTCTTTGTGTGGACAGGGGTACCACAGTGATTCGATTCAAGTTTTGTCCCATACAAAAACCTCACAAAGGTTGACTGACTGTCACTGCATTGAATTATCCTTCTGAGGCTGTTCTATCATCTTAGACATGAAGACATCCACTGCAGCTTGGGGTTTCATCTCATGGCTATGGATTTTAAACATAGTTTTAGTCAAATATATCTGTTGAGAAGATTCTTCAGATGACAGCATTTCTCTCTCTTCCATATAAGACAGCCCCTCAATAGAGGGCATGGGTTTTTGTATTGATGTTTTTCATTGTGTCTGGACTACCACAGTGATACATTCTTCATTAGGCGCTGTACAAAATCTCATAGCCCTCTTATTTGTGTTTATAAACTGTATTGATACATTTAAACCAATATCTGACTGAAAGACTGAACTATCACAGAACTATTCTCTCAATCTTGATGCTTTTGTCTTGAAGGCTTTTGTTCCAGCCACCTGTTTGTATGTGAATTGAGCAGACATGGGTATATCACGAGGATGACTGACAGATGGAATTACCTTTGAAAGAATATCAAGCTGGACTTCTTCGACTGGATGTTTCACATCAAACTTTCAGATCGGTCTTTAGTGTATTTCTTAAGACGTGCGGATACTTTGCATTACTAAAGGATATTGTCAAGGGGCTGAATGAAGTGCGGACCCACTAACTTTTGGAAATCCCATCCGTCTTACAGTCAATCCAAGTAAGTAAATCCACTTTCAACGGTATCATATTGCAGTTTTCCAAACCATACACCTGAATTTGTGAAAACATGAACTTTGGTCAGTTAGTTGTAGCTAGCAGGGCTCAGTTAGGTCAGTTTGTCAGTCCCAATGCTGATGTAGGGTCAGGAGTGTTTTTGTAAGGGTTACGGTAGCAGTGCATTTTCAGCTACTGACACCTTAACATTCGGAAAGCCGATAACCCTCAAGGTCGTACCAAGTAAGTACTTCTTTTTAACTGTTACGAGCTTTTACACCAACTTATGTGCTGGAGAAAATAGTGAAAAACTCCGTAAAATAGCTTGTAATGGTTGGTTAGTTGGTTGTGCTGCACTCAGCTTCTGATCACGGTATGTTTGGTAACTTGGGCTGTTGCTCCAAAGAAAACATTTCTAGTTGAGTAATTGTATTTGTTCATAAGACTAGGGATGTTTTGTGCATGAATAGATGATTGCAAAAGTTTTTCACTGACATCATGAGCATAGTTTTGCAACTGCCACATATGTAAAAAGTGCAGTCTTGCCAAAGGACTAAAAAACTGATGAAAACTGCTTATTTTTCTTTGTTCAGAAGATGTAGCGCCAACTCCTCCGTTTCTGTCCGTCTTGTCCCCTTTCAATGGCAAAGGACCAGATATTTGTCTGGCCGCCGGGTTCTTTCCTCAAGAAAAGACTATGACTTTGAATGTGAAAGGGAAAAAACCTGAGAATTTTACCACCAGCAATGCACCTTTGTTCAAATCGTCCAAAACCTATTATTATGCTGGATCCTCTGAGGATGAAATCCAAAAATGCCAAATGGATGAAGAAACTGCAGACAAAACTCCTGACACTCCTGTCACTCCTGACACGACAGGTTTGTACTTAAATGGATAATTATTGTTTATTTTTTTAAAATGTGATTTCATTTTTTTTAAGTATTGTGAATACAAAATATATATTAAGAATTATTTGTTTTGTTCTACTTAAATTTTTATTCTGCAGATAAACCCGAAAAACTGACTCCACAGTCTTGTGAAACAAATGCTAGAACTTCTGCCTCAGGGGTCATAGACACTGGTTAGTAATAAAATACATAAGATATTCTACATGTATATCTTGCATTTGTGAACTTATCTACGTTATGCTATGATTTACAAGATTTAAATTCATTTAATATCAAAGGATGATTCATTTATTGTTTTTTTCAGGTGATCCAAAAATGAACTTCATGAATCTTCTTGTGACAGGTCTGAGAATTCTGCTTGCTAAATGTGTTGCAGTTAATGTAATGATGACTGTAAAGGCATTCGTATTTTAAAAGTTCAATTCAGCCAAATCATCTGAATAATCTCAATTTATTCAGAGCTTGATCGAACCCTGACAAACAAACAAATGCGGTTATACAGTCAGCCACAGGGTCAGTATTAATCTATATTCTGTCTAATAATGTTAAATGGAATGAAAATACAAATTGTTAGTAATGTCTTTCATATATACAGAATATCGACAAACATTGCAAACCTTTTTGACATTTAGAAACATTTCTGAATTCAGTGGTGTAATGTGCGTATTGCTTTGCAATGGTGTGTGTATTTTCTGGCTTTAGTTGCAAACAGGTGCAAGTAAATTTTTTGATACTTTTACATTTTTTTTTTACTTTTTTCTTTTTTTACATAACAGCATTGCATTGTTTAAGACTTTTACATTGTCTAATCGTGTAACGGATTACTATTTGACTTAACTATTGAGGCTCTGATCTTTGCATGTAATATGATTTTCCAAAAATATATTAAATAATAAAATGTCTTGATAAAAGAGAAGTTTCATGTGAGTATGTCTAAACCACAGTTTCAACAGCACATTCGTACTGGAGGCAGATTCTAACCACAGTTTCAGATAAAGATCTACTGCTCGCTTTGGGTTCCAAGAATTAGTATGTTTTGTTGCTGAGTTTTTCCTCTCTGTTTTAGGCTATAGAAAGAGAAACACAGCTGTAAAGTCTTACAGCTACAGTTTTTGGAGCTTGTAATTAATTACTTAACTTTTACATACAATTTTTTCAAAATAAATATTTCTCAAAATAGTTAGTCAAATCACTGTTTTGATGATTAGCCTACATTTGTGAGACATAGGCTAACTAAGTCTGTTGAGAGCACTTTTTTTAGTTGTCTTTATAAATTACTTAATTTGTATTATTTATGAACTATTTATTAATGAATAGGCTATTAAGTAATGTTCTCAACGTTCTTTCATGAAAACGGTGAGCTGAGCTTGCTACTCATCTAAGACCATGAAATAAAGTGTACTGCCCTCCTGTGGCTGTTAGTGGGATTTTGCCGTTTGCTTTGACTGGCGGACTTGAGTGACCTCTAGTGGCCGACTGAGCATTGACATCCAATGTGATTCCGCATGTTCCACGGTTTTTTTTTTTGCTAAGGTGAACATGCAAGACTCGCAAAAGCTTTTGGCTCAAGGGAAACATGATTCTAGTCTGGCCTGGCCCATGTCCCGTTTTCAGTCTGGCTCAACCCCGCTGTTAGAAGACACTTTCTATCACAGAATAAAAAAAATGTATCTTCGCTCTCTGCAAATAGCACATGGTGGCATGGGTAACTAGCCAGAACGTTTGTTTTTGCTTGATACTCCATTAAATATAAAGAGGCACTCGATATTAAGTGTTTTGTTCCAGCACAAACGTTAACTTAGAGCTAAAAACGCTTTAAAATAAGACTAAACTGCGTTCAGTTTAGCTAGACATTTAGTTTTAGTATGCGTTTACAAAACAAAACTGAGTAAAGCAAATGTAAATGTTAACCTATTATTATTTCAGAGATTGCTTCTGTAGGTTGGTTCACAGAAATGAACAAGAAATAAGGCCATGTGTAACGTTAAAACTAGGCCAGTAGAACACCGATGTCTATATGAAGAGGTGAGTTACCATATATTTATCATTTGAATGATAGTTTTCACCTAAATTAAAATGTTCTGCTGGACAAGGTGGGATTTTAATTTTCTGGTTTGGATTAAGTTTTAAGACTCTTAATACACACACTGTTTCTTACAGAGGAAGTGCAAACTTATTCCAGGATCTGATATACATTTGGAGTAGGGACACTAAGGTAAGGATTTCAACTCTTTCAGAATTGACTTGTTTCACCACAATATCACGTTTAAATGTATTAAAGAGTTTTTAGCATTAAGATTATTGATGCATAATATTATTAACGCCATCACTGAATTGAAACTTTTTGTTTTTGGCATGCATTTAATAATTCTAACATTTAGGGGGAAATTATATAAAATATAGACGTGTTTTGAGCATTTTAAGCTATCATCATTGATCTTGAATGTTTGGTAAATTATGATTTGAAGATATACCATTTTAAACTATCTTCTTTATCTGTATCTTGTGTGAGGAGATTTTATGTCTGAGAATGCAACACTGTGGTCGTCTAGTTCTGGCTCCGAGCTCTTTATGGGATCTGGAACAAAGTTAATTGTGCAGACCAGTGAGTATTATTTTAAATAGCTTTTATTGTTGCTTTATAGCATGACATTTTGGCTTGAAACTACTTTTTTTTTTTAATATATTTTTTATTATTCATTTTTTATTTAAAGGGTATTGAAATGATGATGATTTTTCATATGACCATCACTTGTGATAATTCAAAGCATATAATTGAAATGTTTTGTTTTGAGTTTGCACATAGAAATGTAGATCAGTTGTTTGCACTGAAGGATATTTGATATGGTGTTTAGTGTTGTGTGAATGAGCAGGGAGTCAATAAGATAATCTTTGGCACCGGTACAAAACTTATAGTGGAATCAGGTGAGATTTATAATTCTTTATTGCGTTTAAGTCTTCTGTGATGCAAGAAAGTGACATTTATGTACTACTTTGTTTATTAAACAGACATACATATTAATTCACTCATCAGCTTATTTACAAACCAGTTAGTTTTTATTTTCAAAGCATGAAAAAGAAAAGTACAAACAGCATTCTGTCTGATTGTATATTAGTTGCAAATGCAATGTTTGACTAACGTAACGATTAACATAGTACATACTGTAAATGTTTCATTATTTTTTTTTATTAGTTATTTTAAATAACAACAATTAGTGGGAAATGAGTAGAAAACTGTTCTGAGAGTGGAATATTAAATCTAGTGTCAGTCCTTAAAAATAGAGTTATGTTGAGGTGTTTTTGTTATGCAGTGTAGCGTTGTGAGAATGCAGTAGGGGTTAACCAGGTCGTATTTGGCCATGGTACCAGACTCATTGTGGAATCAAGTAAGTTGTTTATTTGTCGAACTAAATATTTTGATAGGTCACTGAATTCAGATGTTAGATTAAACATAAAATTGATTGCAGGTCCTATTTAGTGTTTTGCTTCTAAAAATCTATTTGAGTAATTGTAATGATAAGGTTTAATCTTAGTATCTTTTTTGTCAAATCTAAAAGAAAGTCATGTTGCATCAACATTAAAAGATTCAACTGCATTGCTGTTGTATTTGAAAGTGTTTAGTATTCAGTTACTTTTTTCCCAGCTAAATCCAATTTCAATCTATGTGAAAATTCAACTAAATATCATATACCGCTTAATAAGAAAATATAAATAATTTATTCAATTATTGAAATTGATTTCAAAACAGATCTATTTTTTCAAAATTACTGTACGATGGGTTTGAGGCATTTACAGGGAGTTTCTGTTATGGTGTATAACTTTGTGTGACTAGAGGGAATGACAAGCTTATTTTTGCAAATGGCATCAAACTTATTGTGGAATCAAGTAAGTTTCTGCTCTCTCTAATATTTAAATCACTAAAAATATGTATCTTAGAAATGACTTTAAATACTAAATAAGCAGTTTGCAAAAAGTAGTTAAGTATAATTCAACATATATTTTGTGTGCATTTTAAAACTACTTATTTTTGTCATACTTCTTCAAAACATACCTAAACATGCGGTGCAATTAAATATTTAGTGTTTGTGATTGTTTACTACATTTATCATACGAGTACAGCATTCTTGATGGCTCCGCTGTGATTTTTTCAGAGGTAGAATTAAAACATGCTATATATGTTACATATAACATGGGAAGTTTCCTTGAACAAACAAATCTAACAGAATTTTAATAATATTAAATAAAAAAAATTTAAAAATAAAAATGCATAATGAAATCTCCTTTGATAGGCAGCATGTAGTTTTAGAGATTGCCATTGATGCATAGGTTTATGTATGGATGTATAGCCATGTGTGAATACTGGCAGCCTTGGAAAGATAATATTTGGTAAAGGAACCAAACTTTTCATCCATTCAAGTAAGTTTGCACGTTTGAAAAAATTCAGTTAAAACATCTTCAGAGTTGTGCGTTTTTTAAGTTAGAAAGTTCTGTGACTTTGGTGCTAGTATTGCTTTAGTAATTGGACAAAGGTTGAAACGTTGAAACTCTATGAAAGGTGATTCTGAAGGGTTGCTGAGTGAAAGTCCCAGAGAAAGTTAGTCAATCTTGAGTTGCTCTCTTCATGAAACAAATACACCAAAAAGCATATGCGTCTTATGAAATTTTAATTCTCTAAAAAGGAATCTCTTTTAAACATGCCCCGTTATTAAATTCTTATACATTTCAGATTTAAATCTATGCTTTGAAAAATAAAGAAAAGCTAATGAATGCATAACAATAAAATGCTGTAATAAACTGTACTACTAAAATAGTAATTATAAAAGTAAAAATGGTTCTGTTGAGTGAACAAATAGCAGTTTCTGTGTTTGGCGGTATTTGGTATGAAGCGTCACTTTGTGTGTCTAATAGTGCAGACAGAATCTTTTTTGGAAAAGGAACAAAGTTGCTAATTCAAACCAGTAAGTAAAATGCATATGAAAATGATATGTTTGACAATGGAAACTAAACTGTTATGTATAATACTAATATTTTCAGTTGTTAAATTCCTTAACAATGTACTACATGACAAAGATACATAGTCAAATTCATCATTTTAAATCCCCAAAAATACAGGTGGGTGCATTTCTGCATTGGTTTAGCTTCTAACATTTATCGTACCTTAGAAATGGTTTTTGTAGTGGGGTAGTACGCTGTGTGAATGTTGGCGCTGGAAATAAGCTGAGTTTTGGTCAAGGGACCAAACTCTTCGTTGAATCAAGTAAGTAAAAAATGATGCCTGTTATAGAAACAGAAGAAGTACTAAGAAAACAGACTAAATTTGCTGAACTATATGAATTTGTAAAAATACTAAGTTTTTACCAAGTTCGTTATCATGTGGTAGGACTTCTTAAAAAAAACATTCTTTCTGTTTTCTGTTCATTTCAGACTCTTTGGTTATTGGACTGAGAGTGTGATGGTTAAAAGAACATCAAATTGTTTAACAAGAAACTGAAATTTAATGTAAGGAAAGCAAATGAAACTACAGGTGTAATATTACACAACATCATAATGTAAATAAATATGTGAAAACATTTATTATTCCCTTCATCAGTTTTAAAAATTCTACTTTTCAAGTCTAAATCTTTCATTTTTCTGCAATGACAAGTAGTGCATTGAGTATTTGATGCAGGTTGTAGTGCTGTGTGGATGCAAATACTAACAAGTTGTTTTTTGGAAGTGGAACAAAGCTCATTGTTGAATCAGGCAAGTATTTGAGTCATTTACAACAGAACACTTTATGTTCATGTTGTGTCATTGAATTTAGTGATGTTGTACAGGCAAGCCCAATCCATAGTAGTTTTTATCTCATTAGGTCTTTGGCATGCTCTCATTTGTTTTATAGTACAGTATGTTCATCCAATGCATATTTGATTTGAATGGATAGGAAATCTTAAAAAAAAAAGCTTTGACTGGTGCATATTGTTCATTTGGTTATGTCTTGTTTTGTAGTTTATCGATTGATCATAAAAGGTCTCCAAATAATTATATAGTGAAGATTGCATGAAATATCATGAACATACAATATATTTATTGCAGCCACTTATTTTGCTATGTAAAGTTGCACAAGTTTACAAGTTCAGTCAAGTGAGTATACAAAAAGCAGCACAAGCTATTATATTTAGACATTTCCATTTGCATTACACATCAAAAAATACTAAGGACATTAAGGCACATTAGCCTCATTTAAATCAGTCAGTCAACACCCAATTTGAAAACGAATGTAAAGTTATACAACCAAGTCAAATAATATTTTTAAGGAAGAATAAAAATTCACATTATAAGTTGCTTTTGACAAGATGCAAATTTAGCAATTCAAGAATCTTGTATCTTTAGTTATTGTCAGGTATTTATATTTGTGCATTGTCGCTTTGTCGCTGTCATGAAAGTGGCCATGTATTTGTTAGCGCACAGAGCACTGTGTGTCTAGCAGTGGAGCAACATGGAAGGTTATTTTTGGAAAAGGAACAAAACTCACAATAAATTCAGGTATGAGAAGATCTTAATACCTTAAAAACAAACGTACCCAGTCTCATAACACCTTTAGACAGACAGTATTGTAATGTAATCTAATGTTCATTTATTCAGCTTTAGTAGTGTAGATGTTAGATCTTAACAGGTGAATTATAAAAACTTGACTGTTTTTAATATGCATGTATTATACCAAATCCCCATACTAGTGTAATACTGCACAACAGAAAATGCATATGTAAAAAGAATCAGTCTTCTCTCTTTACATCTTTAGTCATAAAACACTTCTAAACGTGAACGGCAGTTCTCTGCAAAGAGAGATGTGCATGGGGTATTTGGTATAGGTTGTAGCTCTGTGTGAATACAGGAAATTATAAAATTATATTTGGCGGCGGAACAAAACTCATTGTTGAACCAGGCAAGTATTTCTTTCTGAAAGTTACAAAACACTTTGCGTAATATACTAGGTGTATTGTTTTATTTGGTTTAGTCATGTGAGAAGAGAAGGTTAGTAGGAGTATTCTAATTTAAATCACTTTTTATGCAGCACATGCATTTCAATAAAATAATTATCTTCTAGAAGTAGAAAACAAGTGGAATAAATGATCCCTGCTGGTCTTTTGTTACATACCAACTTGTAAAATCGAAATTATTGACCAGGTCATGGATTTGTCATGACTTTTCTAATAAAAGAGATATATGATAGAAATTGTTGGGTGTATTTCACACAGTGTTGATAAGGAGTTATTTTCGAGAGAGCAGGGAGTTATTGCTAAAGACAAAATTGGTGTGTGACTAGTGGAGACTTGAAAGTCTATTTTGGCTCTGGAACTAAACTGACAATTGAAACCAGTAAGTGCTTTGTATAGCTCTGCATTAATGCATAATGTATTACTGTTATTATTTTACATATTATATTTCACTGAACATCTTTCTGAGTGTGTTAATCAAAATGTTGTGCAGCACAAGTGAAAATTATTGCAATTTGAAGTATTTACATTTTCCATGGTTACCGAAACACGACTTCCCTATAGATTATAATGTCCAAAACCTTAGAGTTTTTGATTTGTAGTCTGACGTTGTGTGAATGCTGGAATCGCAGGAAAGGTGTTCTTTGGAACAGGCACACAACTGATTATCCAAAGCAGTAAGTTCATAAGGATCAGTGATGTTTACATTTCATTATTTTATTTAGTATGTCCTAGATTAAGAATTTAGTTGTCCTAGATTAAGAAAGTTGTTTTAATTAAAATTCGGGTATAGGCATTAGTAAGACATTATTGTTGTGCGATCACATTTTGTGTGACTACAAGTGGATTGAACATTATTTTTGGGAGAGGCACTAAAATAACAGTCAATGCCAGTAAGTTTATTATTCTCAGCCCTGTTTATTTCAGATGAATATTTAAATAAGGGTTATTCTGTGTTGATGTAGTCCTCAGGAGAAAGTGACACATATTATTAAAAACCTAAATATTCTATGTTTATAGACCATAATCTAATGAAGCTGGAGTTTGTTTTCCCTTAAACAATCAGCATGTTTTTGTGTAGCTGTATAACTGTGTGTGACTGCTTCTGGAGCACAGAAAATAATATTTGGAACAGGGACAAAGCTCACTGTAAATACAGGTAAATGATTTCCATTTGCACTCTAGATTTAGATCACAACTCTTAAATACTCAAACTAATATGCAAACAAGAATAATCTTGTTTCCAATGGCATTATTACTCATAGTGCACATAGGAGTACTTTATTTGGAGGTAAAATTTAGGTAAAGCATGTAAAAAAAAAAACAGTAAATGTATAAACTGTGTATGTTTGAGGGAAATATTTATAAAGTGTTTATAATGTTGACTGTAACAGTTGAAATACTCAGCCAGTGAGCTGGAATCAGTTATAGTTATGATGCTTCACATTGTGTGACTGATGGAGTTGGAAAAGTGATCTTTGGTTCTGGCACAAAATTACATGTTAGTACAAGTGAGTATGCAGAATCAAACACAGTTGACCTTTTTTGTTTCTACTGTTACCGACTTACCCTCAGTGACCTATAAAATGGACAGTATGGTAGATGAATGCCAGTAATGTGATTGATTAAGAGAATGTGCCAGTTAATGACAGGTCATAAAACTCAAGCGATAACAGACTTAATCAGCAGCTTAATCAAAAAGCAGATTTGTGACTGTTGTGTTGGAAGGTTTTAGTTGTGTGGTGTCTTGTTGTGTGACTACTGGAGGAGGTTATAAGATGATCTTTGGGTCAGGCACAAGGTTGATAGTTGACACAAGTAAGTTTGTTCATTTCAACATTAAAACTGCACGTATTGCATCCCTTTTCATATTTATCATATTTACTTACAGAGCTATTGCTTGTAAATCACCAATGTCTTATATAATGTAATCGGTTCTAACAATCAGGTCAATAATTCAGGGGAAAGGTGTTAAACACTTTAGTGCATTTTTGTGCTAAATGAAGTTGATCCATAAAATAATGTTGCCGGTAAATCCAGTGTTGTTTAATGGAAATGTCTTATAATTTTGGTTCATCGTAGTCCATATCCCCATAACCTCAAACTGCTATTGATAACTAGGGTAAATTTGTGAAATCTTAGTCATTAGTTTGGATTCACTTTTTCATGCTATACATAAATCATTGATTTAAACGTAGAAAGTTATTGTGATGGTAAACTGCATTGTGTGACTTCTTCTGGATTCAATCAAATCTATTTTGGCTCTGGAACCAAACTGATAGTTGAAACAAGTAAGTGTCTATAGAAAATTAGAAAACATCATGACCATTTGGTATCCAGATCATGATATAAATGTGAAATCGCCCTAATTTAGACATACTAATAGTCCTAGGGCTACAGCACTGCCGTTAATTGTTTTTTAAATTTAAAGTTCAGTACATTTATAAAAATCCTTTTAATTAGAATTGGTTAGTTTTCACTTTGACATGAATAGGTTTGGACAGGTGAGTTGATTTTAGTCTTTCAGCAGTTTATGTTATTGAGATCTGCTATGTGTCTTCTGGATGTGGATGCTACCAGATATTTTTTGGACAGGCACCAGTTAATATTGACAAAAGTAAGATTTGTTTTATAAATTGGATTATCATTGCCGCTTAAGTGATCTAGATGGTTTTTTTTTTTTTTTTTTTTAAATTTTATTTATGAAAAGCCATATTCAAAGAAAAATCTATAATTCAATCTATCCATGATTTCTCATTTAATATTGCAATGGTTCGCTTAGTTTCAAATTTCTAATTTAGTGTTGTTGACAACCTGTTGGGTTGGGTGGTACGTGGGTGGGTTCAGTGTCGGATCTTTGCCTTGGTAGTAACCCTTTCTACAGATGCATATCTTGGAAAATGTACGGCTTGTGAAGCTTGCTTGGTAAACTTTAACAATAACATAAAATAAGTAAACACTAGTTGACATAAAATATTAAAACTATATATGTAGAAGTTAGCATTAACCTAGATTGATAAATGCTGTAAAAGTATTTTTCACTTGTATTGTTATTTCATGTTAGCTATTGCATGAACTAGTGTTGATGAATTGAACCTTTTTGTAAAGTGTTACCATTTTCTTTTATAGTTCATGTAGTAGCATTGAGAGGGTTTGTGTAAAGACAAAATATTGTGTGTGACTCAAACTGGAGGCTTGAAAATCACTTTTGGCTCTGGAACCAAACTGACAGTTGAAAATAGTAAGTGTTTTGCCAATTTAGAAATTGCTGAAGATTAAACACACACACAAAAAACTTAATTTATGCATAGGCAATGTATGCAAAAAAAGTCATTACGTAATATTGTGGCCAGTTTATAATTGACGTTTAAATAGAAATGTATCTTTAGAGTTTTTACAAAACACACTGCGTAGTAATTGTATGTGTGTTTTTTAGCAAAAGCTATAGGTTTGCGTTGCATGTGACGAGATTTTGATATGCGGTGTGACATTGTGTGTATACTGGAAGTGCAGGAAAGCTTATTTTTGGGAAAGGCACAAAGTTAACAGTTGATTCAAGTAAGTTCATTATATTTGGCACTACTTGCATCACGATGAACACTTTATCTGGATCTCTTCGATTGTATGAACGTAGCAGTCGTGTTAAGAAGAAAGTGTTTTTTCATCAATCCCAAACATATCTTTTGCCATTTAAAAAGATCTACACAAGGACACTTTTCTGCTTGATCAAATGCAAATGTAATTTTTGAGTCTAAGTAGTAATTAGTTCAACTTTACTGAACATTTTAAATTCATTATGCATAATGACTGACCTTTCTGATTCTCTTTTGATACAAAATTTAAAAAGTCAGCGGTTTCATTTAATTAACAACATTTCAAAAGTTGTTAGGGAATAGGTAGTATAACATTTGAATAAATAAAATGCTTCACTAGAGCATCTCTGGAAAATCTATACCAGTTTAAAATGTTAAACATACTTGGTCTTATGAGCTGAAATGCATTAAGGACATTAAACTGTCGCTGTTACACAGGACTTTATAGTTACAAGTTGCAGTTACAAGTTGGACTGTTTGACAGAGCAATGGCTGTCTAACTAGTTTTTGTTGTTTGGTTTAGTAATGTGTGAATACGGGTGGAAACAATAAGCTTATATTTGGCACAGGCACAAAGCTGCTCATTGAAAGAAGTAAGTTAATTATAATCATCTTCAATTAGAGTACAGCAAATTCCTGATGTTGTTAACATTTTTCCCAGTTTTGGTAAAAAGTAAAACTTTGGTTTTGGGAAAAGGTCATTGTTAACTCCTGTAAACGTTTGAGTATTTTATCGGTAAACTCTAAAAGCATACCGCATGTTTTTGTGTTACAATTTAACTATGTGTGACTGGTACTGGAGTACAGAAAATAATATTTGGGAAAGGCACAAAACTCACTGTAAATGCAGGTAAAATTATTTTAATTTTGCACTTATGTACTCAAGAGAGCACTGGTATGAGTATATATATGGTAACATTTTACAATAAGATTTGTTAGCATTAGGCATCATGAACTAAACATGGACAATTTTACAGCATTTTTAAATATAGGTTTATGTTACTTAAAAAATATTATTGTTCATTGAAAAAAAAAATGGTATTGGGAAGTCCTTCATTATTTATATAGCTTTATGTTATTACTAATTTAAAGAGTAATTTCTCATATATTATATATTACATATCAGCAATGTATATTATTGAGATAACAAGTTAATAAGTTAATCATATGTAGTCCTTAATAGAAACAAATGCATTTTTAACCATACATTTCATATGCTAGGAAAATGGTTATTTAGTGATGCACTTTTTACCAAGTGTCATTTATTAATTAATATTTAATACCCTTTATCAATTATAAGTTTACATGTTAATCTTTGACTGCCTGAGAAAGTCTTTCAAGTAGTTTTTGCTTGGTAGTCCGATGCTGTGTGACTTCTGGAAGTGGAAATTTCAAGCTTTTCTTTGGGACAGGCACAAAGTTGATAATTGAAACAAGTAAGTGTTTTCTGGGATTAGTAAAGAGGAATGTTAGTAAAATACATTTTCATGCATATATCAGGAATGCATATCAATATACAAATGTAATACATTTAAAATTAATCATATTTTAATACGGTCCTCAAGAAAAACTTTATTTATAAAAAGGACTCAAGATTGTTAGTTAGTAGTGTGCTTTTCACTAATGGTAATTCATTAGTGTGATTTAAAATGCATCAATTACAAGTTGTCATATTAATCAGAATCATTGAGCAGAATTAAGTTTAAGGTCAGTTATTTTTTGCTTAGTGGTCTTATATTGTGTAACTAGAAGTGGATGGACTTAACAAGCTTATCTTCGGGAAAGGCACAACATTGATAGTAGAAACAAGTCAGTTTGATTATCGGTTCTACTTAATGTGTTCCGATTTAGTTTTTGCCACTAAATAATCTTGTTCTTTTGTCCCAGAGAGAATGTTTCTTAAAAAATAAAAGCATGCAAATCTATAATTACAGCATGCATCATTTCCAGCTTGTATTTGTGTAGCTGTATAACAGTGTGTGACTCAGACAGGATTACAGAAAGTGATATTTGGGAAAGGTACAAAGCTCACTGTAAATGCAGGTAAAGAATATGTTTTCCACTCTTATATGTTCTAAGGAGAAAATGGGCAAAAGAATAAATGTGCATATCCCAACAAATAATTTAGATATTTTAGACATTCTTTAAATTTCAAGGATAAATTTATCAAAAAGTCAAAATCATTAGTATCGATCTACATCGGGTATCCAGATCATATAATTTTTTTTAGGTTTTTACATATTCAATAAATATATTTGACAATTTAATTCTTAAGATAAACTAACATGAAGTATGCCAACAAAATAGTGCACATACTTGGATAGCGCTTCAGCTTAATAAGATTATAAAAATGCTTTCATGTGAAGTGAAAACCGATTATTGCTAATTATTAATTAATGAAAGGTTGATTGAGCCACTCAGACCAAATAGTTTTTGTTTGGTGGTCTTACATTATGTGACTTATGGAGGTGGCGGATACAAGATTATCTTTGGGAAAGGCACAAAATTGATAGTTGAAACAATTAAGTTCATGTATTATTGTGTGTGAATTCATTGTATTTAATATGATTCCTTTATAATTATCATCAATTTGAAGCAAATATTTTACACTATTAAGGGACAGTACCGCAATTAGCTGGATATGAAAAATTGATCACGAATAGGAAGCAGTTAAAAGCAGGATATAGTGAGAAGGTATAGCATGCTTGTAAGCATGTTGTCTTTACAGTTGTCAATGAAAAACCATCAGATGTGAAGTGTCACACAAGGAATTCTGGGAATGTCAACTGTAAAATACTGTACATTTAACAGTATTTTATTGTAAAAGTACATAAAGTCTTCCGTTAGCTTTTTTTGTTTGTTTGTTTTATAGTAAGGGAACCTACAGTTAAACAATTGAGGTTTTTACAGTAGCATAAAGTTATTGATTTGGTAAACTGCATTGTGTGACTACATCTGGTATCGGGCAAATCTATTTCGGCTCTGGTACTAAACTCAATGTTCAAACAAGTAAGTGTTTTAGAAACTAGTAAAGATATAATAAAATATTTTATTTTACGTAACACCGATGCATATTAAGATCTAAATGTATTAATAATTTAATCATGTGTAGTCCATAAGAGAAACTGATGCATATTTAATCACACATTTATATACTAAATACAAAATGGTTCTTTATAATGCACATTTATACCAAATGTCATTACTACTATGCTTTGACTTTCTTATTTAATACTCAAATATCAATGTTTGTTTAAAATTTTTATATCCAGATTACAGATTTTATATTTTATATAAATATAATTAAAAATATATAGAAAATATTTACTATCAAGTTGTCGCTTTAATCATTAACTGCCTAATAAAGTCTTTCAGGTAGTTTTTGCTTAGTGATCTTACGTTGTGTGACTTCTGGAAGTGGAGTGTATAAGCTTTTCTTTGGGACAGGCACAAAGTTGATAGTTGACACAAGTAAGTGTTTTTGAGGTTTACTAGTATGTTATTCACTAATAGTAATTCATTAGTGTGATTTAAAATGCATATTTAATATACCTTATCAATTAAAAGTGTTCATATTTTTCAGATTCAATGAGAGTTAAGATTTAGGTCAGGACGTTTTTGCTTTGTAGTCACTCAGACCAAATAGTTTTTGTTTGGTGGTCTTGCATTGTGTGACTTATGGAGGGGGAGGAAACAAGATTATCTTTGGGAAAGGCACAGAATTGATAGTTGAAACAAGTAAGTTTATGATTATCAGTATTATGGGTCATGAATTCATTGTATTTGAAATTGTTCCTTTATAACTGTCATCAATTTTTTTTCGCTCCATAAGTTAATTTCTTGTCAAATGGCCATGTCTTGGGATGGCTATTAGTGATATTTTACTCTTTACGCTATCCTGCCTTACGTTAAACGATGGTATGGCAATGAGCTATAGATATAAAAAATACAGTGCATGTAAAGAAAGCAGTTAATTTGACAGGATACAGTATGAATGTATAGTATGCTTGTAAATATATCATCTTTAGGTCAGATACTGTATAATGGATGCTACGGCACAAATAATGAATTAATTTTGACTTTAGACCCAATGGAAATGTTGGATCTTTTTGGCAGAAATGTACTATGTTAAATACCGCTGTCATTTGTACACATTAGATCTAAATCTAGTATTATATTAAGATTTACATTCTGATTCTTGTCTTTGTTGGTTAGACATCTATTTTATTGTCAGAGGCAAAAGTTCCCTCTATCTGAAAACAGTAGTACACATTAGTGATCTGAAGCATCTTGGGTTTGCCTAGTTTTTGCTGTTTGGATTTATAGTGTGTGACTGGAGGTGGATTGAATAAGCTTATATTTGGGACAGGCACAAATCTGATTATCGAAACAAGTAAGATCATTATTACTCACTATACACCAGAAGTACCACTGAAATGATGTTGTTTGACACGTTTGATGTTTTAAGAAAAGCCTTGGGTTTTCTTTCCTAGGATAACTCTTTAATAGGACAAAATAGGATCAAATTAATAGGACAAAATCTGTTAACATCAGAACTGATTTAATCCTAAACTAACCATTACTGAAACTCTATATTTTTGTGTTAAATTCTATATTGAACTTGTGTTTCCCTTAAGCCGTCAGCATGTTTTTGTGTAGCTATATAACTGTGTGTGACTGACACTGGAGTAAGGAAACTAATATTTGGGAAAGGCACAAAGCTTTTTGTAAATTCAGGTAAAACTCTTTCCTCTTTTTACAAGAAATAACACAAGCAAACATTGATTCACTCTTACAAGGACTTACAGTATAGTGCACATAGATTAAGGTTATAACAAAATATGGAATTAGAAACTTAAGGAATGTTGAATATAATTGTGTCGATGAAACTAGAGGAATTTTTCGAAAATCAGCGTTTAGACAAACATTAACGTCTAATCTCATAATCTTAGGACTCTAATAAGTAACCAGTTAGTGTTATGACATTTCGTACTGTGTGAATGATGGAAGTGGATTTGGGAAGCTAATTTTTGGCTCTGGCACAAAATTGTATGTTTATGGAAGTGAGTATACAGAATCCCACTTTTTTGTGTTGTTGTTATTACTAATGTTGTTAATTTTGCATAAAAATGGCAAGTGTCAGTAAAAGCGTTGTTCTCGCGTAAAATTGAATATGTAAAATACATAGCAGGTGATAAAATTGTATTTATATTTTAATTAAACTGTAATGCCTTAAAGCAGATTCACAAAAACAGAGCAGTGGTACATGTGTTAGATGGTTTTGGTGGTGTGGTCTTATATTGTGTGACTGGAACTGGATATAAGATCATCTTTGGGACAGGTACAGACCTGATAATCAAAACAAGTAAGTTTATTAATGCTAGTGGTATTCTCAGCCTTATATATTTATTTATATTAATTGTTATTTATTATGAACTTTTATTAGCGATCCAGAAAATTTTAAAAATAATCTTTCTAAGCGGTGAAGCCAATACTAACACTTACAGAGGAAAACTACAAAACAACACTGTAAAAAAAAAAAATCTTTAAAAATTATGGTAAAAAAAATAGCAGCTGTGGTTGACAGAACTTCTTAAGTATATTTGACAATTAAATATTTAAGAGAAGCTAACACATACAGTATATACAATATTCCAACAAAATCATGCAGTGCTTCAATACGGCATAGCTTAGTAAGATTATAAAAATACTTTCATGAAGTCAAAACCTGTTGACTTCTGTTTTGGTTTGGTCAAACATCTATTTTATTATCAGAGGGGATTTAACATTTCAGTACAAAGTTCCCTTTATCTGGAAACGTTGTTTATGAGTTTTACAGAGTGATCTGAAGCATCTGGGTATCCCTAGTTTTTGGTGTTTGGTTTTGTAGCGTGTGACTGCCGGTGGATTCAATAAGCTTATAATAGGGACAGGCACAAAGTTGATAATCAACACAAGTAAGTTAATTATTCCTTAGTACACTCTAAAGGTACCACTGACACGACATTTGAAAAGCGTTACTTTTCTCTTAATAATATTAGTAGGACAAGATCTATAGCATGAGAGCATAAAACTGCTTTATAGCCTAAACTAATATTTTTTTGTACTAAAGCTCTATATTTTTCTATTAAATTCTATATTGAATTTGTGTTTCCCTTAAGCAACATGTTTTTGTATAGCTATATAACTGTGTGTGTCTAGCACTGGAGTAAAGAAAGTAATATTTGGGAAAGGCACAAGACTTTTTATAAATTCAGGTAAAACTCTTCTTTTTTTCATATATCTTTTTCCAAGCGATAACACAAAAACCAACATTGACTCACTTTACAATCCTATGTAAGAATATAGATAGCAATTGATAAACTTATTTATTTTAAATTACACTTTAAAACCCTTAAAGCAGATTCATAAACAGAGCGATGTACATGTTGTTAGATGGTTTGGTGGCGTGGTCTTATATGTGTGACTGGACTGGAAATACGTTTCATCTTTGGGGCAAGTACAAAGCTGAAATCGAAACATAAGTTTATTAAATGCACGGATAGGCATATATTTAGGATTATATTATATTTAATATAATTTATATTAGTTTATTATCGAGATGTTTTATTTGCTTCTTTGTACCTATCCATTCAAAAAATTTAAAACAAAATCTTTCTAAGCAGTTAAGCTGATGTTAACGCTCACAGAGGAAAACTACAAAACAACACTGTAAAAAATCCATACAAATTACAGTAAAAAAACCAGCAGCTGTGGCTGACAGAACTTTACAGTAAAAATGCGGTAGCAACATTTCAGGTGTTATGGACTTTAACTCACACACTCACACAAAAGTATACTTCATTAAGTAATAAATAGTTAATTTAGCAACTGACTGAATTACTAAAATCTGTTTTGTACCTTTATAATACAATGATAACCTCCATAAAACACAGGTGTCAGAAAAGCACATGCAGAATCTTCGTTCAAGTTACTTTTCCACAAGTTAAGTAAATACTAATATACAGAAGGTGCACGGTGTCGTACACACAAACACAAAACATAATTACACAACATAAGGTGTAAAATAAAATCCTAAAGTACATAATTGATAAGAAAAAAAGCTAAGAAGAAACAGTGAAAAACAAACAAATGTGAAGTGTCACCTGGCGTTGTCAGTTTAGATTTTTCACTGTAAAATATAACTTGTTTTTTTCACCTTCACAAACAGTTTTTTTATAACTGTAAAAGAAAAAGTACATGAAATGTCCTGAGAGTTATTATATTATAGTTTCTCACGTATATAGTAAGGGAACTTACCATTAACAAACTGACAAGTTTTTTACTGTAGCATAAAGTTATTGGTTTGGTAAATGCTATTGTGTGACTTCATCTGGTGTAAGGCAAATCTATTTTGGCTCTGGGACCAAACTGATTGTTCAAACAAGTAAGTGTTTTTAGAGGCTAAAAGGAGAGTAAAGATGTAAAAGCTTAACGCTTAAAAACAGTAATGCATAATAAGATATGAATAAAATACAAGTTCATAATGTGTAGTCCTTAATAGAAACTAATGCATATTTAACCTCGCATGCAATATGCTAGTAAAATGGCAAAATGTGCTGTAATACCAAATGTCATGCACTTTGAAATGCATATTTAATACCTTTTATCCATGACTGCCTAATGTAGTCTTTCAGGTAGTTTTTGCTTAGTGGTCTTATGTTGTGTGACTTCTGGAAGTGGAGTTAAGCTTTTCTTTGGGACAGGCACAAAGTTGATAGTTAACACAAGTAAGTGTTTTTTTAGTAAAAAGGTATAAAACATTTTTATATATAGTGTTTTTTGTTGTTGTTGAAATTAGTAAAGAGGTATGAAACGAGACATTTACATTCCTGAAATACCAGCAAAATGGTCATTTTCCAATGTGCTGTTTACTAATAGTCATGCATTTTTGTGCTTTAATATGCATATTTAAAATACCTTATCAATTACAAATGGTCGTATTAGTCATTAAAATTTTATAAAGTTACTGGTAAGGTAGTTTTTGCTTTGTTGTCATACATTGTGTGACTTCTGGAACTGGACTTTACAAGCTTATCTTTGGGAAAGGCACACAATTGATAGTTGAAACAAGTAAGTGCTAATTAATTTCTACTGATTCTTTTTTGTCGCTGTTTAATCTTGTTTTTGTTCCAGACAGAAAGTTCTTGGAATAACAAAAGCAATATCGACTCTAAATGTATAATTCTTCCATGATCTGCCATTTAACATAGCGTCTTTTCAGTTTACAGTTTGTGCTGGGATGGTCATAGTTTTAGGGTATTAAAACAAATTTAACCTGGTACACTGTACCCTGTCTTACATTAAGGAATGAATAAAACATGGACATTAAGTTAAATTTATAAGTTTTCTTTCTTTCAGTGGCAGATGTAAAACATATTGTTGAGGAAGTTAGTGTAGAGATGAAATATAATGTGTGACTCAGAGTGGAGGCTGGAAAATCCATTTTGGCTCTGGAACCAAACTAACCGTTGAAAGTAGTAAGTGATTTCTAAAAAATGTGGAAACATTTGTTGGAAATGATTATTTCCGCCTTAATATAGATTGTTTAATGTATAAAGCATATTTTACAGTAGTATAGAAATACCAACTTAACATGATAATTAGTTAAATGTTAAACATATCGGATCATAACATTTTAACTATAACTTTGAACTAATTAATAATATTGGAGAACATTAATGCCTGAAGATTTGTATTATTTTGGTTTGATAAAGCTAGAGTCTTAGTGTGAGGGATTTTGCTGTGTTGTTTCATACTGTGTGAATTTTGGAGGTGGACAAAAGCTTATTTTTGGAACGGGCACAAAGCTAGAAATTCAAACAAGTAAGTTTTTTTTGTACAGTTGCAGGGTATTTGTGCAGATTTGACTTATTGTGCAGATTTATTGTCTGTGGTCCAGCATGGTATTTACTGGAATGTCTTGATTAATTAACTTTAATATGGCCCTCAAAAAATGTTTATTAAATAAACCCACATTAATTTAGTGTATACTTAATCTGCAAAATATCTTTAGTCTAAGGCACAAACAGTGATCACTGGCCTTAATAGTCTGCGTTTCTAAGGCTAAATAGATTTTGCTCTGTGGTCACATACTGTGTGACTACTGGAGCTAATGTCAATAAACTATTCTTCGGGACAGGCACAAAATTGATCATCGGAACAAGTAAGAAGGAAATAATTATTTTACTTTTATTAATTATATTTTTTAAGTTTTTAGTCAATTTTATTATTCTGATGGGTAACTCAAAATGACCTGTGGTGTGGTTATTGTTATACACTTTAAGCTAGAATATGGCGAAACACGCATTTACAGAGGTTTGAAGTCTGAGATGTTTTTGTGCAGCTATATAATCCTGTGTGACTAACACTGGAGGTGCTAAAATGATATTTGGTACTGGAACAAAGCTCACAGTACAGTCAGGTATGGCGCAATAATATATTCCCCAATTTATTTTCCTTATCTCGAAAATATCCTCTTGGATATTCTGGTTTCAGAATTAAGCTGAAATTGATACTTAAAAAAACGAAACTCGCAAAAAAAATTCTAATTTTGTTAAACTGAAATTCATAGTCAACAACAATTATGGATATACATGCATTGTCAAAAAAATTATGCATTGTAATTACATCGGTGTATACAAGCTTATTTTTGGGAGAAGCACAAAGTTGATTATTAATTAAAAAATTAAGTTAATAATCATCTACTATTTCTCAGATGAAGCTGTGTTGTAAAACTGTCCTTTTGAAGCTCAGTGTAGTTGGATACTGACCTCTGGTCTTGGTAAATTAAGATCACAATGGAAGTGCAGTCAGAAAATGTTATGAAGTTAAGCACTGTGTGTCTAATAACTTTGGAGGGAAACTCATTTTTGGTCAAGGTACAAATCTGCGTGTAGACACAAGTAAGTGGATTTGTTTTTAAGAATTGCAATATTATGGAAGTAGTTAAAAATAGCTACAATTTGACAAGAACAAGTGTGTAAAGAAAAATGAAAGAATGCATGAGAAAGGACAGTTATACTAGCAAATCAAATTAGTTAACGTCCACTAAAAAAAGCTATACATTATTATAAACTGATTAATCCAAATAATTTTATTTGACGTTTAATAGAGGGAAGAAAATGTTTTACCCTGGTAGATGTCCAGTAATGTTAAAAACAGTGTTTTAATGGCCTTAAATACATAATACGTACTTATTTTGCTAAATATTTTGGAATATATTGCTAATATATTGCTAATATAATAAAGAGTCAAACAGTCCACTGTAGAGAGTTCTAGTTATCAGCTTTAGCACTGTGTGACTTCTGGAAGTTCATATGGAAAGATAATCTTTGGGTCTGGAGCAAAATTAGAAATTCACACAAGTGAGTATCCAGATCTATATCTACTCGTATGTTGTTTCAAACTTCTTGTGTTACAAGAAACAAGACTGCACAAGGTTATTTGTGTTTTTTTCTTCTGTTAAAAATCCATCAGGTTAATTTATATAAAGCAAATAGATCTTTTTCATTTGTAAGTGCAAAATGTAGAAATCCTACACTCTTAAAAATAAAGGTGCTTCACGATGCCATAGAAGAACCTTTTTGTCTAAATGGTTCCATAAAGAACCTTTAACATCTGAAGAACCTTTCTGTTTCACAAAAGGTTCTTTGGGGCGAAAGAAGGTTCTTCAGATTACAAAAAGGTAAGAAAGAGATGGTTCTTCAAAGAACCTTTGACTGAATGGTTCTTTGTGGAACCAAAAATGGTTCTTCTATGGCATCGCTTTAAGAACCTTTAGAAGCACCTTTATTTTTAAGAGTGTAGTAGGAATGTTTGTAGAATATGGGTGTTTTATGTGAGTGTGTAGAGTAATTGCTAAGAGGAAATGCAGTGTGTGACTGGAAGTGGAAACGGGAAAATCATTTTTGGCTCTGGAACCAGACTTACTGTTGAATCAAGTAAGTTAATAATACTTTTTATGATGAAGTTTTAAATTGAAATGAGAAAAGGACCTTGTACAAATTCAGCAGTGCTTAGAAACAATGTAGGTACTCAAAGTATTTCCAACTGTTTTTCTTCTGAAACTTTTTTTTTTCCACAATCCAGCACTCATATAAATAACTTTTTTCCCCCCCAGTTTTTATATACAAGAAAATGTCTTGGATATTCTGTAGTGTAATTACAAACATATAGAATCCTCACAGTCTATTGGAATATAGATAAAGTGTTTTGTGGGTGTAGAGTAATTGCAAAGGGGGACTGCAGTGTGTGACTGCAGGTGGAAACAAAATCTATTTTGGTTCTGGAACTAAACTTCATGTTGAAACAAGTAAGTGAGAAATACATTAACAAACACGGAAGTGTAATTAGCAAAATTATCTTTGAGACAGGCAAAGTTGATAACTGAAACAAGTTGGTGACAAGAAATTACTAAAAGCTTTTTCACTTAATGTTTAAGAGTTTTTCATCACAATATTATTTTAGATATCATCCCCACGTGATGTCCGAAGTTTAAGAAGTTTCCCATATAATTAGCATTGTAAAAGTTTGTAAAATATGTGTAAAATTAACATGCTTGATATAATGCTCCCAAAGATTGTAGTATTTGTCAAATTAAAGGAAAAAAGCAACGAACCAGCGAAAACAAATTATTGCAAAATTGTACTATTAAAATAGATTTTTTTATTGCAAACCTTAAAAATAAAGCAATTCCAGGCAGTACAATGTAGAAATAATCAAAAGAGGTAATTTGTATGGTTGCTAACGCTGTGTGTCATATTCTGATAAGATCATCTTTGGTCAAGGAACAACGATTATCGTAAATTCGAGTAAGTAGAAACAAACCTGAATTATTAATTTATCGTTTAATGTATAGTGTCTGTTTTCATTTTCACACGTCATTTTTCGAACAAGACTTCAGGTCTCTTTAGATCATTCAAAATAATTATATTGTCCTGGTTTTGTAATATAATTAAGTTGTGGATCTGTAAAATTCTGTAAGACCTGTTTGTCAGGGCTGATAGATTTTGCTGTGCCGTGTAATAATGTGTGACTTATGGAAGTGGAGTAAACAAAATTATCTTTGGGACAGGAACAAAGTTAATCATTGAAACAAGTAAGTTTGTTTTCATTTTTGTTGAGAATTGTTAAAAAAAATTGAATACCTGGTATGTAGGACTAAATAAAGCATTCATCCACTTGAATGATGTCTAAAGTTTAGGATGTTTCCCATTAGTAGTTAGTATGTTTTAGTGCTGCGGTGTAAAACTGTGTGACTGATGCTGGGGGACGGAAAGTGATATTTGGAAAAGGAACAAAACTAACCATCAACTCAGGTAGTGCTTAATTGTCATAAATGGCTATTTTCATATAATAATATTAAACAACAACAAACATAAAATGCTTGACATAATCCAAGGATTTCAGCATTTCAGTCACATTTCTGAAAATAAGCAAAAAAGCAAACACACACACAAAACCCCGCCTTAAAATATACTATTAAAAGAATAATATTTTGCCTGCAAAACTTAAAAATAATTGTTTCTCTATAGAGTACAATCCGATAATCACCAGAGTAATTTATATAGTTGCTAACAATATTCTGATAATATTATCTTTGGTCAAGAAACAAGGGTTATAATAAAGTCAAGCAAGTAAACAAACTAATCTGAATTATTTAGTTCTCATGTGAAGTGAAGTCTGTTTTCTGGTGGTTTTCACACCAAAAAGACTGATATCATAAGACCATTTATGTTAGTGATACTAATATCCTTTTTGTAATTTACAAAACTCTATAAATTATTGTAGATTAATTGCTTTTCTCTGTTGATTTTTAAAGTAAAATATGTGTTTCGGAACCAAATGGATTGCTTATCAGTACATTCACCAGTAAATTAACCTGAACATCTTGATGTAGCCGGTCTCTAATTATTAGTTTTTGTTGTGAGGTTTTTCATTGTGTGAATGATGTGGGATATGGGAAGATTATCTTTGGAACAGGAACAAAATTGATAGTTTCAACACGTAAGTGAACAATCTTGCTGTTGATTAAAGTTAAGATTGTATGATATTAGATATTTTTGTCTCTTTTCAGTAAGTTGCTTTAAAATTCAATAAACAACAATCAACAATCAGGTTTTACTAAATCAAACAGTGGCACTCATTACTATATTAATAATCTTAAGTTTTTGTAAAGCCGTGTAACTCTGTGTGACTAACACTGCAGGACGTATAATATTTGGGAAAGGAACAAAACTTACTGTTGATTCAGGTATAGTTCAAATCTATCATTACAGTATTTTCAGTTTTTTATTTTATGTATTTATATAAAATGGCAGGGATATTGCTCATAGTTCTTTTATTTCAACTGGTCTTTAATAGTTTTTTTCTGTAGTCATCTTAAAAGAATCTACATCCTCATTCCGGATAGTTTTTGTTGTGAAGTTTCTGGTTGTGTGAAATCTGGAGGATATGAGAAAATTATCTTTGGAACAGGAACAAAATTGATAGTAAATTCACGTAAGTTGTTGCCTACTAATGAGTTTTGTTTGATAAATCTGCCTTTGGTCTCAGATTAGGTTTGAAGATTAGGATTAGTTTTAGACAGTACAGTATATTCAATCTCTGAAAGCCTTTCTCTTGAGATTTTTGAAATGATGCTTCCTGCTGTGTGAATGTGGGATTGGACAAGATCATTTTTGGAAAAGGCACACAATTACTAATTGAGCCAAGTAAGTGTACAGGAGCGCTGTTGTCTGATTTGAACCAAAAATATCAAGTTTTTGAAATTACATATTCTTAAACTTTGCGAGCTTTACTGATGTCTAATGCAGAAATACACTTTAATTAATGTAGACCAACACACATAGTATCCTGTTCCGAATATAAAAATAAACATTAACATATTTGACGTATTTTTACTTAAACATTTAATATTTAAAACAATTTTTAAGTTTGCAATCACATATAGCAAGCTCATTTGTTCAAAGCGATTAACATTGTATTGAAGATATATATTTGATCAGTTCTTGCATCCCCTGAGAATTAAACCCTTGGCTTTTGGCACTATTTGGGCTATGTATAGATGTTTTCTATCGATTTTATTAATTCTACAACACCAAGTAATTGCTGAGGCATTAGCTACTGTGTGACTTATTCAGGGGGAAAAATAACATTTGCCTCTGGAACATCATTGACTGTTCATTCAAGTAAGTGTATATATTTTTTAGAATTAATTGACAAAGTAAAAAGCTTTATTTATCACATTTGTTTATCATTGAAAAATTATTGCTAGTCTTTTTGCTGGTAAGCTTCTCAAGGTATTTTTTTTTTCTTTTGCCTCAAGGTAAATGATGTTGGTCCACATTCAAGGGGATATTTATGATTTATTGTTTGTAGACCAGCATAGTAGTTTCTGGCATGCTTTCATTAAATTGCTTTAATATGGCCCTCAAAATCTTCTCTTGTTTCCATGCAGCTGTACCCGTTTCTCATTTTTAATTTAACTGGAAAACGTTGAATTGTATTTTCAATATAAATTCAACAAACTTATATTCACTATATATTTAATCTGCAAAATATCTTTAGTCTAAGGCACAAACAGTGTTCGTTAACCTTAATAGTCTTGTGTTTCTAAGGCTAATTAGTTTTTGCTCTGTGGTCACATACTGTGTGGCTTCTGGCGTTAATGTCAATAAACTATTCTTCGGTACAGGCACAAAATTGATCATTGGAACAAGTAAGGAAAAAACAAGCCTTTTTACTTTTATTAAACTGTATTGTGAATGTTATTGATTTTAAACTTGACGGGTAAATCTATGATCCCTGTTCACATATCAATGCGCATAATTCCCTATGCATCTTAAAATAACAATTTAATAAAACTATCAAAATAATAATTTATTAAAATGTGAATTAGTATTAAGTGTTTACACTTTAAGCTAGCATGTGGCAAGAACAGACATGTTTTTACAAGGGTTTGAAGTCTGAGATGTTTTTGTGCAGATATATAGTCCTGTGTGACTAACTCTGGAGGTTTTAAAATGATATTTGGGACTGGAACAGAGCTCACAGTACAGTCAGGTATGGCACAATAATCTATCATCTCTAAAATATCCTGTTAGATATACTGATTTCAGAATTAAACTAAAATTGATACTTTATTATTACTAAAAGTAATAATTTGTTAAATTGCAATTTGTATTCAACAACAATAGTGGATGTTGTGGATATACATGCCAGTCAAAGATTGTTTAAAAAACAAATTCAAGCAAAATGTTTTAGTATCTTAATTCAAATGCCCTCAGGCGCACTACATAGAGTTAGAGGTATGAGGTTTAGCAGTGTGTGGATGGTGGAATTGGAAAGCTGATCTTTGGGTCTGGCACAAAATTACATGTTTACTCTAGTAAGTATTCTACTCCTCAAATCCGATTAAATATATATTTCACATTCTACACTGATGTTGCAGTGTTTAGAGACTGGATGTTCTTATAATGGATATAATGGTAATTCAATATTATATCAGGTGTAGTTTAGTTGTGTAGATGAAACTTTTGCTGAGGAGTTTTATTGTGTGACTACATCTGGTGTATACACGCTTATTTTTGGGAGAGGTATGAAGGTGGTTAATTATCACCCAGTATTTCTCAGATAAAGCCTTATTGTAAAACTGTCCTTTTGAAGCTCAGTGTAGTTGGATACTGACCTCTGGTCTTGGTGATTGAGATCACAATGGAAGAGCAGTCAGAAAATGTTATGAAGTTAAGCACTGTGTGTCTAATAGCTATGGAGGGAAACTCATTTTTGGTCAAGGTACAAATCTACTTGTTGACACAAGTAAGTGGATTTGTTTGTAAGTATTGAATTATTAAAATGTTCATTACTTGATATGCATAGTACATAGAGAACATTTTAAACGTTTGTGATGGAAGTAGTTAAAAACAGTTTACACTGGACAAGAAGAAGTGTGAAATGATGTAAAAAAAGAGAATGTATACGAAAGAACAGTTATATTAGCAAATCAAATTGCAGATAATGGCCTCTGAAAAAGCTATAAATTATCATACAATGATTAATCCACATAATTTTATTTGAAGTATAATAGAGGGTAGATTTTTGGCTAAGTATCATGGACCTTAAGTTCATAATATGTACATATTTTGCTAAATATTTTGGTAAGAGTCAAACAGTCCACTGTAGAGAGTTTTCGTTATCACGTTTAGCACTGTGTGGATTCTGGAAGTTCATATGGAAAGCTAATCTTTGGGTCTGGCACAAAATTAGAAATTCACACAAGTGAGTATCTATATTATCCATCTATTTGTATTTTATGTGTTGTTTCAAAATTTCTTATGTCATATTTTTAATCTATATTTCAAGACATTTTTGTACTATTAAAAATCTTTAACAATCAGGATATTTTATATAAAATAAACAGATCTGCAGTTGCACCTAATTTTCCAAGTGCAATTGCAAAATTTGGAATACCTAATATCGTGTAGAGTAATTGCTAAGAGGAAATGTAGTGTGTGACTGGAACTGGAAACCGTAAAATCGTTTTTGGCTCTGGAACCAGACTTTCTGTTGAAACAAGTAAGTCAATACTAATTCCTGTGATGCATTTCTAAAAAGAGAGAGAATAGTTGAACAAATTCAGCAGTAATTATATACACTGTAAGTAAGGAAAAGTACTTCCAGCTGTTTTTCTTCTAAAGGTTTTTCCACAATCTAGCACTCACCTTATTTATGTAAAATTTTAGTTTTATTGTAATTACACAAATGTAGAATCCTCACAGTCTATTGAAATATAGATAAAGTGTTTTGTGGGTGTAGAGTAATTGCAAAGGGGAACTGCAGTGTGTGACTGCAGATGGAACCTACAAAATCTATTTTGGTTCTGGAACTAAACTTCATGTTGAAACAAGTAAGTGATTAATACATTAACAAACAGTGTAACTAACAAAATTATCTTTGAGACAGGCACAAAATCCATTTAATCAAAATATTATTTCAGATATCATACTTTAGGTTCTAAGTAGAATATTATCCATATGATGTCTGAAGGTTAATAGGATTCCCATAAGTAGTTTTGTAGCATATTTGCAGGTAAAAATTCTAATTCTTAAACACTTAAAACTTGCCGAAGATTGTAGTACATTTCTGGGCAATAAGAAACAACTAACCAACTAAAAACAAATATTTGAAACATACTGTTAAAAATCATTTTATTTTGATTGTAAAACTTAAAAATAATCTGTTCCTCAGGCAGTGCAATGTAGAAATAATCAAAAGAGGTAATTTGTATGGTTGCTAACACTGTGTGTCAAATTCGAATAAGATATTTTTTGGTCAAGGAACAAAGGTTATCGTAAATTCAGGTAAGTAGAAACAAAGCAATCTGAATTATTTATTTATCATTTGACGTATAGTGTCTGTTGTCATTTTCACACATTTAAACCGTTCGAAATAATCTTTAAACCATTCAAAATCATTTTTATAATGTCCTGGTTTTGTGATGCAATTAATTTATGGATCTGTAAAATTCTGTAAGACCTGTTTGTCAGGGCTGATAGATTTTGCTGTGCCGTATAATAATGTGTGACTTATGGAAGTGGAGCAAACAAAATTTTCTTTGGGACAGGCACAAAGTTAATCATTGAAACAAGTAAGTTTGTTTTAATTGGTAAAAAAAAGTAAAAAAATAAAATAAAAACGTTTGACCCGATATGTAGGACTCAGTAAAGCATTAATCCACATGATGTCTAAACTTTAGGTTGTTTTGCATTAGTAGTTATGTTTTAGTGCTGCTATGTAAAACTGTGTGACTGATGCAGGAGGATGGAAAGTGATATTTGGAAAAGGAACACAACTTACAATTAACTCAGGTAGTGCTTAATTTTCATAATAACAACAAAAATATAAAAAGCTTGATCTAATTCAAACATTTCAGCATTTCAATTACATTTCTGTAAAATAAAAACAAATAAACACACACACAAAACTCAAAAAGTTACCATTAAAAATGCCTTTTCAAATAAAGTTTCGACATTGCTTTAAAATTCTATAAAAAATTCTTCTCAGTTCTCAGAAGTGCAATCTTTATGCGTTCTTATAGGTTTTACTAAATCAGTGGCAGATGTGTTAAAAATAGTGGCACTCATTACTTTATTAATCTTAAGTTTTTGTAAAGCCGTGTAACTCTGTGTGACTAACAACGCGGGACGTATAATATTTGGGAAAGGAACAAAACTTACTGTTGATTCAGGTATAGTTCAAATATATCATTACAGCATTTTCAGTTTCTTATTTTATGTATGTATATAAAATGTCCTTTGCAAATCAATGTGGCTGGTCTGTTTTGCAGAATCCTTTTATTTCAAATAGCCTTTAGTATTTTTTTTCTGTAGTCATCTTAAAAAAAATGTCTACATCCTCATTCCGGATGGTTTTTGTTGTGACGTTTCTGGTTGTGTGAAATCTGGAGGATTTGACAAGATTATCTTTGGAACAGGAACAAAATTGATAGTAAATTCACGTAAGTTTAGTTCCTACTAATGAGTTTTGTTTGATAAATTTGCCTTTGGTCTCAGATTAGGTTTGGAGATTAAGATTAGTTTTAGACAGTATCTAAAACTAATAGTATCTAATATTTAGATTGAGAATCTCTGAAAGCCTTTCTCTTGAGATTTTTGAAATGATGCTTCCTGCTGTGTGAATGTGGGATTGGATAAGATCATTTTTGGAAAAGGCACACAGTTACTAATTGAGCCAAGTAAGTTAAATGGATCACTGTCGTTTGATTTGAACCAAAAATATCAAGTTTTTGAAATTAATAGCATATGATATATTCTTGAACTATGCAAGCTTTACTGATGTCTAATGCAGAAATACACATCCATTAATGTAGACCAACATGTTTGACACATTTAGTATTTCTTTCTTTTTAAAAAGTTATGTTCACAATTGGCACGCACGTTTTTTTAGAGCAACACTGAAAAAAACACTGAAAAATGAAACAATTTTCAGTCAGACATTGCTGGTAAACGCCATATAAATACAAAGAAGTGAAAATACTGAACTAGTATTTTTCTGTAAAATTAATTATATATAGTTTTTAAAACAATTTTTTTTAATTTTTTACATTGATTGCTTTGTGTATAGATGTTTGACTGTAGATTTGATTAATTCTACAACACTCCAAGTAATTGCTGAGGCATTAGCTACTGTGTGACTTATTCAGGGGACAAAGTAATGTTTGCCTCTGGAACATCATTGACCGTTCATTCAAGTAAGTATGAAGCTATTGCAGTTTACTGACAAATTAAAAAGCTCTATAGTCGAGTTTTAAAAGTAAATTCACAATGTGATTCTGATCCTGAAGTCGAGGAATGCTACTGAAGTACTTTATATGAATATAGTTATTCTAGGACAGTAAAACACTCAATAAAATTTGTAGCTGCTTTGTATGCTTTGAAATCTTTGAAATTCAAGATTTCAAATATAAATTGTTTGTAACATTGTTAGGTCTCAAATTAAAAGTCCATATTATATTGGCAGAACTGTATTAGATATTGCCAGGATTTGCACTACTGTGTGACACTTGCTGACAAAATTATATTTGGTCAAGGCACAAAGCTGAATGTCGATTACAGTGAGTATTCAAATCATGACTGTTTTCTGCATTACGCATTGTCATTGCTGACATTTAATATTGTAACACCATTGACTAAAACTAAATTATATGTATGTGTGTATGTATAAAAAAAAATGTTGACAGTGAAAAACAGTGTAGATGTAGGCTATATAAAGAGAGAAAATTTAAATTAAAAAAATTTTTCCTTCATATCAAATATTAAGTATTTCTAGGGTAACATAATATATTATAAATCAATTTTTGAATGAAACTTTTGCTGAGGTTAGGTACTGTGTGAATGATGCGACTTGGAAGATTAATTTTGGAACAGGGACAACTTTGTATGTGAAGTCAAGTAAGAAATGTATTGCTATTTTAAAAGTAAGAAAAAATACAATAAAATAGTTTACACTAACTTTAAAACATAAAAACTTTAAGACATAACAATAGGCTAAATGTTTAAAAGTACTAAAGAACACATAAGTTGAATGTTCAATCTCTAAAATATTATTGTTTTTTATTAAATATATTTTTTCTGTTTATAATCAACACACAAATCAAACATGTTTGTCCCAGTTCATGGTAAACTGGCCATGTTTTTGTTGTGATTGTTTCTATTGTGTGGAGGGTTCTGGGAGAAAGATCATTTTTGGTCAAGGAACAACCTTAACAGTTGAATCAAGTAAGAGACGTTTACGTTCTGTGTTTATTACCGCTTTTTAATTTCCTCGGAGACCAGTTTAATAAAAAGACTTTATCAACAAATCTTCACATGTACATAGATGGTAACATTTATAGCAACACGATTTGACCTCCAAGACTATCACAACTAAACAAATCTAAAGCTTTTAAAGTAACATCAACAGTGATAGATAATTAAAAGTAATTAAACAAATTAAACAAGCATCACATTTTGTTGTGAAAATAATGAAGTACAGCAGAGTCCTTGTTGCCTCTGAGGAAGAGTTTTTTGAAGAGATGTTTGTTACTGTGTGAATGATGCAACTCGAAAAATCATCTTTGGATCAGGGACAAGACTATTCGTAGAACCAAGTAGGACAACCTTTTGTTTTGTTTTGTATACATTTATAGTAATCTTTACATATTTCACAGCAATTTCTAAATGATATACTACAATAATAACACAATGGACATGGCAGCAGTTCAAAACGGGGAACATGAATTTGTTGAGGGTCTAAGCAGTGTGTGAAATCAAACGTTAAGATCATATTCGGAGCAGGGACAAAGTTAACTGTTGAAACCCGTGAGTTCAAACATCTTGATATTTTATTATCTCTGCTTTTTATATTTATATGATTCCTGTTATTGTAGTCTTAACTAATGGAACAGCAGTGATTGTACATAGAAAGATAAATATTACTGAGGCTTCAATGAGCTTGTTTTTGTGAGGGATATTTCTATTGTGTGAATGTGGGGGTTGGCAGGATCTTGTTTGGAGAAGGGACAATGCTATACGTACAAGCAAGTAAGATTCCAGATAATATTGTTTTTAGGTAGTCTAACAAAGGTTATTACTTTGGTATTTGATACAGTATGTTGTATGAGAAACTCATTATTTGGTCAGGGAACACAGATATATGTCTGTTCCAGTAAGTACATTTATTGGATATTGATTAATGGCATTCTCAGTATTTATGAGTATCATATGTTGAAGTTGAAAATACTTCAAACACATTCATATTTAATTTACTGGAAAATGGATAATGTTCAATTCAAAATAAACATCCAAACAGACATGCTTACTCCGTAGTAAACAAGATACTTAGAGCTAAAATACTGAAATAAATGCTCTTAAAATAAATCTCATTCCCTAAAATATAATTCAAATAAAAATGTTTTACAGTTTGTTATCTGCACCTTCATCATAATACGTATTTTAGCCCCAGTTCCTGGTAAACTGGTCCTATTTTTGTTATGACTGTTTCTGTTGTGTGGATGCTGCTGGAAGGACAAAGATCATTTTTGGTCAAGGAACAACTTTAATAGTTCAATCAAGTAAGAGTCTTTTTACATAAATTTCACAATAATGAGATGCGATTAACATGGTTTAATAAAAAAAAAAAGAATAGTGCCGGTGAACCATTGACATTGAAACAGTATAAAAATACACAATAAAAAAAAATCATTCATTATATGATCTTTATTTCTTAATAGGCCATCAAGACTTTTATCACATTCACATAATTGTACTGTACTTAAGAAAGTCCTTCCCTCAAGAACAAACCAGTTATATATAGTCCTAGAATTGTTTGTTACTGTGTGAATTATGGAAACAACAAGATCATTTTTGGAAGTGGAACAACACTGATTGTTGAATCTCGTAAGACCAATTTTTTTTCATCAGTATATCATAGATGTGCAAAACAGATCCTTCAATTGCCAGTATTAGAATACTGTCTTAATTTACTACTAGATGTCAATCTTAACTTAAGTCAAAGTAAAGATATAAAAAGTTAATAGAATAAATAGCCACCTGTATTAAGTTAAATATGCAAATAATGTTAAATATGATTAGATTTTCTGTTTAAACAGCAGTTGAAAATATAATAATAATAGCCTTTACTAACCTGTGTTGGTATGAAAACACTGATATAATAACTTTTTAATATTTTAATACTGTTTACAATTAAAGCAATTGAGCATATAATTGAAGTTTTCACTAAGAAGCTGCTTGTATTTAATGTAATAAGCCAAACCGTAACAAAGGTAGTTTTTGTGAGGACTCTTTGTATTGTGTGATTATTGGTGCAAACAAGGTCATCTTTGGAGAAGGGACGATGTTACATGTAGAAGCAAGTAAGAGACTGATCATGATTTCTTGCTTTATACTTCTGTTTGTGTCCAGAGGACAGCATTTGTAGATTGTAAATGAATTCATAAGATATCAGATTTTAAGGATATAAGTAGAAATAATGAGCACCTAGTTGTGCAGTTGAATCCAGATGTTGTTGCTCTGGTTTTCAACACAGTGTGAATAACAACATCAAGATCATATTTGGTCAGGGAACTCAGCTTCATGTTAACTCCAGTAAGTACAGTGCAATTTTTATAATGATAAGAAATTACAAATTTATATAAATGAATGTATAATCATAAAATATTTTTGAATATAATGGATGCTTAAAATGGTGTAATGTGAAACTTAAAATGCAAATGGCATTTCTAACTGAGTGACCAGTATAGTGTCTTTACTAAATGTATGAATAACATCCATTACAGTTTGTGATGTGCGATTTGAATTCTAAGTCACATTCTGTGCCAAAGTCATAAATAATAAAAAAATATAATTGAATCTGACAAAACATAATAATGACACAAAACTAAATAATTTACTAATTTCAGACGTTTATCAGTAATCAAACCTGACCATATCATGGCTCTATTAATGTACTTAGAGAGTTTTGCTGAGGCTTTTGTTAATGTGTGACTTATGACAAGATTATTTTTGGAGCTGGGACAAGACTAATTGTGGAATCTCGTAAGACCAAAACATTTATTTCTATGAATTCATCTTATTAATACAATAATTAATACAGCATTAATTCTTACAGTAAATCGTTCAATGTTAATACTCTTCTCAACATCAATTTTTGCTTTGCATTTAACTTAAAAGTTGAAATGTATAAAGAGTCCAAGAATAAAACTTAAAAAGTGTTACATATTTTCTTAAACAAGAAAACTTAGCAACAGAATAAATAATAGCAGACAGAATGGAGTGACAGTAAAAAGTTCATGGCTGTCATGTATGACATAATGGAATAGCAAAAATGTTTTTTATAATTTAAAATTTAAATTAGTTTTATTCATGTTGATTAATAAACACTAGTATAATCTATAGGTTTTATTCATAATTAAAATTGATTTGACATCATTTATAGTAAATCTGTTCCCAGAAGTAATACAGAAGCTTTCCAAGTCATGTAACATGTTTTTGTAGTTAACAAAATAACTGTGTGACAACTGGAGTAAAGATAATATTTGGAAGTGGTACTCAACTTATTGTGGAGTCAAGTAAGTGAATTTGTTTAATCAAACTTGTTCCACCTTTTAACTTAAGTCCACTTATTTCTCTACTTTCAATTTGATAAAGTAAACAATTAAAAAATTAATTTGGTTAATTTATATTTTAAGACGACCCAAGATGACGTTTGGATCAAGTCTTTATCAACAAGTCTTCACATGTACATAGATGGTAACATTTATAGCAACACAATTTGACCTCCAAGACTATCACAACTAAACAAATCTAAAGCTTTTAAAGTAACAACAGTAATCGACAGTGATAGATAATTAAAAAATCTAAATGTACAATTGATCAAAGCTTCAAATTTTGTTGCGAAATAACGATGTACAGCAGAGTCCTTGTTGCCTCTGAGGAAGAGTTTTTTGAAGAGATGTTTGTTACTGTGTGAATGATGGAACTCGAAAAATCATCTTTGGATCAGGGACAAGACTATTCGTAGAACCAAGTAGGACAACCTTTTGTTTTGTTTTGTATACATTTATAGTAATCTTTACATATTTCACAGCAATTTCTAAGTGATATACTACAATAATAACACAATGGCCATGGCAGCAGTTCAAAACGGGGAACATGAATTTGTTGAGGGTGTAAGCAGTGTTAAGATCATATTCGGAGCAGGGACAAAGTTAACTGTTCAAACCCGTGAGTTTAAACATCTTGATATTTTATTATCTCTGCTTTTTATATTTATATGATTCCTGTTATTGTAGTCTTAACTAATGGAACAGCAGTGATTGTACATAGAAAGATAAATATTACTGAGGCTTCAATGAGCTTGTTTTTGTGAGGGATATTTCTATTGTGTGAATGTGGGGGCTTCTAGGATCTTGTTTGGAGAAGGGACAATGCTACACGTACAAGCAAGTAAGATTCCCATTAATATTGTTTTTAGGTAGCCTAAGAAAGGTTATTACTTTGGTATTTGATACAGCATGATGTATGGCAAACATATTGGCAAATCATGTGATAAATCATATTTGGTCAGAGAACATAGATGGATGTCTGTTGCACTAAGAACATTTATTGGATATTGATTAATGACATTCTCAGTATTTATGAGTATATATTACAGTTGTAAATACTTTAAATACATTAATCTTTAATTTACATAAAAATGTATAATGTTGCAGTTTTACTCACATTTAAAGTCATATGAGCAGTATTTGACCATTCAAAATAAACATCCAAACATGTTTTCGACTTCTTACTCAATAGTAAACAAAATGATTAGAGCTAAAATATTGAAATAAATACTCCTATATTTTAGCCCCAATTCCTGGTAAACTGGTCCCATTTTTGTTATGACTGTTTCTGTTGTGTGGATGCTGCTGGAGGGAGAAAGATCATTTTTGGTCAAGGAACAACTTTAATAGTTCAATCAAGTAAGAGTCTTTAAATTGCTTTTTACATAAATTCAGCAATAATGAGATGCGATTAATACCACGGTTTAATACAAATAAATATACGTAAAAAAAATACTGCCATTAAAACAGTATAAACTTTTTAAAAAATTATTTATTCATAAAATGATATTTATTTCTTAATAGGGCATCAAGACGTAATCAAGTTTATTATCACATGCACATACAGTAATTCTACTGTAATCTACTATATTTAATGAAAGGCCTCCCCAAGAACTTTTTGTCTGAGTGTTTGTTACTGTGTGAATTATCAGAACAACAAGATCATTTTTGGAAGTGGAACATCACTGACTGTTGAATCTCGTAAGACAAATTTTATTTATCAATATATCATAGATGTGCAAAACAGACCCTAAAAACTTCCAATTACCATTATTAGAATGTCTTAGCTTACCTTAAGTCAAAGTAATTAAGTAAAACAAAGTTCGAATAAACAACCAACCTGTATTAAGTGTAATATGTAATGTACAAGTCATGTTAGTTTTGCTAATTTTATTAAATATTATTATATTTTCTAGTTAACTTAGTTGAAAGTAGTAGGCCTTTTACAAACGTGTTAACACTGATAACTTGTAAACACTGATAAAATAAATATTTCATAATATTTTCATAATTGTAGCTTTCACTAAGAAGCTGCTTGAATTTGATGTAATAAGCCAAACCGTAACAAAGGTAGTTTTTGTGAGGACTCTTTGTATTGTGTGACTTTTGATGCAAACAAGATCATCTTTGGAGAAGGGACGATGTTACATGTAGAAGCAAGTAAGAGACTGATCATAATTTCTTACTTTATACTTCTGTTTGTGTCCAGAGGGAAACATTTGTATATTGTAAATTAATTCATATGGTATCAGAATTTTAGCCAAAAATATAAGTAGAAATAATGAGCACTGTGAAGTTGAATCCAGACGTTGTTGCTCTGGTTTTCAACACAGTGTGAATTACGGCAACAAGATCATATTTGGTCAGGGAACACAGCTTCATGTTTACTCTAGTAAGTATGAATTTTATAGTGATGAGAAAAACTGTATATTAATTAATGTATAATTAATTTTTTTTCAAACATCCTTGAAGTTTAAAACAGTTAAGTGTGAAATAATTCAAAATGCAAATGGCATTTCTAACTGAGTGACCAGTATAGTGTCTTTACTAAATATATGAATTACATCCATTACTGTTTGTGATGTCTGTTGTGAAGTCACATTCTATGCCAAAGTTAAGGTCATAAATTAGTAATTAAATAATAGTGAATCTAGCTAATCATAACAAAGAAAAAAAACAAAACAATTTGTAAAATTTCAGACATTTATCATTAAGATAGTGAAAACTGACCATATCAGGGCTCTTTCATTGTGCTTAGAGAGTTTTTTGCTGAGGCTTTTGTTAGTGTGTGAATTATAACAAGATCATTTTTGGAGCTGGGACAAGGCTAACTGTGGAATCTCGTAAGACCAAAACATTTCTTTCCATAAATTCATCTTATTAATATAATAAGTTATGTAGTATTCATTTATACAGTAATTGATGCAATGTTAATACTCTTCTCAACATCAATTTTTGGCTTTACATTTAACCTACAAGCTGAAATGTATAAAGAGTCCAAGAATAAAACTTAAAAAGTGTTACATATTTTCAAAGTGTTACAAAACTCACCAACAGAATGAATAAAAACAGAACGAAGTGATAGCAAAATAGATGTTATGTATGACATAATGGAAAAGCAAAACATCCTTTGTAATTTAACATTTAAATTAGTAGTTTTAGTAAGTAGTGTTAATGAATAAACACTAATATAATCTGTAGGTTTTATTTATAATTCCAACTTAATTTGGACATTATTATATAAAAATTAAATTTTTTAAGTAATATTATAAAGATAATATTTGGAAGTGGTACTCAGCTTATTGTGAAGTCAAGTAAGTCTTTTTTTAACCCAAGTCCACTTATTTTTATACAGTTAAATTTTATAAAATGAACTGATTTAAAAACAAATTTGATTAATTTATATTTTAAGACAATCCAAAATGTATATGTTTATATTTCAATACTATTTAGGGATGTTAAGATACTAATTGACACTGAAATATAATTGTAAAAGTATTCATGTATTATTGTCATAATTATTATGTTTTTATTTTGGGCTGTTATATTCCCTTTAATTTCACTGAGGTTTAATTATAACCTTAGCTTTAGGTTTCATTAATTGCGTTTACACATTAGTCAGACAAGAACAAAATCATATTATTCATGTAAGTGGGAAAACTGAGATATAACCATAGTAGACCTGCACTTGTGAGTGCAGTTATTTGCTATTAGCTGTGGAAGTTTTTGATATGCAGTTACTCTCTGTGTGACTAATAATTACAAGTTAATCTTTGGAAGAGGAGCACAAGTGCATGTTGAAGCAAGTGAGTGAAACAGCCTTACTGTTACTATATTATACGGTTGCCTGATTTTAAAATTGTATTTATTTATTTAATTTAAGTTGGCTAAAATCTCTTATATATGCATTAGCATTTGGACAACACTTTATTCAGCTGATAATGTTATGCAACACGCTCTACTGTTTGAGCTACAGGAAATCTTGTCATAATGTATGTCCAACCCATCTAAATTTGGGCGAAATCTCATCATGAAAGATTGTTAGCATTGAACATTACTTTATTCCCCTTATATTTTAACTACTACTTTTTTAGTTGAAAATAATGTCCATTTGTTTTCGTTGTTTGTTGTTTTCGAAACAATGAACTCAAATAAATAAAAAATGGGTTAATCATGGCAACATAGCAACTGAGTGGAAAGTGTTTGGGAAACCTGTTTGGAAACAGTCATTATTGAATTGAAATTCAGAAATGACACACTTTACCGCATTAAATGTTTAAGCCCGTTAATATAATATATCCCCATATATAACAAAATAGATACATTTAAATGTTTTTTGAGACCCTTGGGATGCCCTTTTTGTTGAGAGCTTCAGCAATGTGTGAATGACGGGACATACAAAGTCATTTTTGGAAGTGGAACTTTACTCTCTGTGGAATCCAGTAAGAAACATAATTATTCCCATCAAATTACCTTAACAGCTAAATTTCATTCATTTAAATGTAAATTATTACCATACTGCTCATTATTTTTGTAAATCGTTTAATTTATGTCCAATTACTAAACATTCAATATTGAACAAATAATGCATATAGCACAAATAATGCAGAGTATGTTTAATATTTTTAAAGTGCACCCATATCAAGTTTTATGAAACATTATGTTTGCATAATAATCTACTATATATAACAAGAACTTTGGTAGTATAACAGAGTGTCAGTTATAGGGATGATACATTATTGATAGAGTATATGTTAGTGTGTGACATCAACTGGAATAGGAAAAGTTATATTTGGAGCCGGGACACAGTTGAAAGTTCAGATTAGTGAGTATAGTGTAATGTTTGTGTTATGTTTACTTACACATGATGTGCAAAGTATTTCTGTCAATGTTTTGACATTGATGGCTTATTTGCACAGTCATTGCACATTGGTTTTTGTGCTGTGGTTAAGTGCTGTGTGTATACTGGCAATAAGATTATATTTGGAAAAGGGACCCAATTAGTTGTCACTGCACGTAAGTCATATTTTTTGTCTACGGATATCCAACTTTTAATTAGTAGTTTCTGTGAGTCCATTATTAGAGTCCATTAAAGAAATAATCAAACATGACTACAAAAGCCAAAACAGAATCTAAAATACAGTATATCTAATAAAAGGGAAAACAAATCCATTTTATTCTAACGCATTTTCTCTTACTCACTTCTGTTATTTTTATATAAAAAAAAACATGTTTAGTGTTAGTGTATTTCTAGATTTTTTTAAATGAATGAAAAAATGACAAAGCTAGCATTAGTTATTTGTAATGGGATCAGATGTTGTGTGACTGATGGAGTTCGAATAATATTTGGCAAAGGAACCGAACTCAAAATACAACAGAGTAAGTTGAATTTTTTCAGCTTAAAGTTAACATTTTTAAACAAATGGTGTCCATTCACATTCTGCAATCTATCAACTATATGTTATATATAATTTATTTTATATGATAGTTTTTTGAATCGTGTCATTTTTTTTCCTTTTTTGTCATCAATGTAAAAATAAACAAAAGAGAAAATTAAATTGCAAGAAAATTATTTATATGGTAATTATAGGTACAGTTTTTGTGCACAATGCTTTTATTGTGTGACAACAAACTGGAAGCTAATTTTTGGTTCAGGAATTACACTGAGAGTTGAACAAAGTGAGTATTAATCAAAGCATCGAAAAATGTATAACTTCGTTTTTTTTAGCTCTCGCTGCAGATTAGATGAAATATTATTGAAATACGTTAGTTTCAAACCTTTGTCAATATTGTAGCATTTAAAAAATAATTTATAGGACTTTTTTGAGATGTAGGTTGACATTGTCAAATCTGATCAGAGGTTTTGTGATTACTTTTAGATTAATGCAAATTTGGTCAGATTTTACTTGACTGTTAAGCAACCAAAACATGCAAGAGTTTTTAGTGAATGTTTAAAGGCTGTGTGAATACTGGGTATAAGATTTTCTTTGGCAGTGGAACCAATCTTGTCATACAATCAAGTAAGTAAAATGTATAAAAAATATATATATATTCATCATAATCACTTTTTTTTCCTTTCCCTAATATAATATGATTCTGCATTACTAATACAAAAAAATGTTCAAGCACAGTTTGTTTAGTCAAACTATAGTGAAGATATTTAAAAAAAGTTATTTTGCAGTGTTTTATGATTTAATATTTTATAATATGCTATGTAATACATAATGTGAATTATGGCCTGTTTGAAATACAAGTTTTTGGTGCACGCTCAGTGGCTGTGTGAATACTGCCAATAGGATTTTCTTTAGTAAAGGGACAAAACTCAACATAGAAGCAAGTAAGTCTGAACATTTGTAAACTTAAATTGGTTAGATTATTAATGCAAATAATCATAGTTCTTGACAAAATTATACTGTCATTCTTTACAAAAAACAATTAATAATAGCTAATCTTTCATGTTTATGTATTATTATTATTGCTAGTTAAATTATTTTTTAGTATCAGTAATTTTATTCAAAAATTCTATTTCTATTTCTATATTATATCTGTATTTTCAGTTTGACAAATATGAAACTTAAGAGTCTATTGTAATTTATTCTGCCCCGCAATTCTTATGAAAAGTAACTTGCAGTAATGTACAAAGAAACTGCACTGTTGAACGTTTATAAAAGACAGTATTTCATAAATGTATAACAAGTGTTTATACAATGTAACTTGGCAGTAGCATACACAAGTTACAGTAGTGAGTTTATATGCTGTGTGAATCAAGGATTTGGCAAGCTGTCATTTGGTTCTGGGACAAAATTAACTGTTAATTCAAGTGAGTTCATTTTTGTCACCATTCTTTTACATTACACTTTAATACATATAGTACTGAAGAAAATAGTCACTGTTTAGCAGAGGACTCTTTAGAAAATTAAATATATTATTGCAAAACAACAACAAACCCCCCAAATGTGATTGCATCTAACAAAGGTTGTTAAAGTTCTTACATGTATTTCATTTATTTAATAAAATAAAAAATAACTTAAAGCTCACAACACTCCAAACAAGGCTAGATGGTTTTTGCTCTGGACTCAGCACATGTGTGAATACAGCTCAAAAGATAATCTTTGGGACGGGGACAAAACTCACTATAGAAACACGTAAGTTTGCATTTCTAAATCAATAAAAACCCTTAAAATACAAAAGATAAAAACTGAATATCAAAACTGACAAATGCAAAAGTACTTGATATTATACTGATGTTTTGTCATTAGTGTTATAAAGTTTTCTCATTGCAGTTTAACCACATATTTTGATTAAATCTTATTGAATTTGTAAACAATTTGACATCCTTCTAAAAGCAAACCATAATTTCCATTATCAAAATATAATTAAACCCCTTCTCTCTGTCTATCAAAACCATACAAATGCTTAAATGCGTAAATACGTTTTTATATTAAGTATATCACAATTAGACAATGAAATCAATTAGACAGAGGTTTTTGTGAAGGAGTCAGCACTTGTGTGAATGCTGGTGACAAGATTATATTTGGGAGTGGGACAAGACTAATAACACAAACAAGTAAGCTTATATGATCAGTGTCACTATCAATGTTAATGTTACATTGAAATATACAGTATGTCAAATGTAATATTAAACTTAATTCACAACTATCATGACTAAATTAGCTTTATCCAATAACAATACAATATACAAAGCTTTATTTAATCCTCATCTAAACTTTAACTTGGCATTAATCTGACACTTTCATAAGCATTATAATGAAATGTGTATATGACTTACTGTAGTTGGACTCTGTAGAAGGCCAAGTTTTTGTGTAGACAAAGTTTACAGTGTGGCATCCGCACAGTGGAAAGTAGTGTTTGGAGAAGGAACTAAATTGACAGTTAAAACAAGTGAGTATAAAATTAGTATTTATCATAATCTAGCTTTAATGCTTATATTATTATTATTAATAATTGGCTAGATTTGACTTGCTATAGTGTAATCTGTAGAGATAGTAGCCTATAACTCCATACAGTATGTGAAATAACTGGAAACTATTAGTTTTTGGCACATGTTCCAAGAGTGTGAATATGAAGATTATATTATTATAATCTTATAATAAGGTATAAAGTGTTTTGTGAATTGTTTAAGGTGCATACAATTCTTTGAGTGTTACCAGACTGCTACTAGTTTTCGGTGTTTGGTAAATGGCTGTGTGAATGCTGGATCTAAGATTTTCTTTGGTAAGGGGACCAAAGTCATAGTACAATCAAGTAAGTTAATATTTTTCCAAATCATACAGTTAATAATGTTAGGCAGTTTGGCAGAATAAAAAAAATGATGGTGAAGTTTATCACAGTAATTGTAATGTAATGTGTAATATTCATTATCTGTTGGATGAAATTATTTGGCTATGGAGGCTTATCCCTTTCATTTTCTCCAAATATTAAATAGTCCAAATTTGACCAAATAGTCACTGTTTAGCAGAAAACTCTTTTAAAAGTGAAATACTATTGCAAAACAAAAAAATAAAACAATGTAATTGTAAATTGTATTAAAGTGTAATTGGCAATGTAATTACATCTGTAGTTACTAAACTCAGTGTAGAAACAAGTTTGCATTTCTAAATGAAAATAAACACTTTATCAGTATGTTCATTATAATTAAATGCATATATGAAACGGTGTGTTTAGAAAAGGAACTTAATTAACAAGTCAGGTTGAATTTGACAAATTGAATTAGACAAAACAGCAACAAAAGCAACAAAATATTGTTAAAGTACTTAAAATAAAACATTTAAACTTAAAATATTTAAACAAACAAACAAACAAAACTAAAAACTCGCCACACTACAAACAAGGCTAGATGGTTTTTGTTATGGATCCAACATATGTGTGACTGGTGCTCAAAAGATAGTCTTTGGGACGGGGACAAAACTCACTGTAGAAACAAGTAAGTTTGCATTTCCAAATTAATAAAAAACTGTTAAAGTAAAAAGAAAACCATTTAAAAGATAAATGCAAAAGTGCTTGATGTTATAATCAATAATGTTCTGTAATAAGTGCTGTATAGTTTCACATTCATCACAGGATATTTTGATTAAAGCTAATTTAAATTGTAAACATTTTGACATCCTTCTAAAAACAAATAGTTTCAATTACTAAAATGTAATTAAAAACTCAACATTGTTCATATACTTTAGTGAAACCTTAAGTGAGATTTGCTATAGTGTATGAGTTTGAGCCTTACACTTAAATCACAATTATTGCAACTGAATTAACTTGATACAATATCTTTATTGAATTCTCATCAAAACTGCATCTTGATAATACCCTGACACTTCCATAAACACTTTATCAATATGTTCACTATAAGTATATGCATACTGTATATGAAACAATGTGTTTAGAGAAGTAACTAAATTGACATTTAAAGCAAGTCAGTTAATAATGTTCTGTAATAAGTGCTATACAGTTTCACACTGCAGTTTAATCACGAGATATTTTGATTAAATCATATTTAAATTGTAAACAATTTGACATCTCTCTAAAAACAACTGATTTCCATTATTGAAATATAATTAAAGCCTAAACAAGGGGTTTCTTTGTCCTAAATGGGCTAACTCTTAAAAATTTAAAAAAAATAAAGGTGCTTCATGATGCCAATAGAAGAACCTTTTTGTCTAAAGGGTTCCATAAAGAACCTTTACATCTGAAGACCTTTCTGTTTCACAAAAGGTTCTTGTGGCGAAAGAAGGTTCTTAAGATTATAAACAGGTAAGAAAGAGATGGTTCTTTAAAGAACCTTTGATGAATGCTTCTTTGTGGAACCAAAAAAGGTTCTTCTATGGCATCGCTTGAAGAACCTTTTGAAGCACCTTTATTTTTAAGAGTGTATACTAAGTGAAAGCTTAAGTGTGTGTATTGGACTTGTAGTGTAAGAACTGTGAAGTTTTTAGTTCATGGTAGATGGCTGTGTGAATGTTGGCTACCAAATGTTATTTGGAAAGGGGACCAATCTTGTCATACAAACAAGTGAGTTTTATAGTCTTACTGGTTTAGTTTTTTTCTGGACATTATTATGAGTAGCTTCAAAATATAATCTAGGACTAAACTGACTACAAAATCATACACATGCTTAAAATATTTCTTTCTTACATATTATACATAACCCTAACAATACAATGCAATGCAAGAAACAAGTTATAGCACTTTATATTTTAATGTTATGTATGTCACAATTAGATGATGAGGTCAATTAGACAAAGAGGTTTTTGTGATGGAGTCAGCACTTGTGTGAATGCTGCCAACAAGATTATATTTGGGAGTGGGACAAGACTAATAACACAAACAAGTAAGCTTATATTATCAATGTCATTGCTAATGTTATATTGAGATATATTCCAAATGTACTGAATTAAATCTGACATTGAAATCACAACTATCATAACTAAATTAACTTGTCACAAAAACTTTATCTAATTCTCATTGAAACGTCATTTTGGCATCACCCTGACTCTTTCATAAGCACTTTATCAATATGTTCATTATAATTAAATGTGTATATGAAACGGAAGGAACAGTGTGACTTATGAAAAGTCTGTTTAGAGAAAAATTTAATTGACATTTGAAACAAGTCAGTTTGAAATTAGGACTGATCTTAATCTAGCTTTATATAAATATTGAAATTATTTGGATTAATGGATTAATTTGACTTGCTATACTGTAATTTGTGGAGATGGTAGCCTATAACTCCATACAGTATGTGAAATAGCTGGAAGGCATTAGTTTTTGGCACATGCTCTAAGAGTGTGTGAATGTGAATAAGATTATCTTTGGCAAAGGAACCAAACTTATTGTTCAAACAAGTAAGTAATACATTTCTAACAAAGTCAACATTAACAAATACTAACCTCCTAGATGTCTGATCATACTGATGTCAAAAAAGATCAAATCTGTGTTTTGGTATAAAATTGAATGGAATCATTCACCAAACTTAAAGAAAAAGTATGTGTGATATTGACAAAGATCAGGAATTCTTTAAATTTCTAAAAAAGCATTTGCTAAGGATCGTTTTATCTAAGTTATTGCTCTTCCATTATCTGAACACTTACGTTATTCTTTTCTTATCTTAGCAACATGTTCCAAAACTATCAACAAAGTTTACATCTAAAAATAATATAATGAAAATGATGAGCCTTATTGGAGACAACATGTACTGCGGGTAAATGTACCGTACTATACTGATGTGTGAATAGAGCGGACAACAAGATCATATTTGGAACTGGCACCAGTTTCACTGTTACTTCAAGTAAGATATTTTATTTGATCTTTAATAAAAATTTTAGTATAATAAAAACTGTGATCCTTAAAATATTTCTTTTAAACCTAAAAAAATAAAGAGAAAGGTTCATCATACACAAACACAAAAATTCATAATCAATATTTGCATAAAACAAAATGACATTTAAAATATTCAATAATTCAACAGTTTAGTGGTGACTTTCACTTAAGCATACATATTTGAAAAGTATACTATAAAATTGTACAAATATAAAGGTCATACCAGCCACAGTAATAATGTTAATATTCCGCGTACTGTAATAATAGGGTTTAAAGTGTTTTGTGAATTGTTTAAGGTGCATACAATTCTTTGAGTGTTACCAGACTGCTACTAGTTTTCGGTGTTTGGTAAATGGCTGTGTGACTGATGGATATAAGATTTTCTTTGGTAAGGGGACCAAAGTCATAGTACAATCAAGTAAGTTAATATTTTTCCAAATCATACAGTTAATTCATTTTATGCAGTTTGACGGAATTAAAAATGCTATTGAAGTTCTTCATCACAATAAATAGTGTAATATACATTTTCTGTATTGTTGGATGAAATTATTTGGCTATGAAATCATATTCCTTTCATTTCTCCAATTATTAAATAGTCCAAAATAGTACCAAAATAGTCACTGTTTAGCAGAAATCTCTTTTAAAAGTGAAATATTATTGCAAAACAAAAATAAAATCACCAGTGTAATTACATCTAACATAGTACTTGCATTTATTTCATAAAATAAAAAATAACTTAAAACTCCCCACACTACAAACAATGCTAGATGGTTTTTGTTATGGACTCAGCACATGTGTGACTAATACTGACAAGATCATCTTTGGGACGGGGACAAAACTCAGTGTAGAAACAAGTAAGTTTTAATTTCTAAATCAATAAGCACTTTATCAGTAGGTTCATTATAATTAAATGCATATATGAAATAGTGTGTTTAGAAAAGGAACTAAATTGACATTGGAAAAAAGTCAGTTTAAAATTAGTTAAACAAAACAACAACAAAAGATTGTTAAAATACTTGCATTTATTTTATTTATTTCATAAAATATAGACAAACAAACTTAAAACTCGCCACACTACAAACAAGGCTAGATGGTTTTTGTTATGGATCCAACATATGTGTGACTGATGCTCGAAAGATAATCTTTGGGACGGGGACAAAACTCACTGTAGAAACAAGTAAGTTTGCATTGCTAAATCAATAAAGAGCTTTTAAAGTAAAAAAGAAAAAGAAAAACACTGAATATAAAAATTGACAAATGCAAAAGTGCTTTGTTATACTCAGTAATGTTCTGTAATAAGTGCTGTATAGTTTCACATTAATCACAGGATATTTTGATTAAATCTTATTTAAATTTTGAACAATTTGACATCCTTCTAAAACAAATAGTTTCCATTACTGAAATGTAATTGAAAACTCAACATTGTTCATGTACTTTAGTGAAAACTTTAGTGTGTGTATTGTTGAACTTTTTAAAGTAGCATTGCTATAGTGTAAGAATTTGAACCTTACACTTAAATCACAACTATTACAACTGAATTAGCTTTGTGCAATAGCTTTATTTAATCCTCATCTAAACTTCATCTTGGCAATACCATGACACAATAATACCATGATATAATTATATGCATATATAAAACAGTGTCAGTTTGAAATAAGTTAGACAAAACAACAAAAAGCAAAAAAGCAACAAAAGATTGTTAAAGTACTTGCATTTATATATTTCGTAGAATATGTAAAAAACAAACAAACAAACTTAAAACTCACCACACTATAAACAAGGCTAGATGGTTTTTGTTATGGATCCAACCTATGTGTGTCTAATACTCAAAAGATATTCTTTGGGACGGGGACAAAACTCACTGTAGAAACAAGTAAGTTTGCATTGCTAAATCAATGAAAACCTTCGAAGTACAAAATATAAATACTGAATATCAAAACTGACAAATGCAGAAGTACTTGATGTTATACTGATGTTTTGTAATTGGTGTTAAACAGTTTACTTATTGCAGCTTAACCAAATATTTTGATTAAATCTTATTTCATTTGTAAACAATTTGACATCCTTCTAAAAGTAAACCATTTCCATTGTTGAAATATAATTAAACCCCTTCTCTCTGTCCATCAAAACCATACCAAATGCTTAAGTGCTTAATTTTTTATATAAAGTATGTCACAATTAGATGATGAGATCAATTAGACAGAGGTTTTTGTGAAGGAGTCAGCACTTGTGTGAATGCTGGTGACAAGATTATATTTGGGAGTGGGACAAGACTAATAACACAAACAAGTAAGAGTAAGCTTATATTATCAATGTCACTGTCGGTGTTAATGTTATACTGAAATATACAGTATGTCAAATGTATTAAAATTAAATCTTACACTTAAATCACAACTATCACAACTAAATTAGCTTTAGAATAACTTTAATAGTTTACTATTTATTTATTAACTTTTAAATTAATATTTAATCCTCATCTTGGCATTACCCGGACACATTCATAACCACTTCAATGCTAAGATTAAATATATTCATTATGATTCATTTATGAAACAGTAGGAACAGTGTGACATCTACACAATGAAAAGTGTGTTTAGAGATGGAACTAAACTAATATTTGAAACAAGTCAGTTTGAAATTAGAACTGATCATAATCTAGCATTGTATAATCGCTTCTATTAAAATGCAGATGTCATTAGTGAATTAATTAGCTAGATTTGACTCTGTAATCTGAGATGGTAGCCTATAACTCCATACAGTATGTGAAATAGCTGGAAGGCATTAGTTTTTGACACATGCTCCAAGAGTGTGTGAATGTGAAGATTATCTTCGCCAAAGGAACCAAACTTGTTGTTCAGACTAGTAAGTAATGCTTTTCTGACAGAGTCAACATTAATACTACTGTAACCTAGTCGTCTGATCATACTGATGTCCAAAAAAGATAAAAACCTGTGTTGTGATATTTACTTGTTTTCACTTATTTAAAATTGAGTGGAATCATTCACCAAACTTAAAGAAAAAATGTACTTAAATGTATAAAGTATTTGTGATGTTGACAAAGATCAAATATTCTTTAGTTCACAAAAATACATTTGCTAATGATTAATAGTTTTTATTAGAAGTTATTGCTTATCATTATCTTAATCACTTACATCATTCTTTTCTACACTCTTAAAAATAAAGGTTATTCACGATGCCATAGAAGAACCTTTTAATCTAAATGGTTCCATAAAGAACCTTTAACATATGAAGAACCTTTCTGTTTCCCAAAAGATTCTTTGTGGCGAAAGAAGATTCTTCATATTATAAAAAACGCAGCAAAGCGAGGTCTTTTAAAGAACCTTGGGACTGAATGGCTCGTTGTGGAACCACAAATGGTTTTTATGGATCGCTGAGGAACTTTTGATAGCAACCTTTATTTTTAAGAGTGGATCTTACAAAATGTTCCAAATAATTCAAAACCCCAAACGTAATGAAATATATGAAGTGAGGGACCTATTGGCCAAACAGCTATGAGGGTAAATGTACCGTCAAATACTGATGTTGTGAAGTAGAGGTGCAACAAGAGCATATTTGGAGCCGGAACCAGTCTCTTGTTATTCATAAGTTTTTATCATAAAAAGGTTAGTTAATAAAATCTGTCACCTTAAAATAATTTTCTTTTAAAAGACTAATCTAAGATGAAGATAAAGGTTCGTCAGACACAAGCAAAAAATCATAATCAGTTATTTGAATACATCAAAGTGATATCAAATATTCAATCCTTCTTTCATGTATATATATTTAAAAAGTATTTTATACATTTTAAAAATGTAATTTGAGTGTTACCAGACTGCTACTAGTTTTCGGTGTTTGGTAAATGGTTGTGTGACTGATGGATGGAAGATTTTCTTTGGTAAGGGGACCAAAGTCATTGTACAATCAAGTAAGTTAATATTTTTCCAAATCATACAGTTAATTACTTATTGTTATCCAGTTTGGCTGGATTAAAAAAAAATTCTAGTGAAGTTCATCATAATAAATAATGTAGTATGCATTATCTGTATTGTTGGATGAATTTACTTGGCTATGAAGTCTTATCCCTTTCATTTTCTCCAAATATTAAGTAGTTCAAATAGTACCGAATAGTTACTTAAGTTCATTACTTTCAAAAGTGTAATTGTTGTTATCTTTATTGTTGGATGAAAAGATTTGGACTTGGAGGCTTATACCTTTAATTATCTTCAAATACTATTATGAAACCATATTCAAAATTAAATTTTGTACAATCATGCCTAAAATGCACTTTGAAAAATGTCATACACCAAACAAGAGGTTGGCTAAAGTTGTATTCTGGGTAAATGTACTATGTTGTACTAATGTGTGAATACCGGCTATGACAAGATCTTATTTGGAAAAGGCACCAGACTAACAGTTGATTCAAGTAAGTTTGCTGCTACAGTAAACTAAGACAGAAAGGTGCAAAATTTTAAACCTTAAAAAGTTTGCCAATCCTGATATTTTTATCAAAACTTGATTGCTAGTAGTAATGCAACATGACTTCAGACCTAATTTTGAAAATACTGTAGCTAAAACTTATGTTTCACCTGAACAATAAGAACCTTTTATATATGATCTATAAATAACTGTGAATTAAAATATTATTGCTCAACAACTCCCTCAATGAACTGCTGACCTCTACACAAAAAAAAAACCCACTAACAACATCCTTATAAATCTATTTTAATATTAGATAACTTATTTTGATACTGAAACAGATCCCAAATAAAGTATTCATAAAGAATGAGTAAATAATAGTCCTTAATGTCTGGCTTCAAAGTAAGGAGAGTCTGTGTTTTTGTGGTCACATCAACCACTGTGTGACTCAAGGGATAAACAAAATGATCTTTGGGAAAGGCACTCAACTCACTGTGCTTTCAAGTAAGTGTAGACCAAGCTTGTTTTCCTATATTTTTAAAACAATGTAAGAACCGTTTCTATTTTTTGTTAAGGGCTTTCACAGAAATTTGATACCACTATTAATGAGTATTATAGACTTAATATTCCTAGGGCATTAAACTGAACAGGAAAAAAATGATTTGATTTGATTGAACAAAATATATAAATTGACCAAAAGAAATGTAGAATTAGTAGTCTAAAATGTAATAGTTGTAAACAGTCAATATGGCCCTTTTAATAATCACTTTAAAATGTATCATGGTAAGATGTCCAGTCTATAGGTGACTTTGGCACCACTTCTTTTTATGCCAATTGTTATGCTAGTTATACATTAATATATACATAGTCATAAATATTGTGTTAAAATCTAAGCAACAATCAGTTATTTCGATTTTAAAGTGACTCTTAATTCCAGTGTTGTAAAATGCTTCTCAAAGCTATCAGGATTTCAATACTTTTTTATACAGGATGAATGACTGTGTGAATGATCAAATTAGAATATCATTTGGCAAAGGAACTAAACTCATTATACAGTCAAGTAAGTTGCAATATCCAATATTCATAGCAATATTTAACTAATAATACCATGTAGACGTGTTTCTGATAATACTACTGGTGAGCACAACTAATGCTTTGTTGTTTTGCTTATGAAATGTTTTGTTTTTCTTTTCTTTTGAAATGAGCTGTAATCATGGTCAGCTAAAATAATAACAGGATGGACATCTGTTTGCCAGCATTCAGCGAGCGATACTTTTAGTGGGTATCCTGTAACAAAATATGTTTTTAATACTTGTAAGGTGTTGTTAGTTCAAAGGTATTTAATACTTTTAGACTAAACTTAGACCTAATGTTCTAAACGTAGAGTTTAATTGATTGAATGCATCAATACGGTTTGCAGAAAAAAAACTGCTGAGCAAATTTCGTTTTTAAGTTAATGATAATAGTAGTGAAACATTTCTCATTCATGGCAAGTTTAAAATTGTCATGGTTTTAGTTCTTTTTTTAAGAAGACTGAAAGATGTGCAGTCCATGTACACACTGGTAGGATGCTGTTGGTATTTGGTACAGAGTCAATAGCTGTGTGAGTAACCAATTTAAGATTGTCTTTGGCAAGGGAACCAAACTTACAGTACAAGCAAGTAAGTTTTATCTTTAAAAATGTAAAGTCACTCATTTATTTGACTTAAAATATTTTGTTCAACTGCTGCATTGAAAAACTTACAATGGAAACAGTGTACAGTATAATATGTATAGGTTTTTCTTAATATTTTTACAGACATTATCATCATGTAATGTTCTATCCTTTATTTTAAATAGAGTATAATGGATAATTACCATTCCTAAAAAATATGAGTAGATCAGATGAGGCTTTGAAAAAGATGCAAATTTGAGAGATTTATTATTATTATTATAATTTTTAAAAATCAGCTCAGACTGTGTAAAAAATAAGAATTACTATCTTAGACTGTGTGTAAAATTAACAAATTAACTAGTTATTATGGTTTCCATCTACTTAACTCTAATATGAAACTTTAAATATGGGCTCATCAATCATATTTTTTGCAGTACATCCACAATTATCAATACAGTTTTTGTAATAATTGATATACAACTGATAAAATATAACATTATTTCTAAATGAGATGTTAGATGGACATTACTAAATTACTTCATCTGGAATTATTATACTGTATGTTCAGTTGCAGTTATGTGTATATGGTCAACAGCTGTGTGACTCAAGGTGGATACAAAATTATATTTGGAAAAGGCACTAAGCTAACTGTGTTTTCAAGTAAGTTCTCTGTTCGCATAAATATTACAGTATACACTTTTTAAAATATGCACTTTATTATGCTGATCACCAGAACAATAAATCAACAGTAATTTCTTCCTAAAAAGATTTGAAGGTATTTATCTAAAATTAAGTATACTATTACAAGAAAAAATATGAAGTTGTGAGTTTATAGTTTTTCTTAAGTTTCAGTGATTTTGATAAGCGATAATAGAACTTCAGGAACAGCAACTACTCTTTTGTTTTAAAATCATAACAGCTAAGAGTTTTTATTCTACCCCCTAAACTTTGATATACATGGATTCACATTTATTCCTTCTTTAAAGTTTTGACACTGCATCTTATTTAAGATGGATTCTGAGAGACTTGTTTGTAATGTCTTTGTTATCAGGGTATTGTTAGTTTTTAGTATGTGGCCAGTGACTGTGTGAATACTGGACGTAAAATGTTCTTTGGCATGGGAACAAAACTTCTTGTGCAAATCAGTAAGTTGTATTTAATCTTAGCACGGCATTATTAGGTACACCATAATTTCATCAAACGTGACGATGAGATATTGTAAGGGGAAGAACTACTTTTTTTTTTACTATGAAAACAATATGCAATGCATAGATTTAGCATGCAAAATATTTATCATGTAAAAATTTGGTTCAGTGATTTTGAACTTTTGGGTAACTAACCCAAAAACTGACAAATATAAAGGCCTTGAGTATAAAGGATAAAGTGCCAAACAAAATCATTGTGTGAATATTGGGTTAAACAACAAAGTCATATTTGGAGCAGGCATCAAAACAGTAATAAATTCCAGTAAGTTGTTTTATCTTCATCTTTAGATGTTCAATATATACAAGATGGCTGCTGACAAAAATGTTGCGTGTAAAAGTGTATGTGTACCTAAAGTACTTTAATGTACATTTATATCAAAGTTGCACTTATGCTACCTGTCCATGTTTTTTTTCCATGATAAATGCCTTTAATATAGAAGGAAATCATTATAACAATAATTAATCATTATATTTAAATGAGTTAAATCATTATATGTTAAACCTAACACGGTCCCTGGTACTCATGGAAGTTATTATCCCACTACGAACCACTGTGTGAATACAAATACCGGTAAAATTATATTTGGGAAGGGGACACAACTGTATGTCCAACCGAGTGAGTACAACCATTAATTTTCATAAAATTTGGAATCTAATTTTAGAAACATGAGTAGCATCAGTTATTATTACATTTTCAGTACCACCAAATTTCAAAGAAAATGTAAAACTCATTGTCACAGAATAATGTCACAGACTTTAGTGATTAATCTAATTATTAATGAAATTGACCAAACTTGTGTCAATTATAGCTGTCAGAGAACAGAGTGTGCTTTGCATTTCTGTATTGGGGTTTGTAATTGTGTGACTCAAAATAGAGACAAACTAATATTTGGCCAGGGGACTCGGCTCATTGTGTTATTGAGTAAGTTATAATTTCATTTGTCTTAAGTTTACTCTAATTGATATTACAGTTCTATAATTGATATTATAGATCTTTTCACTTATCCACTGATAGGACAGATATTCTTCTGTATGAGATTTTCACTCTTTTTATTTAACGTAACATATAATTTTCTGAATCTATACAATTGTTAAATTGACACAGATATTTGAACTGCATTGCTGAGTGTCTCTAACATCAGAATGAAACTGAAGTTTTGATCCAAAGTATTTATAACTCTGACAGTCACTGTGTGACTGACAACTTTGACAAAATTGTATTTGCGAAGGGAACTCATTTGTTTGTACAGACAAGTAAGTCAAATCTTAATTATGTTTGGAAATAATTCATCGGAAAATCAAATAAAAACAATTCAATTAGGAAATCAAGTAATTTAATACAGACTACCCTTATGAGCTTTAAAGACTACCCTTATGTGTAACTTTCTTACACAGAAGTCCAAATAAATGCAATAATTATTTAAAGAGTTTAACATCAGATTTTATTCCTAAACAACACAAGGCTTTTATTTTATATAAAAACACAGAAACAAGATGGGAGCAGATGGGAAGATGGGACAGTAGTAAGAATCTTTAATTCAACAATAACTGTCAAAATAAGTCCATATATTATGATGATGACTGATATAATTTAATAGAAATTTTCAATTACTTATACGTTTTATCTGTTCTAATCAATATATATATATAGGTACCATCCAAATGCTTCTTGTTCTGCTGTATCAGTCTGTGTGACTTCTAGTGTTACAATTATCTTTGGAGAAGGGACAAAATTAACAGTACAATCAAGTAAGAGAATAATTCATTTTAATCAAAGAACTCTGATAATGTTTCATAATTGTCTAGATTGATTAGAAAGTCTAAAAAAGAGGTGGATAAAGTACACAAAGAGAGATTTGACTTTACTCATAATTCATATTCTACCAAAATTTGTCCGACCACTTCTTAAAACAACATAACTCTAATAATTCCAAATTTAAAAAATGGTAATTCATTTGGATATTCAAATGGCTAAACTGAGAAATTGAAATATTGTCAGCATTGTTTGCATTGTAATCGATCAGCTGCACATCTGACAGACTAAAATCACAAACATGAATTCACTTTCAGTAATAATTCACTTTGTAAGTTAAACTTTTTCATAAAATGAAACTAATAATTTTTCAAATTTAACTCACAGTGCTATATCCAAACGTATAATTTTGCACATAGCATTTCATTTAGATTCATACAGATTTACATGGATTTTCCAAAATAAACCAGTGTTACATTTAAATGACAATTATTTGTGTTTAATTTAAATGCATTCTGACATGTCAGCAGATTCTAATAATAAACACTCGAGACTGGGACATGGGACTAGTAATTGTAATCGTTAACCATTTCAGCAAATAAATCGTACAGAAATACCCTGTGATCAAAATGCATACAAGCAATTTAACGTTTTAAGTCTAAAAGATTGAATTCATTGTGGTTTAATGTACGTGATTTATATGCTAAAAGATGTAGAATAAACCATTTTGAACTATTCTGTTCATTAGGCAAACTGTATTGATGTAGTTGCGGTAATTAAAAGCCATTTTATTCTTAGCATAATTGCTAAAAGCAGTGCAATTGACCTAAACCACATCATATGGAATATGATGGAATATGATTCCATATTAAATATGGAAACTTTAAGTTGCTTATTGTTGAACTTGTGAATACTGTGGTAAAAATACAACTAACAGAAAGCTAATAAATATATAGTGTCCATTAGTGAACCGAGAGATTGGGAAAAACTAATGAAATCTTATGAAAATATGTATTTCCCCCATGTTACATTGCTAACGTAACAACTACATTTCATAATGTCATAAATTAGTGCCTTTCTCTGGAAAACAAGTGTGAATGAGTTTTTGATATGAGGTGTCAGGCTGTGGGCCTAGAAAAATCAGTTACTTTTGAAGTAGGGTAAGAATTTGTCATGCTTTTTAAATTTTAAATGTTCATTGAGTAAAAGGGCTTTTGTTTTTCATTTAAATTTAAATGTTACAAAATAAATACCTTTGACTTATCTGAGTGACAAAATGGAATTTGCTCATTTTCATCTGCATTAAACACATAATTTTTGTTTATGAAACTAATGTATTTTTTTTTCTTATATTTTACAGAGAAAGTAGAAACACCAGCCTACTACAGATTTAATAAGTCATGTTTGGCAACCGACTACACAAAACATGATGCTGTAAACTTCACAAACGTTACACCAGTGCGATATTCAGGCCAAACGTACTTCAGCAGCTTCACCTTTAATGATTCAGAACCCTGCCCGGAAAAAGGTAGGAATGATATATCACATGCAATTAAAAAAAACTTAATTCCTCAAATATTTGGTTGCATTATATTAATCCTCTTTATTCCACTTTCAGACTGTAAATCAGGATCATCTGGTCAAAATGTTGATTTTGAAACCGGTAAGTGTGCTTTTATTTGCACATTTATATAGTCTGCTGTGCGTTTCATTTCATTTGCAGTCCATTACTACTAGTCTGTTACTGCCTGTTGTTTGAACTGCAACATCTAGCACTGTCAAACAATAACTACACATAGATTTCAGATTGTGATACTGCTATCTTCCAATAAACAAACAAGTGCTGGATTATACCACAAAATCCATGCTCAAGCTAATAGACATCCTAATTGCATTTTTATTCTGCAGATGAAAAAACCAACTACATGTCACTGGGCCTCTATTGGCTGAGAATACTGTTCCTGAAGACTGTTGTGTTCAACGTCCTGATGACTTTCAAAGCATGGATGAGCTAACGTGAGTGAAAAGTTATATCTTGTGACAATGGGTCTCATTCACTAACTGCATGTTAACATGTTTGTGTGTAAAAACATTTTCATTCAGAAATCAAGATTTATTAATAAGTTGCAGGACAACATTTAGAACCAACTGAAACCACACATATATAAAAAAAGACACCTAGCATTATGTATTAACATAAATGGTTTGCAAAGTGGCATAGGTTTCTAAAAATGGTCAATTAAATGTAGTCTAGGTCTATTTAAAAGGTATTTGATGAGTATCGTCCTGGTTGTGAATGGCACACTTGGCTTTACTTGAAGATTTTGCAGCACATGCTCTCAGAATTTTTTTTCTACAAACATACAGTAAGTATGCAAATATTGGTGAATGAGACCCAATGTTTCATTAGCACACTTTACAAATTATGTGCTGTTTTTTTGGAAGAGTTACAATGTATTATTTGTCTTTCAGGTGTCAAGTTGAAAATCCTCATCATTTTTAATCAGTTTGGCTTCACCGAAGACAAAACATCACATTCGAGAGCCATCAGAGCTGCACTGTTGTTGTTAAATGATGATCAAGGGATTAGGAAAGTTATGCTGTAGTGCTTATGGTTTTAATAATTATTTACTATATACACATTTGAATGTCATTCGCTTATGCTTTTATAATATTGGCTCAACTATTGTAGTTTAGAATAGAGTAGAAGTGTTTGTTTTGTTTGTTGTGTGTAGTAATTGTTTCTAATTTAGACATAGCTCATGTTTCATTGCTCTGTGTTTTTAATGATTTCTACATGTTATCTAAAATTTTTTTATTAATTTACTTCTGAATTACATCTGAAGAATTGTCTATATAGCTTTTGTTTTTTGCAACATATTTGCATCCACAATTACGTTGGCCTTTGCTTCTTTCTGACAATGGCAGATGTAATTTTAGTAATGACTATGTATTGTGCAAAAAATATGAAAAATAAAATGCATAAATGACCAACTTTGAGTTTTTTTATAAGCACAAAATCCAACCAGATGAATATCTGTAGGTATACTGTTAATTAACAATTAAGTTGAGTTAAATGATAATAAAATGTATTACAATGAATAAGATCAGATTGAAATGAAAGGTTGTAAGTGCGTTATGAAAGACGGTAGTTGCATCCCAAAATTGTGTACTTGTGCACCATTTTATAGTTTTAATAGAGAGATTGGTGCATTCACACCAGATGATGCACTTAAATAACAGAAAAAATTAAGTGTGGAATGTTGGCCACTTCGTGCACTCAACTCACATTTTTAATTAGCGGAGAAGGGGCGGGACGATCAGATTCCAATGCTGAGTCACAAAACCTTAGGAAATTCATACACTACATGGTTGAGTACATAGTGCATAAGTACACATTGTATACTGTAAGTGTATATACACTGGAAAAAATTATACTACATTTTTTTAAGGTAAGTGGTTGCAATCAATTTATTTTTAGCTGCATTTAAATGAACTAATTTAGTTGACTAACTTTCAACATTTTTTTATTTTAATGTAGCTAAAATAAATTGATTGCAACCACTTACCTTTAAAAAAATTTGTAAATTCAAAAAAAAATTTTTTTGAGTGTAGTGCGTCATTTGGGATGCAACTAATGACTTAAAATTGAATTTAGAGATTAAACATTACGTTTATTGAAACTTTGTGTATTTAAATCAATAGATTGTATGTTAAAATGTTTTTAAAAATGGCATTTTCATTTTCTGATGGGGGATTAGAAGACTAGTCAACATATACTAGCCTCTGCATAGTAACTGCTGGTTACAGCATCATACACCAGCTATCCTGGACATGAACATAAGCTCCACTCATCAGCATAATGGTAACCCTCTTGTAAATCCCTAAATACCAGAACATTAAAAACTAAAGCCTTCTCCTTCTTCATCTTTCTCAAGATTACCAACTTTGATTATTTGTGGTATTTACAAAACAAATAAACCTCTTAAACATGCAGACTACCATTACTAAGACTTTTATACAGGCCGTTAAAAATAAAATGGCTGCTGAAGAGGAGATAAGGCATAGTTTAGCTTGTAATACAACTGAGGAGGCACATGCAAGTAGAGCTGGGTAGTAACTGATTACATTTCCATGATCCTAAAAATAAAGTACTTGTAATTAGATTAAATTACATTTTAAAATACTTGTAATCAGGCTACAGTTACTTTTTTATTGATTAGATATTTACATATTATCCACACAATAGCAATACATTATTCATCATTTATTGATTCGCCCTAATTATTCTTTTCCATCTTTAAGTTTTCCTTTCTAAAATAGCCTGCCGCTTACATACATTCAGAAAGTCTTCAGTTTTGTAGACATTCACACAAAGAGCAGTCACTAGCAGGTGGCTACAATTACACAGAAAATTGAGAGGCCACAAAGCATTTGACTACTGGATTTACAAAATTCATTTCAGTTTTAAGAAATGTTTTCTCAAACTTGTTTTCTTCAACTACTACTAACACTAATCATTTTTATTGAATTATCTAATGGTTATGTGTATCCCTATGCTTGGAAGGCTTTTGTCTTGCGGCGCCGTTACAATGCAATCATTAATGTTGCAGGTAAAAAAAAATATGGTAAAACTTTCTATGAAGCCCGTATTTATAATAGATTGTAAGAGTATTCGGTAACACTTTATTTCGATAGTCCACTTTACACATTCTACTAACTATAAGTAACTTTGCAACTACATGTCAAATAGCAGTCATTAGGTATTAGTAGCCTGTCTGCTTAATATCTTCTAACACTTGATTTTGATGGGTCCACAACATACAACAGAAGCTTTGCAAGTAATGTCAACTTATTCTACTAATCCTAAACCTAACCTAACATTCTACTCTGAGAGTTAGTAGACATGTCGTTGCAAATTAATGAGAATTAGTTGAAATGTAGTTACAAAGTTACTTATAGTTAGTAGAATGTCTAAAGTGGACTATCGAAATAAAAAGTAACCGGGTATTCTTAAGGCATTATAATGAATGCATAATGCATTATAAAAAACCTTATAATATGTTGTATCATCTCATGAATATTCATAAGAACAGTTTTAATATATTATAATATTTACTTATTTGTGGTTATAGCTTTTAAGAGTATGATGATTTATAACACGTTGCATCCACTTTTACAATGGATTAAATTTCTCAGTTATAATGTATTATAAGTCTCATATCTTGACATTTTTCTTATGCTACGTCTTAAGCGGTCAAAAGACCACATTTGAATGGTAGTGTAATAATAATAATAATAATAACAACAACATTTTTTTCTCTCAAACAGCCATAAGATCAGATATCAGATCAGATGAATGTGTAATATGACACATTTGCTTTGAACTATTTTTATTGTAATATCAGTTTGATTATTTTGATGGTACCCTTTAAACAGCTGTTGATAAGTAACTCTGCAACTACATATCAACTAGCGGTCATTAGAGTATTAGTATGTCTGCTACTGTAAATATTTGCTAACACTTTATTTTGATGGTCAACCAACAGATAAACTGACTATAAGTGTCTTTGCAAGTATGTCAACTTATTCTACCATACTAGAGTCTACCATTCTTGAGCATACTAATACACTAATGAGAGTTAGTTAACATGTAGTTGCAAAGCTGCTTATAGTCGATTGATTAAGGGGACCATCAAAATAAAATGTAACCATATAAAACATTGCATTTTTTTCAGTTGGCGTATAAAGCTCACATCAATTAATCAACATTAGCTCCACAGGAAACACTCAACATCTAACCACTCACAAGCTGTAGTAAGATACTGTGCAGATCTTAAATAAACAATGTCAAGATATGATACAGTCCATTATACTGTAAATGAAGTAGATTTAATATGGTGTTCATTGTGTGTTATAAATAATCATAATCTTAAAACTTATAACCACAAATGCGTAAGCATAATAATGTATTATAATTGTTGTTATGATTATTCATGAGTTGATATAACATATTATAAGTTTTTTTATAATGCATAATGCATTCATTATAATGCCTTAAAAAATACCCTTATAATGTATTATAAATACGGGCTTCATAGAAAGTGTTACCAAATAAAATATACATTTTTTTTAGTAAGACTTTGAATTGCTATTTTAAAATAATTTATTTTAATTATACATTTTTTGTGATGTAATTAATTATTAGCATTTATAGAATATATTTTCTTTCGATTTGTATTTTTTATATCGATATGGTACAAGATTATCCTTATTTAAATCAATGTGATAAACAAGTTAGGTCACAAGTAATCAAAAGTAGTCAGATTATATTACTGAAAATTACTATAAAACTACAATTTCTGTCGTTTAATTGGGAATCAGTAACAAAATACAATTTTCTAGTAACCTATCCAGGTCTGCATGCAAGAAATTACTTTTGTGTTGCCCTTTCACGTCTTTCACTGAACTTGCTATAACGTTACAACCTTATTTAAAGTGTGTTATGTGGTGGCAGACAATTCACTACGTATTTATAATCACATTTCATATATTGAGAGAAAATCAAAACTGTGATATGAATGTCTACACACTACATCTTTGACATCTATTAGGTATTGTACAGACAAAGCCACTGAATGTTTTTCATCACAACATCTGACATCGTGTTCCCAGGTGTTTAGTTGTGACCAGTCACAAAGCATGTTGGGTAATCGGCAGCAATACAAAGGCTGCAATACTTTACAAAGTGGAAAATGTATAGGTATACTGAAAGGAATGTTTATTTACCATCATGATGGGTTAACTCATAGTCATATGTATTACAATGAATGAGAACAAATTCAAATGAAAAGTGTTATCAAAAGCAATGACTTGAAATGTGTTTATGAAGCACGTAGTACGCGTACTGAATATAGTATTTGATTTGTGATTTTATAATTTTTTTATTATTTGGTAATTGAGTTTAGTCTATATTGTAGTTTTATGTTAAGCAAACGCATTTGCAATGTGAAACCACTGTCCATAAGTGAAGCTAAACAACTGTTTTGAGTGGGCCATACTAAACTAAAACATGACAACATGCTAAATATAGTTCATCTTACTATTAAATGCACCATGGAGTATGAGCAAATAAGATAAGCCTGGTTTCTGAACTACTGTAGTGTTGACACAACTATTGCTTTTTGTGTAAACCAATATGCACCACAGTTGCAAATGTAGCTCTCCATATCCTAAGCATAAGCTCAACTAATAAGCATAAGTCCAATAAAACTGTACACTAATGAGTCTTTCCTGTACTCAAAAACACATTTGACTCATAACATTACCGCTCCTGCAGTATCATGGAAAGCATGTTGGAAACTGCCAAGGCAGTTGTCAACAACAACAAAAATTATTAATGTATGGCCAACACACAATTATTAACATTTACAACTATTTTCCAAAATTAAGTGGACTGAAATTGTGACAAAATGTCCAAGAATTGTTATTTTTTCTCTTTTTAATTAGGTAAATTGAATAAGATACAAAAATAATTTTTGAGTGCAGTTACCTGACACAAGAACTTATATGTATTCAATTTATTAAACAAAACATGGACTTGTTCTTGTTGTACAAACCTAAAATAATTATGTAGAAAAGTTGAACTCATTGAGGTGAAGATCAGCGAACAAACATATTTTTGAGTCTAACCAGCAATAGTACACAAAATCATGCAAAATGCAACAATATTTAAATTTTATGCAACACACCTCCTGAACAAAACATACAGGACTGGTTATTGAATTGCTTCTTTATTTGCATTAAAAAAACGTGACCCTCTAACACTCTCAATTCCGCATATAGTGCAAGTGAACTACTTGTTTTCTTTCTATTAATAAAAAAAAAAAACTTGACCGTTTTCTAACACTAGGTTTCTGTTCTTTTTCCATTCTATCTACTTTTTTCTTTTTATTTATTATAAAAATATTGACCTCCTTACACCAGCTATCTCTATTCTATTTCTGTTCTATCTACTTTATATTCTTTTTTATTTATTATTAAAAAACAAACAAACAAAAAAGAACAACAAAAAACAAAACAAACCTTGTTAAGTGTAGGCCTACTGTGTTAGACTAAGCGGGACTTACATATTGATGCTCTTTTGTTGGTTTGATAGCTTCTATTGTATTCATTTGTAAGTCACTTTGGATAAAAAACATCTGCCAAATGAATAAATGTTAAATGTATTAACTAACTACAGCCTATGGTAGCACAAAGATTCTCACCCATAAAAAATCATCTAAAGCTCCTATTACAAAACCATTAAACCCTAATGAGTCTTATAAGATCAGTATTCAAGTTATATTCGAGAATATTTTTTCCATTTTAATTTGATATGTTAGTCTTAAATTTAAAATGTTTTTTTTTCTCAAAAACAAAATTAATTTCAATATTAACTATTCTTATCTACTCCCAGAACATGATGAGAACTAAAATTCCACTGCCTGTTTTCAAATAAAGCAAAAAAAAGAAAAAAGTATTTATGTTAAAGATTCTACACTCTAAAAAAATGCTGGGTTAAATACAACCCAGTGCTGGGTAAAATAGGGACAAACCCAGCAATTGGGGGTTTTGACCCACCGGGTCATACATTTGAGTTACTGTATGTAACTCAAATGTATTAAGTAAACTTCCATTGCCTAATCTGAATTAAATAAACTGAACAAGCAGTTCATTATTCAGATATTGTTATTTAGGACTAAAGCATGTAGTGATGCACAAAAAGACATCAGGTTCTTGTCTTCTAGCCAGTCTTTTTGCTACTGAGAATTCTGCTGCTCACCGTAATGATAATGTTGCATGGCATTGCAACACATTTGCAACATGGTCACACTGTGCAAGCTGCTAAGTAGTGCATTAAACCAGACAAGCGCTATTAAAGTTACTCTCCTGGAGCTCTCACATACATGTTTAGATATAGCAAATATTAGGGGTGAACAGCCTCCATCTTAGTATTGTTGCAGCAGAGAGCCAAGTACCTCTCTGTCTCAAGCGTGCTCCAATTTATACAAATGACTTTGCATCTTTGCAGACAAGATCACTCTGGTTACTAGTTTCAAATGCTCATGAAACCACATGCTGAGAGGAAGCAAGCTGCCTGGAGTCAACAATGTTTTTGAGCCTTTGAAAAAAAGGTTCAAAAGCTGTCACTGGGTTGGTATCTTTTCAAAAGTCCCTTATTAACCCCTTAAGGGTTCATAGTACCTCAAAGGTTCTTTTAAGAAAGGTACTGCCCCAGAGACACCTTACTTATTATCAGGAAGGCCTAACTTGTATTCCCTGAAACAGTGTCTTGGTCTAGTTCCATGCTAACACTTTCTTATTTTGGTAAAACCCTGGTTCATGACACTCGCAATGAAAACACAGATCTGACCTCTCAGACCTACATGTGTCTAGGATCGGAAGAAGTGAAAACCACACACCCTGGCCACCTGACACCTTCATTGTTTCTTCCTCCAAGTCATAACTGATATACTTTAAACGGTCCCACTTTATATTAAGTGGCCCTAATACCTGTGTACTTACATAGTAACTAGATGTGTACATAGTATGTAACCACAGTGTAAGTACACATCGGTACATAGTATCTACAGCTGTAAGGTGTTTCTTTTTTTTTTGGTGTAACTCACATAGGTAAAACCCATGACTGGTAGTGTAAATGAAAATGTGTAACAGAACATTGGAACAACACTTTTGGTAATGAAAGTAGAATGTGTAACAGGATCAACAGCACTTTTGGTAAAGAAAGGGTACACTTTATTAAGTAAACAATTCCTATGGATTTACAATGTAATTACTCGGATGTTACACGTCAGTGGCCAGTAAGTTAGGTTAGCTTACATATAAATTGTGGTTGTTGTCCAGAATGTTACACTTTATATTAAGTGGACAGTTCCTGAGGAGTTACCATGTAAGTACACTGGTACCACACAGTGGTGCACCAACTCCACCAACTCAAGATCCAACTCCTCCCACTTAACATATCCCTAAACCTACCCATCTCCACACCCTGGATCCCATTTCCACCCCTAAACCCATCTCCACCCCCTGGATAAAGTCGTTCCAATTATCTTAGACATACATTGTTGTTACCAATGTCCTGTTACACATTTGTATTTACACAAACCATTCAGTTGGTTGTTACATGTGTGTAGTTACAGAAATATTACAGCTCTAGTTACTATGTACCAATGTGTACTTACACATGCGTGTGTGAGTATGTGGTTACATACTACGTACACATCTAGTTACTATGTAAGTACACAGGTATTAGGGCCACTTAACTTGGGACCCTTTAAACAAAGACACTTTTTACCTTGTCTTTTGTCATATTTTCATCTAAGAACTTGTGCTGACTGTTTAGTCGTGTGTGATATGTATAATTTTAATTTATAATTAAATTGTTGAGTGTTCAGGATTGAGATACTCAGTATGGGAAAACATAAACAATCTCTTGCTGAATTACTCTACCTGCACTTGGCCTAAACTAAACTCTAAATATGGATCATCCATTTTTATCTCAGTAACCTAATATTTAGTACCTGCCTGACATTTTGTTTCTGTTTGAAGGACTTTTGGTTCACAGAGTAATTTTTCCAAAAATAGTACTTTTTAAAAATGTTTCACATATTTTCACATTAGATTAATTATTCATCATTTCAGCAGTCTAATAAGACCTGTTTTATTTTACATTGAGTAGGCGCTCTATAGGGAACTTTTATCTCTTTTTATATTACTTTTATCTTTAGTTACCGTTATGGATAATTTTTGAATTCAAGAGGTCAATTCAGACACTGATTTGGATTAATTTCTCTTTCGATTCACTTCCACTCAGTCCATTCGTCTAATCAGTGCACCTGCTCCAATCATGTACTCAGTTTGGGATGAAGTTACAGATCTTGATTTGTCAAAATGAAAGTATTTTAAGAAGCCTTTCGACTGCTTTTGCTTGTGGAATAAATTAACTTGGTCAGTCTGCAGTGACAATAAAATCCGTGACAAAATTTTATATAAGATGAATTTCTGTCAATAGCATCTCACAACATGCTTCAGACTAAATTATATCTCTAAATATATTTGTTAAACAAAAACACAGACGGCGTGTGTAAAATAAAAAAATAAAAACTTTCGGACTTTTCTTCCTTTAAACGTTGCCCTTGGAAGTACATGTTGATTTTAACATCTCTTACACTTATACAATTAAACAGCGGGACTCACATTCTTTTAAAATTATTGGCAACACTTTATTTTAAGGTGTTCTTGTTACATGTGTTATGTAGTTAATTAATATTACTCAGTACTTAAAGGTATAAATACACTGTAACAAGGACACCTTAAAAAGTGTAACCGAAATTATTTCTAGTATTAATTACTTATTTAGTTTTGGTTTAATTATAAAAAATATTAGACAGATAAGAACATAAAAAGGAGTTATGATAATATGTTGTTGTGGAGAGACCATAGACAGTGCAAAAGGAAAAAGGGTTTTTTTTTTTTTTTTCTTTTTTTGGGCCAGAGGAATTACTTTCTTTTGCCATCTTAAGAGTCCTTTGGAGCAAGAAATCAGATTATTTTACCTATCTTTATTACTAATTCCCGTTTGATACATGATTGTGTCTGTTAGCTTAAAAACAAAGCTGTTGAACCAAATAAAACTTTGCTCAAAGATCGTAAGGCAGCCTCTTGAAAAGGTATATGAATAATCTTATCATAAAGGCCGGCTAATAACATTGTTTCTGACTCAAATCGTGTTGCATAGTGAATTTGCACTTCTAAAAACTCTTTTGTGTATCAAGCTGTTCTAGAATTGAATAATGGCATGAAACTCCACTAACAAGAATTAAGATTTTTGTTTTTTCCTGTGGGCTGTTGTGAAATTTTGTATTTTGTTATGTGAGATTGTAAAATTTGGTGATCTGTGTGGTAATAATTGTGAACGAACATGCTGTCACACAAGAAAAATTTATATAAAAAGTTTATGCAATAGTAAGTTTATACTAAAAATTATTTTTAACTTTTCGTCCACTCATTAATTTTAGCACTGAAGGAGTACAAATACATTAAATACATTTCAGGCACTTTTTTTTTTAAATGTGCAAAAAAATATCTCAAATCATTTTATGTTGTTTTATAAAGTGTTTTTTATTCTTGAATGTTTGAAATCTTTTTCATAACAGAGAAGTCAAGTGACATGTTTGGTACCATATTTTCTAAATGACCCAGTTATGGCTCACAGTGGATATAGTGTGCACTTACTGTACACAATAGCATTGATAACTGTCGAAAGGTGGCTTTAGGTCGCTTCAAGAGTCCCTACACATGGGGACTAGTGGTGGGGCCTCCCCTGCTTGGCCACATGATGATGATTAGGTGTCTGCAGGAGACCTGTTGTGACAGGTTGCATTGCCATACAAAACATATACAATTTTAGGCCAAAAAAGGGGGTTAAAAATAAAGTTACAATAAATACATAATAATACATAAAATAAATAACAATAGCATTACTTATGTGTAAACAAAGAATAACATGCATATATGTGACCCTGGACCACAAAAAAAGTCATAAGGGTCAATTTTTCGAAACTGAGATTATACATCATCTGAAAGCTGAATAACTAATCTTTACAGTGATGTATGGTTTGTTAGGATAGGACAAACATTGGCGAGATACAACTATTTGAAAATCTGGATTCTGAAGGTGCAAAAAAATCTAAATATTGAGAAAATCGCCTTAAAATTGTCCAAATGAAGTTCTTAGCAATGCATATTATAATCAAAAAATAAGTTTTGATATATATACGGTAGGAAATATACAAAATATCTTAATGGAACATGATATTTACTTAATATCATAATGATTTTTGAAAAATAAATAATTTTGACCCATACAACTGTATTGTTGGCTATTGCTACAAATATAACCCAGCGACTTAAGACTGGTTTTGTGCTCCAGGGTAACATATTTAAAAAAAAAAAAAAAGTTGTTGTTAATTAGCATTGAAGAGAGTCTGCCCTTTTGGCTGAATGATATACGGTGTGAAGGTTTGTATTTTAATTTTCTTAATTGTTTATTCTTTTCATTATTGAGCAGTAAATCATTAAATAGGATAGTGCATTGCATTTTATGTCTCAATTTGCATGTTTCCATGACACAGGACTGGCAGCATGTCAGTGAATGAAGTTGACTTGCTGTATGTGATCTGATGACCGATGGGAGCAGATGGTTATTATGCTGAACACCCGGAGCGATGCCTCATACACACACCTGTCACTCACAGGTCACTCGCTCACACTTCTCACTCACATGTGTGTGCCTTCTCACACATCTATGATACTTTTGAATGCATATGTGTGTTTGTTTTTATGGGTAAATGTTTCATATCACAACAGAAATAAATGTGCAGTGATAATATTATAAAAATGTTTAACTTGATACAAATTATTGTAGCGTTGTAGTGATACAAATTAAACAGAACATAGGTTATTCTGTCCTCTTGATCTTTTGACCTATTTTTGGCAGGTTCATTTGAGTTAAGGCTAGGTGGGGAGTTTTGATTATTTTAAAATATGATATTTGTATGAATATTAAATTCAGATTGAAAATGATATTTAATTTTGTAGGATTGTTTAATTTTGGACATACAACCTTGAGTCTTGCACATTTGTGAATGAAACTCCAAGCACAAAATGTAAAATAGCATGCAACATGGGAAAACGATCTAAATTTATTATTTTATGAATAATAATAATAATAATGAAATAAAAGGATTGTGTAAAACAGACAGATCTATATTATTTATGTTTTAAATATTTTACGATCAATCCTCTGGTACAGTACATTGGTGTGTTGAGAACAGGTTTCATATTCGGCTTCCAACTCAGTTTGAATTTTGCTATTCTATGTGAAAGCATGAAAATTACAGTACAATGCATAGCTTGAATAGTGTTACAATTTACACACTGTATATAGAATGTTACATGCAAAAGTACAATATGAAGTTAGTGTTGATGCTTTTAAAAATATGAAAATGTTAAAGTCATCACAACTTTTGGATTGTTCTGAAATACACAAGTAAATCAGTTATGTAAAACCAACCATATATGCTAAACAATTTTTTTTAAAGCAACATCTGTAAATAACGGGCAAAAAACATACACGCCCAAATTTCTAAACTTGTCCACCTCATCCGGGAAGTGTGTTGTGTTTTCCATGGTTTAAAACCAGAGCTGTGTGAAGCGGAAAACCGAGCTCTCGAGATAGACCAGCTGTCAGATCTAAGCCTGTAAACCCCACACAGACATAAAGCCCACATCCACAGCACCTGTTTTCCACGCAAACAAAATCACTCACACTTCCTGTTGATGTTTTTCTGTGTCATCCTCATTTTAAGAATTTACTAAATATTACAATTTTAATTTAAATATATTATCATCTTTTCATCTTGCAAAGGAAGGTATGAGAATGCGGTTGATTTATAGAATAAAGGTTGGTAAAACCTGTTTATTAATCTCATATTTTGTTTTGTTTATCTGCATTGTACAGCAGTCTAAAAGATGTCCTGTCTTTTTTTTTAATTCGTTTATGACAATAAAAATGTTATTAATGTAGCATGCTAAGTAATGTCAAATATTCTTTTTTAAATTAAAGTCTAGCTATTTTTATAGGCAGTTTTCAGTAATAACATATATTTTCAGTAATAAAATATAACAAATGAAGACAAGATTGTCATAATAAGGACAGACCAGAATTGTAACTCAAGTTCCATTATTCTGTTGTCATGAAAGAGAGTGTGTCTGTTGTCATTCTGTTTTATAAGGTCTATCCCATTAGTATGCAGAGAGGTGAGCACTATAGCCTTGTGACCCTAAATACAGTATATGAGGTCAGGATGAACTTTTGCAAAAATAAAAAAACGTCCATGGTGATGAAAGACATTTTAGGGGCAGGACAATGATGATTTGAAGCCGTGGTTGAAAGTACCACCTTTGAAAAGTGGACACAACTAACAACAATGTAACCTTTATATATATATATATTTTTTTTTTCAATTTTGAGCAAATTGATCTCTATTTAATTGCGAGCTTTTGTCAAGATAAATAATAATGCTGCAAGGCCCTTGACTGGCATTTTTTCAGATCTGGGGAAGGACCCTTATGAAACAGTACTACAAAAATAATAACACTTAGAAAAGGATTTCAAAGTAATTGCAAGTTAATATGCAAATTAAAAGGAACCAGTTGTGAACAATTGTGAAACAATGTACACTGCAGTTCTTATGTGATGGGTTTCAATGTTTTCAATGAAATGTGGCATTTATCAGGAATTTGCCGGTAATTGAAAGATTTTGCACAAATAACAACATCAGCACTACTAACTAGCAGACTAGTATAGATATAAATCAAAACAGTCATAAAATCATATTTCTGTATTTATTTATCACAACAGAAACACTTTTTTCAGCATTAATATAACATAATTTATATGGCGCTGTAGTGTTTGTTCATGTTCATGCACAAATAACAACATCAGCACTACTAACTAGCAGACTAGTATAGATATAAATCAAAACAGTCATAAAATCATATTTCTGTATTTATTTATCACAACAGAAACACTTTTTTCAGCATTAATATAACATAATTTATATGGCGCTGTAGTGTTTGTTCATGTTCATGCACAAATAACAACATCAGCACTACTAACTAGCAGACTAGTATAGATATAAATCAAAACAGTCATAAAATCATATTTCTGTATTTATTTATCACAACAGAAACATTTTTTTCAGCATTAATATAACATAATTTATATGGCGCTGTAGTGTTTGTTCATGAGAAATATAAATCACACAGAACTAGGTCATTAACTAGGTTATTCGGCTCTTTTGACCTTTTTTTAAGCTATTTTTGACAGGTCCATCTAAATTAAGACTGGTCAAACGATTTTGTATGTTTGAAAAAACTATATTTATATTAATATGTAACTCTAATTGAAAATTATGTTTAATTCTGCAGAATTACTGCATCTTAAGTTGCATACATAAATGTATGTGTGCATGTATGTGGTCATTTTTCATGGTGCTGTAGTAATGTGAGAACCCAGGCTAGAAATCATGTAAAATAAAATTGCTAAACAGTATAATTATAGTTCTTTTTAAAAGACACCTTATAAGCCCTTTAAGATACTTCTGGCATTATTTTGAAAGTAGGTAAGAGGGATTAAGAAGGATTTGTATTTATTTATTTTTTTAGCAATATTATATTATTATATAGCGGTACTGTTTACTTTTACGTGCATATACAATGTGGTTTGAAAGTTGAAAACAGCATATGAACTATGAAACTATGAAAAGTATTATACAGTAGGTGGATTCCAGCAACCCGAATGATATAAGCGAAAATAGCATTGTACGAAAAAAAAATGCAATTGATGAACAACCACATGGAAAAATCTCACACTCTTTTTCCAAAACTTACAGAGAGACACAAAATAAAACTTTGCGTCCTGATAATATCTACCCCTAACTGTTGTAAAACATCAGAAAAAATATGACAGTTTTGAATAGGCCTTTCAAAAAGGTATAGTTTATTCTTAGATGTGTCTTTGACAATCATATTCAGGTGTTTTGACCTGAATGCTTCTAGAAATTTATTGCACTATGGAATGCATGAAATGTATAAATGTCATTACTTGAAGCTTTTTTCAAAGGACTGCAGTGAACTGTTTAAAACTGCAGCAGTTGATATATAATGTTGTTTTCATTGTGCCGTTCACATCATGATTATTTTACTACATGCACAAACATAATTTTTTTTCATGAAGATGGTGCTGTAACGCAAGAACCCAAGCTATAAATTATATAGAAATAAAAGTGATAAAAAAACAGTTTCATCATAATTATAGTTAAGCTAACTAAAGCTAACCACTGGCATCATTTTGAAAGTAGGTAAGTAGGATGATTTGAATCAATGGGGTTAGTGTATTATTTTCCACAGGAAGTGGGCGCTGTGCAGAAATAAGACATAATGCCTAACTTCCTGCCTACGTCACATACGTCTGTGGTTGTTTTTTCTCTTCTGTGAGGCAAGCAAGACAGGATGTGTGTGTTTGCGCATGTGTGTGTGGGTGGGTGACAGAAATGAGGACAGGAAGACTGATGCATGCACATTTTGCACATTTTGCAGCTTGCAGAGAAGGAGAAATGTAGAACATGCATGACTTTGGTCTATAATATGAACCTTATAATCTGTCATCATGTAGGCCTATTTTACCTACAATAATTTAGTTAAAATATGCACTTCCTCTTTGAATAGGGTTTTTGCACTGTTGTATCTACTGTATATAGTCTTTGTACTTTCCATAAACATTGTTAATACTGAAACAGAGGGTGTGATTAGTCATAAAAGTACAACAAATGTACCTCACATATAAAAAGACACTGAAAAACAGAAAGAGTGATTTATCGTTTCTGGGAAGGATTTTTTTCCGATGCTTAACTTTTATGCTTTCCTTGAAAGTATGATTCATGATAAACATTTTGCTCATTTTTGTAAAATAAGTACCAGTATATGACATACACATGTAGAAGTGTGAATAAAAAAAAAGTGTGTCACAATTTGTTTTTTATTCACACTTCTACATGTGTATGTCATATACTGGTACTTATTTTACAAAAATGAGCAAAATGTTTATCATGAATCATACTTTCAAGGAAAGCATAAAAGTTAAGCATCGGAAAAAAATCCTTCCCAGAAACGATAAATCACTCTTTCTGTTTTTCAGTGTCTTTTTATATGTGAGGTACATTTGTTGTACTTTTATGACTAATCACACCCTCTGTTTCAGTATTAACAATGTTTATGGAAAGTACAAAGACTATATACAGTAGATACAACAGTGCAAAAACCCTATTCAAAGAGGAAGTGCATATTTTAACTAAATTATTGTAGGTAAAATAGGCCTACATGATGACAGATTATAAGGTTCATATTATAGACCAAAGTCATGCATGTTCTACATTTCTCCTTCTCTGCAAGCTGCAAAATGTGCAAAATGTGCATGCATCAGTCTTCCTGTCCTCATTTCTGTCACCCACCCACACACACATGCGCAAACACACACATCCTGTCTTGCTTGCCTCACAGAAGAGAAAAAACAACCACAGACGTATGTGACGTAGGCAGGAAGTTAGGCATTATGTCTTATTTCTGCACAGCGCCCACTTCCTGTGGAAAATAATACACTAACCCCATTGATTCAAATCATCCTACTTACCTACTTTCAAAATGATGCCAGTGGTTAGCTTTAGTTAGCTTAACTATAATTATGATGAAACTGTTTTTTATCACTTTTATTTCTATATAATTTATAGCTTGGGTTCTTGCGTTACAGCACCATCTTCATGAAAAAAAATTATGTTTGTGCATGTAGTAAAATAATCATGATGTGAACGGCACAATGAAAACAACATTATATATCAACTGCTGCAGTTTTAAACAGTTCACTGCAGTCCTTTGAAAAAAGCTTCAAGTAATGACATTTATACATTTCATGCATTCCATAGTGCAATAAATTTCTAGAAGCATTCAGGTCAAAACACCTGAATATGATTGTCAAAGACACATCTAAGAATAAACTATACCTTTTTGAAAGGCCTATTCAAAACTGTCATATTTTTTCTGATGTTTTACAACAGTTAGGGGTAGATATTATCAGGACGCAAAGTTTTATTTTGTGTCTCTCTGTAAGTTTTGGAAAAAGAGTGTGAGATTTTTCCATGTGGTTGTTCATCAATTGCATTTTTTTTTCGTACAATGCTATTTTCGCTTATATCATTCGGGTTGCTGGAATCCACCTACTGTATAATACTTTTCATAGTTTCATAGTTCATATGCTGTTTTCAACTTTCAAACCACATTGTATATGCACGTAAAAGTAAACAGTACCGCTATATAATAATATAATATTGCTAAAAAAATAAATAAATACAAATCCTTCTTAATCCCTCTTACCTACTTTCAAAATAATGCCAGAAGTATCTTAAAGGGCTTATAAGGTGTCTTTTAAAAAGAACTATAATTATACTGTTTAGCAATTTTATTTTACATGATTTCTAGCCTGGGTTCTCACATTACTACAGCACCATGAAAAATGACCACATACATGCACACATACATTTATGTATGCAACTTAAGATGCAGTAATTCTGCAGAATTAAACATAATTTTCAATTAGAGTTACATATTAATATAAATATAGTTTTTTCAAACATACAAAATCGTTTGACCAGTCTTAATTTAGATGGACCTGTCAAAAATAGCTTAAAAAAAGGTCAAAAGAGCCGAATAACCTAGTTAATGACCTAGTTCTGTGTGATTTATATTTCTCATGAACAAACACTACAGCGCCATATAAATTATGTTATATTAATGCTGAAAAAAGTGTTTCTGTTGTGATAAATAAATACAGAAATATGATTTTATGACTGTTTTGATTTATATCTATACTAGTCTGCTAGTTAGTAGTGCTGATGTTGTTATTTGTGCATGAACATGAACAAACACTACAGCGCCATATAAATTATGTTATATTAATGCTGAAAAAAATGTTTCTGTTGTGATAAATAAATACAGAAATATGATTTTATGACTGTTTTGATTTATATCTATACTAGTCTGCTAGTTAGTAGTGCTGATGTTGTTATTTGTGCATGAACATGAACAAACACTACAGCGCCATATAAATTATGTTATATTAATGCTGAAAAAAGTGTTTCTGTCGTGATAAATAAATACAGAAATATGATTTTATGACTGTTTTGATTTATATCTATACTAGTCTGCTAGTTAGTAGTGCTGATGTTGTTATTTGTGCAAAATCTTTCAATTACCGGCAAATTCCTGATAAATGCCACATTTCATTGAAAACATTGAAACCCATCACATAAGAACTGCAGTGTACATTGTTTCACAATTGTTCACAACTGGTTCCTTTTAATTTGCATATTAACTTGCAATTACTTTGAAATCCTTTTCTAAGTGTATTTTTTTGTAGTACGGTTTCATAAGGGTCCTTCCCCAGATCTGAAAAAATGCCAGTCAAGGGCCTTGCAGCATTATTATTTATCTTGACAAAAGCTCGCAATTAAATAGAGATCAATTTGCTCAAAATTGAAAAAAAAAAATATATATATATTAAAGGTTACATTGTTGTGACGTTGTGTCACTTGATCAAAGGTGGTACTTTACAACCACTGCTTCAGAATCATCATTGTCCTGCCCCTAAAATGTCTTTCATCACCATGGACGTTTTTTTATTTTTGCAAAAGTTCATCCTGACCTCATATACTGTATTTAGGGTCACAAGGCTATAGTGCTCACCTCTCTGCATACTAATGGGATAGACCTTATAAAACAGAATGACAACAGACACACTCTCTTTCATGACAACAGAATAATGGAACTTGAGTTACAATTCTGGTCTGTCCTTATTATGACAATCTTGTCTTCATTTGTTATATTTTATTACTGAAAATATATGTTATTACTGAAAACTGCCTATAAAAATAGCTAGACTTTAATTTAAAAAAGAATATTTGACATTACTTAGCATGCTACATTAATAACATTTTTATTGTCATAAACGAATTAAAAAAAAAGACAGGACATCTTTTAGACTGCTGTACAATGCAGATAAACAAAACAAAATATGAGATTAATAAACAGGTTTTACCAACCTTTATTCTATAAATCAACCGCATTCTCATACCTTCCTTTGCAAGATGAAAAGATGATAATATATTGAAATTAAAATGTAATATTTAGTATACTTCTTAAAATGAGGATGACACAGAAAAACATCAACAGGAAGTGTGAGTGATTTTGTTTGCGTGGAAAACAGGTGCTGTGGATGTGGGCTTTATGTCTGTGTGGGGTTTACAGGCTTAGATCTGACAGCTGGTCTATCTCGAGAGCTCGGTTTTCCGCTTCACACAGCTCTGGTTTTAAACCATGGAAAACACAACACACTTCCCGGATGAGGTGGACAAGTTTAGAAATTTGGGCGTGTATGTTTTTTGCCCGTTATTTACAGATGTTGCTTTAAAAAAAATTGTTTAGCATATATGGTTGGTTTTACATAACTGATTTACTTGTGTATTTCAGAACAATCCAAAAGTTGTGATGACTGTAACATTTTCATATTTTTAAAAGCATCAACACTAACTTCATATTGTACTTTTGCATGTAACATTCTATATACAGTGTGTAAATTGTAACACTATTCAAGCTATGCATTGTACTGTAATTTTCATGCTTTCACATAGAATAGCAAAATTCAAACTGAGTTGGAAGCCGAATATGAAACCTGTTCTCAACACACCAATGTACTGTACCAGAGGATTGATCGTAAAATATTTAAAACATAAATAATATAGATCTGTCTGTTGTACACATATCCTTTTTATAGTCATTTTATTATTATTATTCATAAAAATAAGAAAATTTAGAGTTTTTCCCATGTTGCATGCTATTTTACATTTTGTGCTTGGAGTTTCATTCACAAATGTGCAAGACTCAAGGTTGTATGTCCAAAATTAAACAATCCTACAAAATTAAATATCATTTTCAATCTGAATTTAATATTCATACAAATATCATATTTTAAAATAATCAAAACTCCCCACCTAGCCTTAACTCAAATGAACCTGCCAAAAATAGGTCAAAAGATCAAGAGGACAGAATAACCTATGTTCTGTTTAATTTGTATCACTACAACGCTACAATAATTTGTATCAAGTTAAACATTTTTATAATATTATCACTGCACATTTATTTCTGTTGTGATATGAAACATTTACCCATAAAAACAAACACACATATGCATTCAAAAGTATCATAGATGTGTGAGAAAGCACACACATGTGAGTGAGAAGTGTGAGCGAGTGACCTGTGAGTGACAGGTGTGTGTATGAGGCATCGCTCCGGGTGTTCAGCATAATAACCATCTGCTCCCATCGGTCATCAGATCACATACAGCAAGTCAACTTCATTCACTGACATGCTGCCAGTCCTGTGTCATGGAAACATGCAAATTGAGACATAAAATGCAATGCACTATCCTATTTAATGATTTACTGCTCAATAATGAAAAGAATAAACAATTAAGAAAATTAAAATACAAACCTTCACACCGTATATCAGTCAGCCAAAAGGGCAGCATCTCTTCAATGCTAAATTTAACAACAACATTTTTTTTTTTTTAAATATGTGACCCTGGAGCACAAAACCAGTCTTAAGTCGCTTGGGTATATTTGCAGCAATAGCCAAAAATACATTGTATTTATTTACAAAATTATAGATTTTTCTTTTATGCCAAAAAATCATTAGGATATAAGTAAAGATCATGTTCCATGAAGATATTAGTAAATTTCCTACCGTAAATATATAAAAACTTAATTTTTGATATGCATTGCTAAGAACTTCATTTGGACAATTTAAGGCGATTTTCTCAATATTTAGAATTTTTTTTTGTTGCACGCTCAGATTCCAGATTTTCAAATAGTTGTATCTCGGCCAAATGTGTCCTAACCGAACAAACCATACATCAATGGAAAGCTTATTTATTCAGCTTTCAGATGTTGTATAAATCTCCATTTCAAAAAATTGACACTTAAGACTAGTTTTGTGGGTCCAGGGTCACATATATGCATGTTATTCTTTGTTTACACATAAGTAATGCTATTGTTATTTACTTATGTATGTATGTAGGTATTATTTAACTTATTTTTAAACCCCCTTTTTGGCCTAAAATGTATATGTTTGTATGGCAATGCAAACTGTCACAACAGGTCCCTGCAGACACCTAATCATCTCTAATGCTGGCCAAGCAGGGGAGGCCCCACCACTAGTCCCCATGTGTAGGGACTCTTGAAGCGACCTAAAGCCACCTTTCGACAGTTATCAATGCTATTGTGTACAGTAAGTGCACACTATATCCACTGTGAGCCATAACTGGGTCATTTAGAAAATATGGTACCAAACATGTCACTTGACTTCTCTGTTATGAAAAAGATTTCAAACATTCAAGAATAAAAAACACTTTATAAAACAACATAAAATGATTTGAGATATTTTTTTGCACATTTAAAAAAAAAAGTGCCTGAAATGTATTTAATGTATTTGTACTCCTTCAGTGCTAAAATTAATGAGTGGACGAAAAGTTAAAAATAATTTTTAGTATAAACTTACTATTGCATAAACTTTTTATATAAATTTTTCTTGTGTGACAGCATGTTCGTTCACAATTATTACCACACAGATCACCAAATTTTACAATCTCACATAACAAAATACAAAATTTCACAACAGCCCACAGGAAAAAACAAAAATCTTAATTCTTGTTAGTGGAGTTTCATGCCATTATTCAATTCTAGAACAGCTTGATACACAAAAGAGTTTTTAGAAGTGCAAATTCACTATGCAACACGATTTGAGTCAGAAACAATGTTATTAGCCGGCCTTTATGATAAGATTATTCATATACCTTTTCAAGAGGCTGCCTTACGATCTTTGAGCAAAGTTTTATTTGGTTCAACAGCTTTGTTTTTAAGCTAACAGACACAATCATGTATCAAACGGGAATTAGTAATAAAGATAGGTAAAATAATCTGATTTCTTGCTCCAAAGGACCTAAGATGGCAAAAGAAAGTAAATTCTCTGCCTTTCCTTTTGCACTGTCTATGGTCTCTCCACAACAACATATTATCATAACTCCTTTTTATGTTCTTATCTGTCTAATATTTTTTATAATTAAACCAAAACTAAATAAGTAATTAATAATATAAATAATTTGGTTACACTTTATTAAGATGTCCTTGTTACAGTTTAATTATACATTTAAGTACTGAGTAAGATTAATTAACTACATGAACACATGTAACAAGAACACCTTAAAATAAAGTGTTGCCAATAATTTTAAAAGAATGTGAGTCCCGCTGTTTAATTGTATAAGTGTAAGAGATGTTAAAATCAACATGTACTTCCAAGGGCAACGTTTAAAGGAAGAAAAGTCCGAAAGTTTTTATTTTTTTATTTTACACACGCCGTCTGTGTTTTTGTTTAACAAATATATTTAGAGATATAATTTAGTCTGAAGCATGTTGTGAGATGCTATTGACAGAAATTCATCTTATATAAAATTTTGTCACGGATTTTATTGTCACTGCAGACTGACCAAGTTAATTTATTCCACAAGCAAAAGCAGTCGAAAGGCTTCTTAAAATACTTTCATTTTGACAAATCAAGATCTGTAACTTCATCCCAAACTGAGTACATGATTGGAGCAGGTGCACTGATTAGACGAATGGACTGAGTGGAAGTGAATCGAAAGAGAAATTAATCCAAATCAGTGTCTGAATTGACCTCTTGAATTCAAAAATTATCCATAACGGTAACTAAAGATAAAAGTAATATAAAAAGAGATAAAAGTTCCCTATAGAGCGCCTACTCAATGTAAAATAAAACAGGTCTTATTAGACTGCTGAAATGATGAATAATTAATCTAATGTGAAAATATGTGAAACATTTTTAAAAAGTACTATTTTTGGAAAAATTACTCTGTGAACCAAAAGTCCTTCAAACAGAAACAAAATGTCAGGCAGGTACTAAATATTAGGTTACTGAGATAAAAATGGATGATCCATATTTAGAGTTTAGTTTAGGCCAAGTGCAGGTAGAGTAATTCAGCAAGAGATTGTTTATGTTTTCCCATACTGAGTATCTCAATCCTGAACACTCAACAATTTAATTATAAATTAAAATTATACATATCACACACGACTAAACAGTCAGCACAAGTTCTTAGATGAAAATATGACAAAAGACAAGGTAAAAAGTGTCTTTGTTTAAAGGGTCCCAAGTTAAGTGGCCCTAATACCTGTGTACTCGCATAGTAACTAGATGTGTACATAGTAAGTAACCACAGTGACAGTGTAAGTACACATTGGTACATAATATATACAGCTGTACTATTTCTGTAACTACACACATATAACAACCCCCCGAATGGTTTGTGTAAGTACAAATGTGCAACTACATTTTGTAACAACAATATGTATAAAAGTAATTTGAACAATTTGATCCAGGGGGTGGAGATGGGTAGGTTTAGGGGTGGAAATGGGATCCAGGGGGTGGAAATGGGTAGGTTTAGGGATATGTAAAGTGGGAAGATCTCAAGTTGGTTGAATTGGTGCACCACTGTAATACCAGTGTAATTACATGGTAACTCCTCAGGAACTGCACACTTAATATAAAGTGTAACATTCTGAACACCAAACGCAATTTATATGTAAAGCCTAACTTACAGGCCGCTGCTGTGTAACATCAGAGTAACTACATGGTAAATCCATAGGAATTGTTCACTTAATATAAAGTGTAACACTTTCTTTACCAAAAAGTGCTGTTAGTCCTGTTACACATTTGTACTTTCATTACCAAAAAAGTGTTGTTACCAATGTCCTGTTACACATTTGTATTTACACATACCATTCAGTGGGTTGTTACATATGTGTAGTTACACAAACATTACAGCTGTAGATACTATGTCCAATGTGTACTTACACTGTGGGTTACATACTATGTACACATCTAGTTACTATGTAAGTACACAGGCATTAGGGACACTTAATATAAAGTGGGACGTTTAAGTATATCAGTTATGACTTGGAGGAAGAAACAATGAAGGTGTCAGGTGGCCAGGGTGTGTGGTTTTCACTTCTTCCGATCCTAGACACATGTAGGTCTGAGAGGTCAGATCTGTGTTTTCATTGCGAGTGTCATGAACCAGGGTTTTACCAAAATAAGAAAGTGTTAGCATGGAACTAGACCAAGACACTGTTTCAGGGAATACAAGTTAGGCCTTCCTGATAATAAGTAAGGTGTCTCTGGGGCAGTACCTTTCTTAAAAGAACCTTTGAGGTACTATGAACCCTTAAGGGGTTAATAAGGGACTTTTGAAAAGATACCAACCCAGTGACAGCTTTTGAACCTTTTTTTCAAAGGCTCAAAAGCATTGTTGACTCCAGGCAGCTTGCTTCCTCTCAGCATGTGGTTTCGCGAGCATTTGAAACTAGTAACCAGAGTGATCTTGTCTGCAAAGATGCAAAGTCATTTGTATAAATTGGAGCACGCTTGAGACAGAGAGGTACTTGGCTCTCTGCTGCAACAATACTAAGATGGAGGCTGTTCACCCCTAATATTTGCTATATCTAAACATGTATGTGAGAGCTCCAGGAGAGTAACTTTAATAGCGCTTGTCTGGTTTAATGCACTACTTAGCAGCTTGCACAGTGTGACCATGTTGCAAATGTGTTGCAATGCCATGCAACATTATCATTACGGTGAGCAGCAGAATTCTCAGTAGCAAAAAGACTGGCTAGAAGACAAGAACCTGATGTCTTTTTGTGCATCACTACATGCTTTAGTCCTAAATAACAATATCTGAATAATGAACTGCTTGTTCAGTTTATTTAATTCAGATTAGGCAATGGAAGTTTACTTAATACATTTGAGTTACATACAGTAACTCAAATGTATGACCCGGTGGGTCAAAACAACCTAATTGCTGGGTTTGTCCATATTTTACCCAGCACTGGTTGTATTTAACCCAGCATTTCTTAGAGTGTGAATCTTACATAACACTTTTTTCTTTTTTTTGCTTTATTTGAAAACAGGCAGTGGAATTTTAGTTCTCATCATGTTCTGGGAGTAGATAAGAATAGTTAATATTGAAATTAATTTTGTTTTTGAGAAAAAAACATTTTAAATTTAAGACTAACATATCAAATTAAAATGGAAAAAATATTCTCGAATATAACTTGAATACTGATCTTATAAGACTCATTAGGGTTTAATGGTTTTGTAATAGGAGCTTTAGATGATTTTTTATGGGTGAGAATCTTTGTGCTACCATAGGCTGTAGTCATTTACATTTACATTTATTCATTTGGCAGATGTTTTTTATCCAAAGTGACTTACAAATGAATACAATAGAAGCTATCAAACCAACAAAAGAGCATCAATATGTAAGTCCCGCTTAGTCTAACACAGTAGGCCTACACTTAACAAGGTTTGTTTTGTTTTTTGTTGTTCTTTTTTGTTTGTTTGTTTTTTAATAAAAATAAAAAAGATGAAAGTAGATAGAACAGAAATAGAATAGAGATAGCTGGTGTAAGGAGGTCAATATTTTTATAATAAATAAAAAGAAAAAAAGTAGAAAGAATAGAAAAAGAATAGAGAACGCTAGTGTTAGAAGGTCAAGTTTTTTTTTTTTATAAATAGAAAGAAAACAAGTAGTTCACTTGCACTATATGCGGAATTGAGAGTGTTAGAGGGTCACGTTTTTTTAATGCAAATAAAGAAGCAATTCAATAACCAGTCCTGTATGTTTTGTTCAGGAGGTGTGTTGCATAAAATTTAAATATTGTTGCATTTTGCATGATTTTGTGTACTATTGCTGGTTAGACTCAAAAATATGTTTGTTCGCTGATCTTCACCTCAATGAGTTCAACTTTTCTACATAATTATTTTAGGTTTGTACAACAAGAACAAGTCCATGTTTTGTTTAATAAATTGAATACATATAAGTTCTTGTGTCAGGTAACTGCACTCAAAAATTATTTTTGTATCTTATTCAATTTACCTAATTAAAAAGAGAAAAAATAACAATTCTTGGACATTTTGTCACAATTTCAGTCCACTTAATTTTGGAAAATAGTTGTAAATGTTAATAATTGTGTGTTGGCCATACATTAATAATTTTTGTTGTTGTTGACAACTGCCTTGGCAGTTTCCAACATGCTTTCCATGATACTGCAGGAGCGGTAATGTTATGAGTCAAATGTGTTTTTGAGTACAGGAAAGACTCATTAGTGTACAGTTTTATTGGACTTATGCTTATTAGTTGAGCTTATGCTTAGGATATGGAGAGCTACATTTGCAACTGTGGTGCATATTGGTTTACACAAAAAGCAATAGTTGTGTCAACACTACAGTAGTTCAGAAACCAGGCTTATCTTATTTGCTCATACTCCATGGTGCATTTAATAGTAAGATGAACTATATTTAGCATGTTGTCATGTTTTAGTTTAGTATGGCCCACTCAAAACAGTTGTTTAGCTTCACTTATGGACAGTGGTTTCACATTGCAAATGCGTTTGCTTAACATAAAACTACAATATAGACTAAACTCAATTACCAAATAATAAAAAAATTATAAAATCACAAATCAAATACTATATTCAGTACGCGTACTACGTGCTTCATAAACACATTTCAAGTCATTGCTTTTGATAACACTTTTCATTTGAATTTGTTCTCATTCATTGTAATACATATGACTATGAGTTAACCCATCATGATGGTAAATAAACATTCCTTTCAGTATACCTATACATTTTCCACTTTGTAAAGCATTGCAGCCTTTGTATTGCTGCCGATTACCCAACATGCTTTGTGACTGGTCACAACTAAACACCTGGGAACACGATGTCAGATGTTGTGATGAAAAACATTCAGTGGCTTTGTCTGTACAATACCTAATAGATGTCAAAGATGTAGTGTGTAGACATTCATATCACAGTTTTGATTTTCTCTCAATATATGAAATGTGATTATAAATACGTAGTGAATTGTCTGCCACCACATAACACACTTTAAATAAGGTTGTAACGTTATAGCAAGTTCAGTGAAAGACGTGAAAGGGCAACACAAAAGTAATTTCTTGCATGCAGACCTGGATAGGTTACTAGAAAATTGTATTTTGTTACTGATTCCCAATTAAACGACAGAAATTGTAGTTTTATAGTAATTTTCAGTAATATAATCTGACTACTTTTGATTACTTGTGACCTAACTTGTTTATCACATTGATTAAAATAGGATAATCTTGTACCATATTGATATAAAAAAAACCCACAACAAGAAAGAAAATATATTCTATAAATGCTAATAATTAATTACATCACAAAAAATGTATAATTAAAATAAATTATTTTAAAATAGCAATTCAAAGTCTTACTAAAAAAAATGTATATTTTATTTGGTAACACTTTCTATGAAGCCCAATTTTATAACACGCTTTAAGGGTATTGTTAAGGCATTATAATGACCACATAATGGAGTATAAAAAAAAACTTATTAATAGTTATATTCAAATCATGAATATTCATAACAACACGTTATAATATAATTATAATATGTAATTATTGGGGTTATAAGTTAAGAGTAAGATTATTATAACACACAATGAAAACCATATTAAATCTACTTAATTACAGTTAATGGACTGTATCATATCTTGCAGTTGGTTATTTAAGATGGCAACAGTATATTACTACAGGCTTGTGAGGGTAGATGTTGAGTGTTACTGTGGAGCAATGTCATAATTGATGTGAGCTTTATTACTACCACTGAAAAAAAATGATATGTTTTATATGGTACATTTATTTGATGGTTATCCCTCATCAATCGACCTATAAGCAACTTTGCAACTAATGCCAACTAAACTCTCTTAGAGTATTAGTAATGCTCCAGCACTGGTAGAATCTCATATGGTAGAATAAAGGTGACGTATTGTAAAGGACACTTCTAGTCCGTGTATCGGTGGGTTGACCATCAAATAAAAGTGTAGCAAAATATTACAGTAGCAGGTGACCTACTAATACTCTAATGGACGTCGTTGATAGTAGTGGCTAGAGTTAATTCTCAGACAGCTGGTCTAAAGGGGTAACCATAAAATAATAAAAAAATGATCTTACAATAAAATAGAGTCAACAGCAAAATGTGTCAATTACAGTACCATTCAATCTGATTCTATAATCTGATCTAATGCTGTTTGGAGAAAATAAAATGGTTGTTGTTATATCTTTATTATTACTCATACTTATAAGTGGTCGTTGACGCTTTAAGTAATCAGTAGCCATACGAAAATGGCCAAAAGATATGAGACTTATTTACATTGGATAACTATGAGAAAGAAATCCATTGTAAAAGGGGATGCAGCAACATGTTAAGCGGAGGTATAAACATCATAATGTTAAAGCTATAAACACAAATAAGTAAAATATTATAATAGTATAAAACTGTTTTAGGATATTCATGAGAGTATAACAAACATATTATGAAGGTTTTTATAAGCTTATGCATTCTTATAATGCCTTAAGAATACCCGGTACTTTTTATTTAGATAGTCCACTTTAGACATTCTACAACTGTAAGTAACTTTGTATACTGCAGGTCAACTACAGTCAACAATTCTAAGTAATTTGCAAATACACTGTCTACCGAACTATCAGAGTAGACAGGGTAGGTTAGGGTTAGTTAGAATAAGTTGACAGTAATTGCCAAGTTTAGAGTCAGTATGTTGTTGACCATCGAAAGAAAGTGTTAGAAGATATTAAGCTGACAGTCTACTAATACTCTACTACCTGCTAGTTGACATGTAGTTGCAAAGTTACTTACGGTTAATAGAATGTCTAAAGTGGACTATCGAAATAAAGTGTTACCGAATACTCTTACAATCTATTATAAATACGGGCTTCATAGAAAGTGTTACCTTATATTTTTTTTACCTGCAACTTAAATATATGCATTGTAACGTGCTCGCAAGACAAAAGCCTTCCAAAGACATAGTGATACAAATAACCAATGAGTGATAATTCAAATAAAAATGAATTAAGTGTTTATTAGTAGTTGAGAAACAATGTTGAGAAAACACTTTGCAATACTAAAATGATTTTTGTAAGCCCAGTGGTCAAATGCTGTGGCCTCTCAATTTTCTGTGTAATTACAGCCACCGACTAGTGACTGATCTTTGTGTGAATCTCCACAAAACTGGAAGACTTTCTGAATGTATGTAAGCGGCAGGCTATTTTAGAAAGGAAAACTTAAAGATGGAAAAGAATAATTAGGGCGAATCAATAAATGATGAATAATGTATTGCTATTGTGTGGATAATATGTAAATATCTAATCAATAAAAAAGTAACTGTAGCCTGAGTATTTTCAAATGTAATTTAATCTAATTACAAGTACTATTTTTGGAATCAGGAAATGTAATCAGTTACTACCCAGCTCTACTTGCATGTGCCTCCTCAGTTGTATTACAAGCTAAACTATGCCTTATCTCCTCTTCAGCAGCCATTTTATTTTTAACGGCCTGTATAAAAGTCTTAGTAATGGTAGTCTGCATGTTTAAGAGGTTTATTTGTTTTGTAAATACCACAAATAATCAAAGTTGGTAATCTTGAGAAAGATGAAGAAGGAGAAGGCTTTAGTTTTTAATGTTCTGGTATTTAGGGATTTACAAGAGGGTTACCATTATGCTGATGAGTGGAGCTTATGTTCATGTCCAGGATAGCTGGTGTATGATGCTGTAACCAGCAGTTACTATGCAGAGGCTAGTATATGTTGACTAGTCTTCTAATCCCCCATCAGAAAATGAAAATGCCATTTTTAAAAACATTTTAACATACAATCTATTGATTTAAATACACAAAGTTTCAATAAACGTAATGTTTAATCTCTAAATTCAATTTTAAGTCATTAGTTGCATCCCAAATGACGCACTACACTCAAAAAAATTTTTTTTTTTTTTTTGAATTTACAAATTTTTTTAAAGGTAAGTGGTTGCAAACAATATATTTTAGCTACATTTAAAAAAAACCAAACTCTAATGACTAACTTTTAACTTTTTTTTTAATGTAGCTAAAATAAATTGTTTGCAGCCACTTACCTTAAAAAAATGTAGTATATTTTTTTCAGTGTATATACACTTCAGTATACACTATGCACTTATACAATATGTACTCAACCATGTAGTGTATGAATTTCCTAAGGTTTTGTGACTCAGCATTGGAATCTGATAGTCCCGCCCCTTCTCCGCTAATTAAAAATGTGAGTTGAGTGCACGAAGTGGCCAACATTCCACACTTAATTTTTTCTGTTATTTAAGTGCATCATCTGGTGTGAATGCACCAATCTCTCTATTAAAACTATAAAATGGTGCACAAGTACACAATTTTGGGATGCAACTACCGTCTTTCATAACGCACTTACAACCTTTCATTTCAATCTGATCTTATTCATTGTAATACATTTTATTATCATTTAACTCAACTTAATTGTTAATTAACAGTATACCTACAGATATTCATCTGGTTGGATTTTGTGCTTATAAAAAACTCAAAGTTGGTCATTTATGTATTTTATTTTTCATATTTTTTGCACAATACATAGTCATTACTAAAATTACATCTGCCATTGTCAGAAAGAAGCAAAGGCCAACGTAATTGTGGATGCAAATATGTTGCAAAAAACAAAAGCTATATAGACAATTCTTCAGATGTAATTCAGAAGTAAATTAATAAAAAAATTTTAGATAACATGTAGAAATCATTAAAAACACAGAGCAATGAAACATGAGCTATGTCTAAATTAGAAACAATTACTACACACAACAAACAAAACAAACACTTCTACTCTATTCTAAACTACAATAGTTGAGCCAATATTATAAAAGCATAAGCGAATGACATTCAAATGTGTATATAGTAAATAATTATTAAAACCATAAGCACTACAGCATAACTTTCCTAATCCCTTGATCATCATTTAACAACAACAGTGCAGCTCTGATGGCTCTCGAATGTGATGTTTTGTCTTCGGTGAAGCCAAACTGATTAAAAATGATGAGGATTTTCAACTTGACACCTGAAAGACAAATAATACATTGTAACTCTTCCAAAAAAACAGCACATAATTTGTAAAGTGTGCTAATGAAACATTGGGTCTCATTCACCAATATTTGCATACTTACTGTATGTTTGTAGAAAAAAAATTCTGAGAGCATGTGCTGCAAAATCTTCAAGTAAAGCCAAGTGTGCCATTCACAACCAGGACGATACTCATCAAATACCTTTTAAATAGACCTAGACTACATTTAATTGACCATTTTTAGAAACCTATGCCACTTTGCAAACCATTTATGTTAATACATAATGCTAGGTGTCTTTTTTTATATATGTGTGGTTTCAGTTGGTTCTAAATGTTGTCCTGCAACTTATTAATAAATCTTGATTTCTGAATGAAAATGTTTTTACACACAAACATGTTAACATGCAGTTAGTGAATGAGACCCATTGTCACAAGATATAACTTTTCACTCACGTTAGCTCATCCATGCTTTGAAAGTCATCAGGACGTTGAACACAACAGTCTTCAGGAACAGTATTCTCAGCCAATAGAGGCCCAGTGACATGTAGTTGGTTTTTTCATCTGCAGAATAAAAATGCAATTAGGATGTCTATTAGCTTGAGCATGGATTTTGTGGTATAATCCAGCACTTGTTTGTTTATTGGAAGATAGCAGTATCACAATCTGAAATCTATGTGTAGTTATTGTTTGACAGTGCTAGATGTTGCAGTTCAAACAACAGGCAGTAACAGACTAGTAGTAATGGACTGCAAATGAAATGAAACGCACAGCAGACTATATAAATGTGCAAATAAAAGCACACTTACCGGTTTCAAAATCAGCATTTTGACCAGATGATCCTGACTTACAGTCTGAAAGTGGAATAAAGAGGATTAATATAATGCAACCAAATATTTGAGGAATTAAGTTTTTTTTAATTGCATGTGATATATCATTCCTACCTTTTCCGGGCAGGGTTCTGAATCATTAAAGGTGAAGCTGCTGAAGTACGTTTGGCCTGAATATCGCACTGGTGTAACGTTTGTGAAGTTTACAGCATCATGTTTTGTGTAGTCGGTTGCCAAACATGACTTATTAAATCTGTAGTAGGCTGGTGTTTCTACTTTCTCTGTAAAATATAAGAAAAAAAAAATACATTAGTTTCATAAACAAAAATTATGTGTTTAATGCAGATGAAAATGAGCAAATTCCATTTTGTCACTCAGATAAGTCAAAGGTATTTATTTTGTAACATTTAAATTTAAATGAAAAACAAAAGCCCTTTTACTCAATGAACATTTAAAATTTAAAAAACATGACAAATTCTTACCCTACTTCAAAAGTAACTGATTTTTCTAGGCCCACACCCTGACACCTCATATCAAAAACTCATTCACACTTGTTTTACAGAGAAAGGCACTAATTTATGACATTATGAAATGTAATTGTTACGTTAGCAATGTAACATGGGGGAAATACATATTTTCATAAGATTTCATTAGTTTTTCCCAATCTCTCGGTTCACTAATGGACACTATATATTTATTAGCTTTCTGTTAGTTGTATTTTTACCACAGTATTCACAAGTTCAACAATAAGCAACTTAAAGTTTCCATATTTAATATGGAATCATATTCCATCATATTCCATATGATGTGGTTTAGGTCAATTGCACTGCTTTTAGCAATTATGCTAAGAATAAAATGGCTTTTAATTACCGCAACTACATCAATACAATTTGCCTAATGAACAGAATAGTTCAAAATGGTTTATTCTACATCTTTTAGCATATAAATCACGTACATTAAACCACAATGAATTCAATCTTTTAGACTTAAAACGTTAAATTGCTTGTATGCATTTTGATCACAGGGTATTTCTGTACGATTTATTTGCTGAAATGGTTAACGATTACAATTACTAGTCCCATGTCCCAGTCTCGAGTGTTTATTATTAGAATCTGCTGACATGTCAGAATGCATTTAAATTAAACACAAATAATTGTCATTTAAATGTAACACTGGTTTATTTTGGAAAATCCATGTAAATCTGTATGAATCTAAATGAAATGCTATGTGCAAAATTATACGTTTGGATATAGCACTGTGAGTTAAATTTGAAAAATTATTAGTTTCATTTTATGAAAAAGTTTAACTTACAAAGTGAATTATTACTGAAAGTGAATTCATGTTTGTGATTTTAGTCTGTCAGATGTGCAGCTGATCGATTACAATGCAAACAATGCTGACAATATTTCAATTTCTCAGTTTAGCCATTTGAATATCCAAATGAATTACCATTTTTTAAATTTGGAATTATTAGAGTTATGTTGTTTTAAGAAGTGGTCGGACAAATTTTGGTAGAATATGAATTATGAGTAAAGTCAAATCTCTCTTTGTGTACTTTATCCACCTCTTTTTTAGACTTTCTAATCAATCTAGACAATTATGAAACATTATCAGAGTTCTTTGATTAAAATGAATTATTCTCTTACTTGATTGTACTGTTAATTTTGTCCCTTCTCCAAAGATAATTGTAACACTAGAAGTCACACAGACTGATACAGCAGAACAAGAAGCATTTGGATGGTACCTATATATATATATTGATTAGAACAGATAAAACGTATAAGTAATTGAAAATTTCTATTAAATTATATCAGTCATCATCATAATATATGGACTTATTTTGACAGTTATTGTTGAATTAAAGATTCTTACTACTGTCCCATCTTCCCATCTGCTCCCATCTTGTTTCTGTGTTTTTATATAAAATAAAAGCCTTGTGTTGTTTAGGAATAAAATCTGATGTTAAACTCTTTAAATAATTATTGCATTTATTTGGACTTCTGTGTAAGAAAGTTACACATAAGGGTAGTCTTTAAAGCTCATAAGGGTAGTCTGTATTAAATTACTTGATTTCCTAATTGAATTGTTTTTATTTGATTTTCCGATGAATTATTTCCAAACATAATTAAGATTTGACTTACTTGTCTGTACAAACAAATGAGTTCCCTTCGCAAATACAATTTTGTCAAAGTTGTCAGTCACACAGTGACTGTCAGAGTTATAAATACTTTGGATCAAAACTTCAGTTTTCATTCTGATGTTAGAGACACTCAGCAATGCAGTTCAAATATCTGTGTCAATTTAACAATTGTATAGATTCAGAAAATTATATGTTACGTTAAATAAAAAGAGTGAAAATCTCATACAGAAGAATATCTGTCCTATCAGTGGATAAGTGAAAAGATCTATAATATCAATTATAGAACTGTAATATCAATTAGAGTAAACTTAAGACAAATGAAATTATAACTTACTCAATAACACAATGAGCCGAATCCCCTGGCCAAATATTAGTTTGTCTCTATTTTGAGTCACACAATTACAAACCCCAATACAGAAATGCAAAGCACACTCTGTTCTCTGACAGCTATAATTGACACAAGTTTGGTCAATTTCATTAATAATTAGATTAATCACTAAAGTCTGTGACATTATTCTGTGACAATGAGTTTTACATTTTCTTTGAAATTTGGTGGTACTGAAAATGTAATAATAACTGATGCTACTCATGTTTCTAAAATTAGATTCCAAATTTTATGAAAATTAATGGTTGTACTCACTCGGTTGGACATACAGTTGTGTCCCCTTCCCAAATATTATTTTACCGGTATTTGTATTCACACAGTGGTTCGTAGTGGGATAATAACTTCCATGAGTACCAGGGACCGTGTTAGGTTTAACATATAATGATTTAACTCATTTAAATATAATGATTAATTATTGTTATAATGATTTCCTTCTATATTAAAGGCATTTATCATGGAAAAAAAACATGGACAGGTAGCATAAGTGCAACTTTGATATAAATGTACATTAAAGTACTTTAGGTACACATACACTTTTACACGCAACATTTTTGTCAGCAGCCATCTTGTATATATTGAACATCTAAAGATGAAGATAAAACAACTTACTGGAATTTATTACTGTTTTGATGCCTGCTCCAAATATGACTTTGTTGTTTAACCCAATATTCACACAATGATTTTGTTTGGCACTTTATCCTTTATACTCAAGGCCTTTATATTTGTCAGTTTTTGGGTTAGTTACCCAAAAGTTCAAAATCACTGAACCAAATTTTTACATGATAAATATTTTGCATGCTAAATCTATGCATTGCATATTGTTTTCATAGTAAAAAAAAAAAGTAGTTCTTCCCCTTACAATATGACCATTAGTCCAGTTGGGTGATGAAATTATGGTTTAGGCACTAAATCAGTTCTGCTAAGATTAAAATACAACTTACTGATTTGCACAAGAAGTTTTGTCCCCATGCCAAAGAACATTTTACGTCCAGTATTCACACAGTCACTGGCCACATACTAAAAACTAACAATACCCTGATAACAAAGACATTACAAACAAGTCTCTCAGAATCCATCTTAAATAAGATGCAGTGTCAAAACTTTAAAGAAGGAATAAATGTGAATCCATGTATATCAAAGTTTAGGGGGTAGAATAAAAACTCTTAGCTGTTATGATTTTAAAACAAAAGAGTAGTTGCTGTTCCTGAAGTTCTATTATCGCTTATCAAAATCACTGAAACTTAAGAAAAACTATAAACTCACAACTTCATATTTTTTCTTGTAATAGTATACTTAATTTTAGATAAATACCTTCAAATCTTTTTAGGAAGAAATTACTGTTGATTTATTGTTCTGGTGATCAGCATAATAAAGTGCATATTTTAAAAAGTGTATACTGTAATATTTATGCGAACAGAGAACTTACTTGAAAACACAGTTAGCTTAGTGCCTTTTCCAAATATAATTTTGTATCCACCTTGAGTCACACAGCTGTTGACCATATACACATAACTGCAACTGAACATACAGTATAATAATTCCAGATGAAGTAATTTAGTAATGTCCATCTAACATCTCATTTAGAAATAATGTTATATTTTANCAGTGCTAAGATTAAAATACAACTTACTGATTTGCACAAGAAGTTTTGTTCCCATGCCAAAGAACATTTTACGTCCAGTATTCACACAGTCACTGGCCACATACTAAAAACTAACAATACCCTGATAACAAAGACATTACAAACAAGTCTCTCAGAATCCATCTTAAATAAGATGCAGTGTCAAAACTTTAAAGAAGGAATAAATGTGAATCCATGTATATCAAAGTTTAGGGGGTAGAATAAAAACTCTTAGCTGTTATGATTTTAAAACAAAAGAGTAGTTGCTGTTCCTGAAGTTCTATTATCGCTTATCAAAATCACTGAAACTTAAGAAAAACTATAAACTCACAACTTCATATTTTTTCTTGTAATAGTATACTTAATTTTAGATAAATACCTTCAAATCTTTTTAGGAAGAAATTACTGTTGATTTATTGTTCTGGTGATCAGCATAATAAAGTGCATATTTTAAAAAGTGTATACTGTAATATTTATGCGAACAGAGAACTTACTTGAAAACACAGTTAGCTTAGTGCCTTTTCCAAATATAATTTTGTATCCACCTTGAGTCACACAGCTGTTGACCATATACACATAACTGCAACTGAACATACAGTATAATAATTCCAGATGAAGTAATTTAGTAATGTCCATCTAACATCTCATTTAGAAATAATGTTATATTTTATCAGTTGTATATCAATTATTACAAAAACTGTATTGATAATTGTGGATGTACTGCAAAAAATATGATTGATGAGCCCATATTTAAAGTTTCATATTAGAGTTAAGTAGATGGAAACCATAATAACTAGTTAATTTGTTAATTTTACACACAGTCTAAGATAGTAATTCTTATTTTTTACACAGTCTGAGCTGATTTTTAAAAATTATAATAATAATAATAAATCTCTCAAATTTGCATCTTTTTCAAAGCCTCATCTGATCTACTCATATTTTTTAGGAATGGTAATTATCCATTATACTCTATTTAAAATAAAGGATAGAACATTACATGATGATAATGTCTGTAAAAATATTAAGAAAAACCTATACATATTATACTGTACACTGTTTCCATTGTAAGTTTTTCAATGCAGCAGTTGAACAAAATATTTTAAGTCAAATAAATGAGTGACTTTACATTTTTAAAGATAAAACTTACTTGCTTGTACTGTAAGTTTGGTTCCCTTGCCAAAGACAATCTTAAATTGGTTACTCACACAGCTATTGACTCTGTACCAAATACCAACAGCATCCTACCAGTGTGTACATGGACTGCACATCTTTCAGTCTTCTTAAAAAAAGAACTAAAACCATGACAATTTTAAACTTGCCATGAATGAGAAATGTTTCACTACTATTATCATTAACTTAAAAACGAAATTTGCTCAGCAGTTTTTTTTCTGCAAACCGTATTGATGCATTCAATCAATTAAACTCTACGTTTAGAACATTAGGTCTAAGTTTAGTCTAAAAGTATTAAATACCTTTGAACTAACAACACCTTACAAGTATTAAAAACATATTTTGTTACAGGATACCCACTAAAAGTATCGCTCGCTGAATGCTGGCAAACAGATGTCCATCCTGTTATTATTTTAGCTGACCATGATTACAGCTCATTTCAAAAGAAAAGAAAAACAAAACATTTCATAAGCAAAACAACAAAGCATTAGTTGTGCTCACCAGTAGTATTATCAGAAACACGTCTACATGGTATTATTAGTTAAATATTGCTATGAATATTGGATATTGCAACTTACTTGACTGTATAATGAGTTTAGTTCCTTTGCCAAATGATATTCTAATTTGATCATTCACACAGTCATTCATCCTGTATAAAAAAGTATTGAAATCCTGATAGCTTTGAGAAGCATTTTACAACACTGGAATTAAGAGTCACTTTAAAATCGAAATAACTGATTGTTGCTTAGATTTTAACACAATATTTATGACTATGTATATATTAATGTATAACTAGCATAACAATTGGCATAAAAAGAAGTGGTGCCAAAGTCACCTATAGACTGGACATCTTACCATGATACATTTTAAAGTGATTATTAAAAGGGCCATATTGACTGTTTACAACTATTACATTTTAGACTACTAATTCTACATTTCTTTTGGTCAATTTATATATTTTGTTCAATCAAATCAAATCATTTTTTTCCTGTTCAGTTTAATGCCCTAGGAATATTAAGTCTATAATACTCATTAATAGTGGTATCAAATTTCTGTGAAAGCCCTTAACAAAAAATAGAAACGGTTCTTACATTGTTTTAAAAATATAGGAAAACAAGCTTGGTCTACACTTACTTGAAAGCACAGTGAGTTGAGTGCCTTTCCCAAAGATCATTTTGTTTATCCCTTGAGTCACACAGTGGTTGATGTGACCACAAAAACACAGACTCTCCTTACTTTGAAGCCAGACATTAAGGACTATTATTTACTCATTCTTTATGAATACTTTATTTGGGATCTGTTTCAGTATCAAAATAAGTTATCTAATATTAAAATAGATTTATAAGGATGTTGTTAGTGGGTTTTTTTTTTGTGTAGAGGTCAGCAGTTCATTGAGGGAGTTGTTGAGCAATAATATTTTAATTCACAGTTATTTATAGATCATATATAAAAGGTTCTTATTGTTCAGGTGAAACATAAGTTTTAGCTACAGTATTTTCAAAATTAGGTCTGAAGTCATGTTGCATTACTACTAGCAATCAAGTTTTGATAAAAATATCAGAATTGGCAAACTTTTTAAGGTTTAAAATTTTGCACCTTTCTGTCTTAGTTTACTGTAGCAGCAAACTTACTTGAATCAACTGTTATTCTGGTGCCTTTTGCAAATATGATCTTGTCATAGCCTGCATTCACACATTAGTACAGCACGGTACATTTACCCAGAATACAACTTTAGCCAACCTCTTGTTTGGTGTATGACATTTTTCAAAGTGCATTTTAGGCATGATTGTACAAAATTCAATTTTGAATATGGTTTCATAATAGTATTTGAAGATAATTAAAGGTATAAGCCTCCAAGTCCAAATCTTTTCATCCAACAATAAAGATAACAACAATTACACTTTTGAAAGTAATGAACTTAAGTAACTATTCGGTACTATTTGAACTACTTAATATTTGGAGAAAATGAAAGGGATAAGACTTCATAGCCAAGTAAATTCATCCAACAATACAGATAATGCATACTACATTATTTATTATGATGAACTTCACTAGAATTTTTTTTTAATCCAGCCAAACTGGATAACAATAAGTAATTAACTGTATGATTTGGAAAAATATTAACTTACTTGATTGTACAATGACTTTGGTCCCCTTACCAAAGAAAATCTTCCATCCATCAGTCACACAACCATTTACCAAACACCGAAAACTAGTAGCAGTCTGGTAACACTCAAATTACATTTTTAAAATGTATAAAATACTTTTTAAATATATATACATGAAAGAATTATTGAATACTTTGAATACCACTTTGATGTATTCAAATACTGATTATGGATTTTTGTGCTTGTGTATGACTAACCTTTATCTTCATCTTAGATTAGGTTTAAAAGAAATATTTTAAGGATTACAGATTTTATTATACTAAACCTTTTTTAATGATGAAATAACTTACTTGAAATAACAATGAGACTGGTGCCGGCTCCAAATATGATCTTGTTGCCACCTCTATTCACACATCAGTATTGTACGGTACATTTACCCTCAGTACATGTTTGGCCAATAAGGTCCCATCACTTCATTATATTTCATTACTTGTTTGATTAGTTTGGAACATTTTGTAAGATACACTCTTAAAAATAAAGGTGCTTCAAAAGGTTCTTCAAGCGATGCCATAGAAAAAAAATTTTTGGTTCCACAAAGAAGCATTCAAAGGTTCTTTAAATAACCATCTCTTAATTACTTTTTTATAATCTGAAGAACCTTCTTTCGCCACAAAGAACCTTTTGGGAAACAGAAAGGTTCTTCAGATGTTAAAGGTTCTTTATGGAACCATTTAGACAAAAAGGTTCTTCTATGGCATCGTGAAGTGTATAAGTGATTAAGATAATGATAAGCAATAACTTCTAATAAAAACTATTAATCATTAGCAAATGTATTTTTGTGAACTAAAGAATATTTGATCTTTGTCAACATCACAAATACTTTATACATTTAAGTACATTTTTTCTTTAAGTTTGGTGAATGATTCCACTCAATTTTAAATAAGTGAAAACAAGTAAATATCACAACACAGGTTTTTATCTTTTTTGGACATCAGTATGATCAGACGACTAGGTTACAGTAGTATTAATGTTGACTCTGTCAGAAAAGCATTACTTACTAGTCTGAACAACAAGTTTGGTTCCTTTGGCGAAGATAATCTTCACATTCACACACTCTTGGAGCATGTGCCAAAAACTAATGCCTTCCAGCTATTTCACATACTGTATGGAGTTATAGGCTACCATCTCAGATTACAGAGTCAAATCTAGCTAATTAATTCACTAATGACATCTGCATTTTAATAGAAGCGATTATACAATGCTAGATTATGATCAGTTCTAATTTCAAACTGACTTGTTTCAAATATTAGTTTAGTTCCATCTCTAAACACACTTTTCATTGTGTAGATGTCACACTGTTCCTACTGTTTCATAAATGAATCATAATGAATATATTTAATCTTAGCATTGAAGTGGTTATGAATGTGTCCGGGTAATGCCAAGATGAGGATTAAATATTAATTTAAAAGTTAATAAATAAATAGTAAACTATTAAAGTTATTCTAAAGCTAATTTAGTTGTGATAGTTGTGATTTAAGTGTAAGATTTAATTTTAATACATTTGACATACTGTATATTTCAGTATAACATTAACACCGACAGTGACATTGATAATATAAGCTTACTCTTACTTGTTTGTGTTATTAGTCTTGTCCCACTCCCAAATATAATCTTGTCACCAGCATTCACACAAGTGCTGACTCCTTCACAAAAACCTCTGTCTAATTGATCTCATCATCTAATTGTGACATACTTTATATAAAAAATTAAGCACTTAAGCATTTGGTATGGTTTTGATGGACAGAGAGAAGGGGTTTAATTATATTTCAACAATGGAAATGGTTTACTTTTAGAAGGATGTCAAATTGTTTACAAATGAAATAAGATTTAATCAAAATATTTGGTTAAGCTGCAATAAGTAAACTGTTTAACACCAATTACAAAACATCAGTATAACATCAAGTACTTCTGCATTTGTCAGTTTTGATATTCAGTATTTATATTTTGTACTTCGAAGGTTTTCATTGATTTAGCAATGCAAACTTACTTGTTTCTACAGTGAGTTTTGTCCCCGTCCCAAAGAATATCTTTTGAGTATTAGACACACATAGGTTGGATCCATAACAAAAACCATCTAGCCTGTTTATATAGGGTGGGAGTTTTTTGTTTGTTTGTTTGTTTTTTACATATTCTACGAAATATATAAATGCAAGTACTTTAACAATCTTTTGTTGCTTTTTTGCTTTTTGTTGTTTTGTCTAACTTATTTCAAACTGACACTGTTTTATATATGCATATAATTATATCATGGTATTATTGTGTCATGGTATTGCCAAGATGAAGTTTAGATGAGGATTAAATAAAGCTATTGCACAAAGCTAATTCAGTTGTAATAGTTGTGATTTAAGTGTAAGGTTCAAATTCTTACACTATAGCAATGCTACTTTAAAAAGTTCAACAATACACACACTAAAGTTTTCACTAAAGTACATGAACAATGTTGAGTTTTCAATTACATTTCAGTAATGGAAACTATTTGTTTTAGAAGGATGTCAAATTGTTCAAAATTTAAATAAGATTTAATCAAAATATCCTGTGATTAATGTGAAACTATACAGCACTTATTACAGAACATTACTGAGTATAACAAAGCACTTTTGCATTTGTCAATTTTTATATTCAGTGTTTTTCTTTTTCTTTTTTACTTTAAAAGCTCTTTATTGATTTAGCAATGCAAACTTACTTGTTTCTACAGTGAGTTTTGTCCCCGTCCCAAAGATTATCTTTCGAGCATCAGTCACACATATGTTGGATCCATAACAAAAACCATCTAGCCTTGTTTGTAGTGTGGCGAGTTTTAAGTTTGTTTGTCTATATTTTATGAAATAAATAAAATAAATGCAAGTATTTTAACAATTTTTTGTTGTTGTTTTGTTTTTTTTTTTTTAACTAATTTTAGAACTGACTTTTTCCAATGTCAATTAGTCCTTTTAACACACTATTTCATATATGCATTTAATTATAATGAACCTACTGATAAAGTGCTTATTGATTTAGAAATTAAAACTTACTTGTTTCTACACTGAGTTTTGTCCCCGTCCCAAAGATGATCTTGTCAGTATTAGTCACACATGTGCTGAGTCCATAACAAAAACCATCTAGCATTGTTTGTAGTGTGGGGAGTTTTAAGTTATTTTTTATTTTATGAAATAAATGCAAGTACTATGTTAGATGTAATTACACTGGTGATTTTATTTTTGTTTTGCAATAATATTTCACTTTTAAAAGAGATTTCTGCTAAACAGTGACTATTTTGGTACTATTTTGGACTATTTAATAATTGGAGAAATGAAAGGAATATGATTTCATAGCCAAATAATTTCATCCAACAATACAGAAAATGTATATTACACTATTTATTGTGATGAAGAACTTCAATAGCATTTTTAATTCCGTCAAACTGCATAAAATGAATTAACTGTATGATTTGGAAAAATATTAACTTACTTGATTGTACTATGACTTTGGTCCCCTTACCAAAGAAAATCTTATATCCATCAGTCACACAGCCATTTACCAAACACCGAAAACTAGTAGCAGTCTGGTAACACTCAAAGAATTGTATGCACCTTAAACAATTCACAAAACACTTTAAACCCTATTATTACAGTACGCGGAATATTAACATTATTACTGTGGCTGGTATGACCTTTATATTTGTACAATTTTATAGTATACTTTTCAAATATGTATGCTTAAGTGAAAGTCACCACTAAACTGTTGAATTATTGAATATTTTAAATGTCATTTTGTTTTATGCAAATATTGATTATGAATTTTTGTGTTTGTGTATGATGAACCTTTCTCTTTATTTTTTTAGGTTTAAAAGAAATATTTTAAGGATCACAGTTTTTATTATACTAAAATTTTTATTAAAGATCAAATAAAATATCTTACTTGAAGTAACAGTGAAACTGGTGCCAGTTCCAAATATGATCTTGTTGTCCGCTCTATTCACACATCAGTATAGTACGGTACATTTACCCTCAGTACATGTTTGGCCAATAAGGTCTCATCATTTCATTATAGTTTATTTTTAGATAATACTTGTTTGATTAGTTTGGAACATTTTGTAAGACAGAAAATAACGTAAGTGATTAAGATAATTATAAGCAATAACTTAGATAAAACGAATCCTAGCAAATGCATTTTGTGAACTTTAAAGAATTCCTGACTTGTCATATCACACATACTTTTTCTTTAAGTTTGGTGAATGATTCCATTCAATTTTATACCAAAACACAGATTTGATCTTTTTTGACATCAGTATGATCAGACATCTAGGAGGTTAGTATTTGTTAATGTTGACTTTGTTAGAAATGTATTACTTACTTGTTTGAACAATAAGTTTGGTTCCTTTGCCAAAGATAATCTTATTCACATTCACACACTCTTAGAGCATGTGCCAAAAACTAATGCCTTCCAACTATTTCACATACTGTATGGAGTTATAGGCTACCATCTCCACAAATTACAGTATAGCAAGTCAAATTAATCCATTAATCCAAATAATTTCAATATTTATATAAAGCTAGATTAAGATCAGTCCTAATTTCAAACTGACTTGTTTCAAATGTCAATTAAATTTTTCTCTAAACAGACTTTTCATAAGTCACACTGTTCCTTCCGTTTCATATACACATTTAATTATAATGAACATATTGATAAAGTGCTTATGAAAGAGTCAGGGTGATGCCAAAATGACGTTTCAATGAGAATTAGATAAAGTTTTTGTGACAAGTTAATTTAGTTATGATAGTTGTGATTTCAATGTCAGATTTAATTCAGTACATTTGGAATATATCTCAATATAACATTAGCAATGACATTGATAATATAAGCTTACTTGTTTGTGTTATTAGTCTTGTCCCACTCCCAAATATAATCTTGTTGGCAGCATTCACACAAGTGCTGACTCCATCACAAAAACCTCTTTGTCTAATTGACCTCATCATCTAATTGTGACATACATAACATTAAAATATAAAGTGCTATAACTTGTTTCTTGCATTGCATTGTATTGTTAGGGTTATGTATAATATGTAAGAAAGAAATATTTTAAGCATGTGTATGATTTTGTAGTCAGTTTAGTCCTAGATTATATTTTGAAGCTACTCATAATAATGTCCAGAAAAAAACTAAACCAGTAAGACTATAAAACTCACTTGTTTGTATGACAAGATTGGTCCCCTTTCCAAATAACATTTGGTAGCCAACATTCACACAGCCATCTACCATGAACTAAAAACTTCACAGTTCTTACACTACAAGTCCAATACACACACTTACGCTTCACTTCGTATACACTATTAAAAATAAAGGTGCTTAAAAGTTTCTTCACAGCGATGCTATATAGAAGAACCATTTTTGGTTCCATAAAGAAACATTCAGTCAAAGGTTCTTTAAAGAACCATCTATTTCTTACTTTTTTAGATTATACCCTGCATGAATGATTCACCTTCTTTCGCTACAAAGAACCTTTTGTGAAAAAGAAAGGTTCTTCAGATGTTAAAGGTCTTTATGGAACCATTTAGACAAAAAAAAAAAGGTTCTTCTATGGCATCACTGTGAAGCACCTTTATTTTTAAGAGTGTATGCCCATTTAGGACAAAGAAACCCTTGTTGAGCATTTAATTATATTTCAATAATGGAAATCAGTTGTTTTTAGAGAGATGTCAAATTGTTTACAATTTAAATATGATTTAATCAAAATATCTCGTGATTAAACTGCAGTGTGAAACTGTATAGCACTTATTACAGAACATTATTAACTGACTTGCTTTAAATGTCAATTTAGTTACTTCTCTAAACACATTGTTTCATATACAGTATGCATATACTTATAGTGAACATATTGATAAAGTGTTTATGGAAGTGTCAGGGTATTATCAAGATGCAGTTTTGATGAGAATTCAATAAAGATATTGTATCAAGTTAATTCAGTTGCAATAATTGTGATTTAAGTGTAAGGCTCAAACTCATACACTATAGCAAATCTCACTTAAGGTTTCACTAAAGTATATGAACAATGTTGAGTTTTTAATTACATTTTAGTAATTGAAACTATTTGTTTTTAGAAGGATGTCAAAATGTTTACAATTTAAATTAGCTTTAATCAAAATATCCTGTGATGAATGTGAAACTATACAGCACTTATTACAGAACATTATTGATTATAACATCAAGCACTTTTGCATTTATCTTTTAAATGGTTTTCTTTTTACTTTAACAGTTTTTTATTAATTTGGAAATGCAAACTTACTTGTTTCTACAGTGAGTTTTGTCCCCGTCCCAAAGACTATCTTTTGAGCACCAGTCACACATATGTTGGATCCATAACAAAAACCATCTAGCCTTGTTTGTAGTGTGGCGAGTTTTTAGTTTTGTTTGTTTGTTTGTTTAAATATTTTAAGTTTAAATGTTTTATTTTAAGTACTTTAACAATATTTTGTTGCTTTTGTTGCTGTTTTGTCTAATTCAATTTGTCAAATTCAACCTGACTTGTTAATTAAGTTCCTTTTCTAAACACACCGTTTCATATATGCATTTAATTATAATGAACATACTGATAAAGTGTTTATTTTCATTTAGAAATGCAAACTTGTTTCTACACTGAGTTTAGTAACTACAGATGTAATTACATTGCCAATTACACTTTAATACAATTTACAATTACATTGTTTTATTTTTTTGTTTTGCAATAGTATTTCACTTTTAAAAGAGTTTTCTGCTAAACAGTGACTATTTGGTCAAATTTGGACTATTTAATATTTGGAGAAAATGAAAGGGATAAGCCTCCATAGCCAAATAATTTCATCCAACAGATAATGAATATTACACATTACATTACAATTACTGTGATAAACTTCACCATCATTTTTTTTATTCTGCCAAACTGCCTAACATTATTAACTGTATGATTTGGAAAAATATTAACTTACTTGATTGTACTATGACTTTGGTCCCCTTACCAAAGAAAATCTTAGATCCAGCATTCACACAGCCATTTACCAAACACCGAAAACTAGTAGCAGTCTGGTAACACTCAAAGAATTGTATGCACCTTAAACAATTCACAAAACACTTTATACCTTATTATAAGATTATAATAATATAATCTTCATATTCACACTCTTGGAACATGTGCCAAAAACTAATAGTTTCCAGTTATTTCACATACTGTATGGAGTTATAGGCTACTATCTCTACAGATTACACTATAGCAAGTCAAATCTAGCCAATTATTAATAATAATAATATAAGCATTAAAGCTAGATTATGATAAATACTAATTTTATACTCACTTGTTTTAACTGTCAATTTAGTTCCTTCTCCAAACACTACTTTCCACTGTGCGGATGCCACACTGTAAACTTTGTCTACACAAAAACTTGGCCTTCTACAGAGTCCAACTACAGTAAGTCATATACACATTTCATTATAATGCTTATGAAAGTGTCAGATTAATGCCAAGTTAAAGTTTAGATGAGGATTAAATAAAGCTTTGTATATTGTATTGTTATTGGATAAAGCTAATTTAGTCATGATAGTTGTGAATTAAGTTTAATATTACATTTGACATACTGTATATTTCAATGTAACATTAACATTGATAGTGACACTGATCATATAAGCTTACTTGTTTGTGTTATTAGTCTTGTCCCACTCCCAAATATAATCTTGTCACCAGCATTCACACAAGTGCTGACTCCTTCACAAAAACCTCTGTCTAATTGATTTCATTGTCTAATTGTGATATACTTAATATAAAAACGTATTTACGCATTTAAGCATTTGTATGGTTTTGATAGACAGAGAGAAGGGGTTTAATTATATTTTGATAATGGAAATTATGGTTTGCTTTTAGAAGGATGTCAAATTGTTTACAAATTCAATAAGATTTAATCAAAATATGTGGTTAAACTGCAATGAGAAAACTTTATAACACTAATGACAAAACATCAGTATAACATCAAGTACTTCTGCATTTGTCAGTTTTGATATTCAGTTTTTATCTTTTGTATTTTAAGGGTTTTTATTGATTTAGAAATGCAAACTTACGTGTTTCTATAGTGAGTTTTGTCCCCGTCCCAAAGATTATCTTTTGAGCTGTATTACACATGTGCTGAGTCCATAACAAAAACCATCTAGCATTGTTTGTAGTGTGGGGAGTTTTAAGTTATTTTTTATTTTATGAAATAAATGCAAGTACTATGTTAGAAACTTTAAAACCTTTTGGAGAGCAATCACATTTGGGGGTTTGTTGTCTTGCAATTACTATATTTAATTTTCTAAAGAGTCCTCTGCTAAACAGTGACTATTTTCTTCAGTACTATATGTATTAAAGTGTAATGTAAAAGAATGGTGACAAAAATGAACTCACTTGAATTAACAGTTAATTTTGTCCCAGAACCAAATGACAGCTTGCCAAATCCTTGATTCACACAGCATATAAACTCACTACTGTAACTTGTGTATGCTACTGCCAAGTTACATTGTATAAACACTTGTTATACATTTATGAAATACTGTCTTTTATAAACGTTCAACAGTGCAGTTTCTTTGTACATTACTGCAAGTTACTTTTCATAAGAATTGCGGGGCAGAATAAATTACAATAGACTCTTAAGTTTCATATTTGTCAAACTGAAAATACAGATATAATATAGAAATAGAAATAGAATTTTTGAATAAAATTACTGATACTAAAAAATAATTTAACTAGCAATAATAATAATACATAAACATGAAAGATTAGCTATTATTAATTGTTTTTTGTAAAGAATGACAGTATAATTTTGTCAAGAACTATGATTATTTGCATTAATAATCTAACCAATTTAAGTTTACAAATGTTCAGACTTACTTGCTTCTATGTTGAGTTTTGTCCCTTTACTAAAGAAAATCCTATTGGCAGTATTCACACAGCCACTGAGCGTGCACCAAAAACTTGTATTTCAAACAGGCCATAATTCACATTATGTATTACATAGCATATTATAAAATATTAAATCATAAAACACTGCAAAATAACTTTTTTTAAATATCTTCACTATAGTTTGACTAAACAAACTGTGCTTGAACATTTTTTTGTATTAGTAATGCAGAATCATATTATATTAGGGAAAGGAAAAAAAAGTGATTATGATGAATATATATATATTTTTTATACATTTTACTTACTTGATTGTATGACAAGATTGGTTCCACTGCCAAAGAAAATCTTATACCCAGTATTCACACAGCCTTTAAACATTCACTAAAAACTCTTGCATGTTTTGGTTGCTTAACAGTCAAGTAAAATCTGACCAAATTTGCATTAATCTAAAAGTAATCACAAAACCTCTGATCAGATTTGACAATGTCAACCTACATCTCAAAAAAGTCCTATAAATTATTTTTTAAATGCTACAATATTGACAAAGGTTTGAAACTAACGTATTTCAATAATATTTCATCTAATCTGCAGCGAGAGCTAAAAAAAACGAAGTTATACATTTTTCGATGCTTTGATTAATACTCACTTTGTTCAACTCTCAGTGTAATTCCTGAACCAAAAATTAGCTTCCAGTTTGTTGTCACACAATAAAAGCATTGTGCACAAAAACTGTACCTATAATTACCATATAAATAATTTTCTTGCCCAATTTATTTCTCTTGCTTTGATTTTACATTGATGAGAAAGAATGAACGAATTCAAAAAACTATCTATCAAAATTAAATTAGATATAAAATATAGTTGATAGATTGCAGAATGTGAATGGACACCATTTGTTTAAAAATGTTAACTTTAAGCTGAAAAAATTCAACTTACTCTGTTGTATTTTGAGTTCGGTTCCTTTGCCAAATATTATTCGAACTCCATCAGTCACACAACATCTGATCCCATTACAAATAACTAATGCTAGCTTTGTCATTTTTTCATTCATTTAAAAAAATCTAGAAATACACTAACACTAAACATGTTTTTTTTTATATAAAAATAACAGAAGTGAGTAAGAGAAAATGCGTTAGAATAAAATGGATTTGTTTTCCCTTTTATTAGATATACTGTATTTTAGATTCTGTTTTGGCTTTTGTAGTCATGTTTGATTATTTCTTTAATGGACTCTAATAATGGACTCACAGAAACTACTAATTAAAAGTTGGATATCCGTAGACAAAAAATATGACTTACGTGCAGTGACAACTAATTGGGTCCCTTTTCCAAATATAATCTTATTGCCAGTATACACACAGCACTTAACCACAGCACAAAAACCAATGTGCAATGACTGTGCAAATAAGCCATCAATGTCAAAACATTGACAGAAATACTTTGCACATCATGTGTAAGTAAACATAACACAAACATTACACTATACTCACTAATCTGAACTTTCAACTGTGTCCCGGCTCCAAATATAACTTTTCCTATTCCAGTTGATGTCACACACTAACATATACTCTATCAATAATGTATCATCCCTATAACTGACACTCTGTTATACTACCAAAGTTCTTGTTATATATAGTAGATTATTATGCAAACATAATGTTTCATAAAACTTGATATGGGTGCACTTTAAAAATATTAAACATACTCTGCATTATTTGTGCTATATGCATTATTTGTTCAATATTGAATGTTTAGTAATTGGACATAAATTAAACGATTTACAAAAATAATGAGCAGTATGGTAATAATTTACATTTAAATGAATGAAATTTAGCTGTTAAGGTAATTTGATGGGAATAATTATGTTTCTTACTGGATTCCACAGAGAGTAAAGTTCCACTTCCAAAAATGACTTTGTATGTCCCGTCATTCACACATTGCTGAAGCTCTCAACAAAAAGGGCATCCCAAGGGTCTCAAAAAACATTTAAATGTATCTATTTTGTTATATATGGGGATATATTATATTAATGGGCTTAAAAACGTAATGGGGTAAAGTGTGTCATTTCTGAATTTCAATTCAATAATGACTGTTTTCAAACAGGTTTCTTAAACATTCTCCATCATTTGCTATTTGCCATGATATAAACAACATTTTTTATTTATTTGAGTTCATTGTTTCGAAAACAACAAACAACGAAAACAAATGGACATTATTTTCAACTAAAAAAGTAGTAGTTAAAATATAAGGGGAATAAAGTAATGTTCAATGCTAACAATCTTTCATGATGAGATTTCGCCCAAATTTAGATGGGTTGGACATACATTATGACAAGATTTCCTGTAGCTCAAACAGTAGAGCGTGTTGCATAACATTATCAGCTGAATAAAGTGTTGTCCAAATGCTAATGCATATATAAGAGATTTTAGCCAACTTAAATTAAATAAATAAATACAATTTTAAAATCAGGCAACCGTATAATATAGTAACAGTAAGGCTGTTTCACTCACTTGCTTCAACATGCACTTGTGTTCCTCTTCCAAAGATTAACTTGTAATTATTAGTCACACAGAGAGTAACTGCATATCAAAAACTTCCACAGCTAATAGCAAATAACTGCACTCACAAGTGCAGGTCTACTATGGTTATATCTCAGTTTTCCCACTTACATGAATAATATGATTTTGTTCTTGTCTGACTAATGTGTAAACGCAATTAATGAAACCTAAAGCTAAGGTTATAATTAAACCTCAGTGAAATTAAAGGGAATATAACAGCCCAAAATAAAAACATAATAATTATGACAATAATACATGAATACTTTTACAATTATATTTCAGTGTCAATTAGTATCTTAACATCCCTAAATAGTATTGAAATATAAACATATACATTTTGGATTGTCTTAAAATATAAATTAATCAAATTTGTTTTTAAATCAGTTCATTTTATAAAATTTAACTGTATAAAAATAAGTGGACTTGGGTTAAAAAAAGACTTACTTGACTTCACAATAAGCTGAGTACCACTTCCAAATATTATCTTTATAATATTACTTAAAAATGTAATTTTTACTATAAATCATGTCAAATAAGTTGAATTATAAATAAAACCTACAGATTATATTAGTGTTTATTCATTAACCACTACTTTACTAAAACTCATAATTTAAATGTTAAATTACAAAGGATGTTTTGCTTTTCCATTATGTCATACATAACATCTATTTTGCTATCACTTCGTTCTGTTTTTATTCATTCTGTTGGTGAGTTTTGTAACACTTTGAAAATATGTAACACTTTTTAAGTTTTATTCTTGGACTCTTTATACATTTCAGCTTGTAGGTTAAATGTAAAGCCAAAAATTGATGTTGAGAAGAGTATTAACATTGCATCAATTACTGTATAAATGAATACTACATAACTTATTATATTAATAAGATGAATTTATGGAAAGAAATGTTTTGGTCTTACGAGATTCCACAGTTAGCCTTGTCCCAGCTCCAAAAATGATCTTGTTATAATTCACACACTAACAAAAGCCTCAGCAAAAAACTCTCTAAGCACAATGAAAGAGCCCTGATATGGTCAGTTTTCACTATCTTAATGATAAATGTCTGAAATTTTACAAATTGTTTTGTTTTTTTTCTTTGTTATGATTAGCTAGATTCACTATTATTTAATTACTAATTTATGACCTTAACTTTGGCATAGAATGTGACTTCACAACAGACATCACAAACAGTAATGGATGTAATTCATATATTTAGTAAAGACACTATACTGGTCACTCAGTTAGAAATGCCATTTGCATTTTGAATTATTTCACACTTAACTGTTTTAAACTTCAAGGATGTTTGAAAAAAAATTAATTATACATTAATTAATATACAGTTTTTCTCATCACTATAAAATTCATACTTACTAGAGTAAACATGAAGCTGTGTTCCCTGACCAAATATGATCTTGTTGCCGTAATTCACACTGTGTTGAAAACCAGAGCAACAACGTCTGGATTCAACTTCACAGTGCTCATTATTTCTACTTATATTTTTGGCTAAAATTCTGATACCATATGAATTAATTTACAATATACAAATGTTTCCCTCTGGACACAAACAGAAGTATAAAGTAAGAAATTATGATCAGTCTCTTACTTGCTTCTACATGTAACATCGTCCCTTCTCCAAAGATGATCTTGTTTGCATCAAAAGTCACACAATACAAAGAGTCCTCACAAAAACTACCTTTGTTACGGTTTGGCTTATTACATCAAATTCAAGCAGCTTCTTAGTGAAAGCTACAATTATGAAAATATTATGAAATATTTATTTTATCAGTGTTTACAAGTTATCAGTGTTAACACGTTTGTAAAAGGCCTACTACTTTCAACTAAGTTAACTAGAAAATATAATAATATTTAATAAAATTAGCAAAACTAACATGACTTGTACATTACATATTACACTTAATACAGGTTGGTTGTTTATTCGAACTTTGTTTTACTTAATTACTTTGGGAGAAAACTGTGTTACGATCAGCGTTAAACAGTCCCCCGTGACTTAACTAGCTGTCAGTGACTAGACCCTTGTGTCTGGGTACCTCACAGACAGAACCCTGAGACCCGCTCCTAAACTCCTCATGTATGGGGGGGACACCACAAAAGACCTCCCCGTCAGGAACTCCACTATAGACCTACACCATGGCCGTGGCCATATGAACTACGGAAGTGATTTCTCTCTCACCATCAGTGGAGTCCAGACTGAAGATACAGGAGATTATTACTGTCAGAGTTTACACAGTGGCCCTGTATTCACACAGTGATAAAGAGTTGTGCAAAAACCTCGGTCAGTCAGAGTCACTGTGACTGCACTGATACAGCTGAGAGACGCTGCAGCTGCTGATGAGACGATCACAAACAACACAATGACATTAATGTTAAATTACAAATTTTCTAATAACATTAAATGTTAATTTATTTACTAAATATAGCAAATATAGTTGTTGTATGTTCTGTAGCTTATTTAATTTTAAAGAACAGTTAGTGCTCAGCCAGTTCAGTCTTTGTGTCACTCCTCTTGTGTTTCAGATCAGAGTACGAGAACGGAGCGGAAACCGAGGCAAAGATTTTTAATTTAGATTTGTGATTGCAGAGCAGTTGTGTTTTCTGTCTCATAATTGTTCACTGATGGATCAGTGGTTTCGTTCAGCAGTGAAAAGAAATGATAATTGAACTAGATTTTGTCTGGAAGGTAGGTTAGTGTGTAGACATTTCTTGCTTATAGAAATGTTATATAAAAGCAATGTCACTCTCACAGTTATGCTGTGGCTTCATGTCTATGGTACAGTCTGTGGTGATATTCAGTACAACTGCACGTTTTGTCATGTGATATTGCTTAAATGTGGCAGGATGAAAGAAAACAGCAAAACACCTTCAAGCCTAAGACAACTTCAGCATGGACGTGTTTAATTCACTCTACATTTTGAATGTAAAAAAAATGAAAAATAAAAACAAATATAACTAATAACAATACAGATTAATGATAAATGACTGTCATACTTATTTATTAAAAAAAACCTTAAAACTCATACATTTCCCCAAGATCATTACCGATTTGAGATATTTTAGCTGCATGGACACTCTTGTAGAATTTACTCCATTTGCAGGTGTTTTAATAATTCATTTTGACAAGAGGAATCAAAGCAATAAAGATGACTGGATGAACTAAATGTGTCAAAATGTGCAGCACACAACAGATCACACTCTGTGAAATACTGTATTCCTGCAAATTACTTGATTTTCTGTTTCCAATGTTACAAGTATGCCTGCAGTAACTCCATCTGCAAAGTTAAACATCTCTTTTTATTTTCATTTTGTAAACAGACCAAAAGTTAAGAAATTTTAAGTTAAGAAAAACAAATTGGATGAAAATGCAAAAAAAAAAAAAAAGTGCATTTATTTGGTGATGTGGACTGAGTTTGCTGCAGTGTAGCATGCTGTTGTTTGAAACATTCATTGTTGTCTATTATATACTGTTTCACATAGTGTGATCTGATGTTCCTGATGATTTCTGCCGGGGCACACAGACGGAGGGTCAGATTTTGGCACTAATGACATGAATCTATTCATCCAAACTGCTTCGGGCCGACAGGTCAGGCTGCTGCTGCTGGTGTAATGCTGTGAGGAATGTTTTCTGGACCCATGTGGGCCTGTTAACACCAATCAGTCATCACTTGAATGCCACAGACTAGAGCAGGGGTCGGGAACCTACGGCTCTTTACCAAAAATCATGTGGCTTGCCAGATCTGTATCATTTTCCTTTTTGGAAACGAACCAAACGAACCGAACAACAAGTCTGAACACACACTTAATTTAGTTTAAATTTGATTCTAGCTCTGTGTTTAATCTGACTCCAATTTAACATTCATCTCAAATTTAGATGTTTATCAGTTTAGTTCAGTTTCTAATTTGGATATTTAAATATTCTAATAATCTCTTACTCTTCAGTTATTTGTTTATTAGGGGCCCAATGTCACACAGAGCCTCACGATGGCTGGTCAGGATCTCATGGTCACAAACTCCCATTTCTGATCTTAATCAGAGGATGAAGGGTTGACTAATACCTTTACGTTTGGGCACCCCATGCGAGCTCATACAAGAAGTGTAGTTTGTCATGTTTGTACAACTTGTTCATGTTCATACAAGTCGATGACAGACAGATATCATGAGGTCCCAGGACACGTGTCTTCTGCTCCATTCATTCATGACCTTCAGTTTGACCTACTGTATTCTGGACACAGATTTGCTGCTCCAGACTCCATTTTAATCAACTGGAAATAATGATTTCAGAAGGAAACTAAATCAAATATGACATTTTATTTGTCACATACAGAATGTATCATGCCAATTACATAACTGAACAATACGAAGCCAATTCATAAATGATAAATGCATAGCATCAATTGCTCAAAGATGAATCTAAGAGTGAGCGATGCAAACCTGACAGCAGTCTACTGCGACAGCACAGCCAGGGCAGCAAGAAAGAGAGAGATTTCATTTGTTATTTATTTATTTATTTATTATGTATTTACATTCTTTGAAATTATTGCACTCATATCAACAAATTATTACCATCCCATTATTATTCTAAATCTAAATTAGTTTTCCTTCATAGTGCTGCTCCTGCTAAGCACCCTAAAAAAAAACTGTAATGAATGATCCAGTATGTGTTTGTGTTTGCTCTGGAAAACGTGTTTTTGCAGTGTTGAGCAGAATAGCCAATCACAGACATATCCAGTGCTGAGTTCTGAGTTCTGCAAGCTCGAGAATCATCTTATTATAACAAAGTGTAGACAATGTGTAAATAAAATATTCATTGTGCAGTGTAGAGAGCTTCATTGCTTATAATACAATTTTGCGGTTGATTTTAAGGGAGCACTTTTTGGCTATATACAGTATAATTTGGAATTTGTATAAAACCTTGACATAGTGATCAACCAAAGCAATGAACTGGACTAAATAATATGTGAAAATGTGAATCAAAGCTAGAGCACCCTCAGTGCTTTAATTCTTGAACAAGGGCTGATAATATAATACATCATTTGCATTTGCAGCTGTACTAGTAGTTGCAAAAAAATGTTTCCATTGCTGATAAATAAGACAAAAAAACAGAAAACATGCTTGTTTATGCTTTTATTTTAGTGTGAATTTTTTCACTAAACAAAACCTCCAGTCTTTCACGTGCATCTTTAAAAAAAAATTGTGAGTGTAAAATGGTGGCGGCACGACAGTGTTTTGTCTAAAGCGGCAGTTGAGCTTGTGCCAGTCCTGCATATAACAAATAAAAAACACAATATAAGATGCAAAAAAGAGACAATGTATGCCCTTCATAAGACAAGCAGTGTGGACGATGATGAATCTGTCAATACACACGTACACAAGTTTGCAAACAAAAGTTAAAAAACAGTTGCCAGAAAAAAAGAAGCCTTTTTATAAAAGTAATTGCTTTGGAAACATCACTGAGAATTATCTACAGGCAAATGATAGAGAGTCACTTTGCATCGTCAGCACATGCTTCAGTGATAATTTAGCAAAAATGTCACAATAGGCATGAGTTTATCTATCTATCTATCTATCTATCTATCTATCTATCTATCTATCTATCTATCTATCTATCCAATCATCTATCTATCTATCTATCTATCTATCTATATCTATCTATCTATCTATCTATTCTGAGAATGGACTCAATTAACCACAGCAGACACCACTAAACCACAAGAGACCGCAGGTTAAGACTATAAGTGGTCCTCAGTGGTCTTCAGATGCATGCTAGGTTTTTCTGGCATGTTGCTAGGCATTGGAAGTATAGTTCTGTATGTAGTTGCAGAAGTGTTTGCATGTTTTAGCATGTTCCTAGGCATTTGTATCATGTTGTTATGCATTGCTAGCGTGTAGTTTGCATGTTCTTGTATGTTTGAAGATGCTCTTGTAGACTGAAGACTGTTTAATTTCAATAAACTTGCAGTTAATATGGTACATTTGTAGCAAACAAAGCAGTTCCCCACAAAAAAATAAAATAAAATAAAATAATCTCTTCACCACTAGTAGAATCCTTCAGGAAACTTATATAAATAATAGAGAATTTGTTGCTTTTTATGTTCATGAGGGGGGGGGGGGGGGGGGGGGCTTGGGGGGGGGGGGGGGGGGGGGGGGGGGGGGGGGGGGGGGGGGGGGGGGATTCACAGCATCCTGGAGATATCTTCTATCAATTGTATTTGTAGATTATTTACTCTTATTATTCACAGTTGATCTTGATAATGAATTAACCCTCTACATGATACATGGCCTGAAAGAACTCTTGAGAAGTTCCAGCATAAAGGTCCAGGCTTCTCCATTCACAAGGAACTTCTGATTGTGTGTTCACACTAGTTCAGTTTGGTCAGGACCAAAAAAAGGACCATGCATGTGCTCATTGCATGCGTGTTCATATGGTAGTACTTTTACAAGCTTATAACTAATAAATAGCTCAAGAAATGGGTGAAGGAGATAAAACACTCTTGCACACAGATATCTTCTGCCAGGAGACGAAGGTTCTGACTCCAGTACTGAGCTGTAATGGGCAACATAGTTCCTATGATAACAAGAGCCAGGTATGCTTCAGCATTTTGTCCCGTTTAGGATCACATCTTGTGACAGCACGTCCTGAAAAGGTGGGTCTCTGTCTGTTTGTTTGATGTGCAACAAGGTTTGGATGGCAGCTTTCACACTTAAAATTAACCACACTACATTTGTTTTAATCAAATAACATTTCAGCATTGTAAATCCTGCCCACTTCTTTGCATCGTCAGCACATGCTTCAGTGCTCTGAGAGTGTTTATAGTGCTGTGAGTTTAACACTTCATGACTGAGAGCAGAACACAACACAATCTTCATCATCACACAAGACACAACAACAACAATGAACAACATCATCATCCTCATCTGGACCGTTGCAGCTTTTATTCAAGGTAAGATATAAACAATGTGACACTGGTGTTGCTGTTCTTGTAAAAAATATGTGATGTAGTTTTAAACACTAATTGATTTTATTTTCTCTTCTTCAGAATCCAGAGGAGTCACTTTGACTCAACCTAAAGTTAAAACTGGGCAACAGGGTCAAACAGTGACAATAGAGTGTAATATAGATGTAGGAATACATAGCAGCTACTTAGCCTGGTATCAGCAGAAACCTGGAGAAGCTCCTAAACTCCTCATTTATTACATAAACACCCTCCAGTCAGGAACTCCATCTAGATTCAGTGGCAGTGGAACAGCAAATAATGGAAAAGATTTCACTCTCACCATCAGTGGAGTCCAGACTGAAGATACAGGAGATTATTACTGTCAGAGTCACTACAATATGAATAGCTGGGTGTTCACACAGTGATAAAGAGTCGTACAAAAACCTCGGTCAGTCAGAGTCACAGTGACTGCACTGATACAGCTGAGAGACACTGCAGCTGCTCTACAACACAATCACACACAACACTGATCAACACAATCACTAATAGATGTTATTAGTAAACAGCATGTGTACTTTGCATTTGCATTTGCATTTACTCTTGGTTTGCCCAACCCCCAAACTTTCTCACACTCAAATAGATTCTCAGAAAAATGCACTTAGTGACATCTCAGCTCATAAACAAAAGAAAATTGTGTCCAATTCCACATTTAGTCATAAAAATCTTCAGATTGAGCAATGATTCGACCAATGCTTACAGTATATGCTTGCAGTTCATTGAATGTTCACAGAAGCAAACCTGTAACTGGTTTCCAGTTTGGCTTGCTGCTGTGCACACAATGCACATGCGAGGACTGCTGTAGCCACAGGGCCAAATCAAGAGTGTATCTTCAGAAAGATCAGTGAGATCTAAACAAGTTGCTCAGGAGGCCCTCCAGAAACCAGTAATACAAGTATTTTAATTTATACTATTTTTAATGTAATATAATTTATATTATAACAACCTTATAATATATTATATTACAATGGCCAGGAATGGCCTTTAATCTCACGATGAGTCAGCATCAATTTAGAAGAAGAAAGAAAGTTGTAGAAGAATAAGAAGAATGATCAGAATGTAGAAAGAGGGAATGTGTACGTAGAAAGAAGTTGGAAGCACTAGTAGTGCTTGAAGATTGGAAAGAGAAAAACAGAAAGTGGTGAAAAGCAAGAACTCTTAGGAAAGGAAAATGAAAGGTAGAATGTTCAAACTAATAAGAAAGAACTTCTTTATCTTCTATTTGTGCAAAAATCTTCAATGAGAAAAGTTAACATGTCCAGGATTTACCAACTAAAATGATTGATCTGATTGCAATATCTTGAATAGGCCAAATCCATCCAAGGCTATAAGATGAGTTAAATTTTATGTCATTGACGTGCAACCAGTAACAAGGGAAGGAATATGTTTTGTCTTTTCCATTGCAACAAAACCACAAACACAAAAACAAGTGTTAGCAAACAAAACCATCCCTCTCTGGGAGTGCCAGCTCACATGGAATCTAAGAGCTCAATCTTACTCGACATGTGATTAAAGTTGTGTGTAATGTTAAAATCAGGCAGAGATTCATGAATCTTTACAGACTGCAGAGATTAAAATGGTCAAATTTATGAATAGAATGCCAATTGCTAAGCTAACAATACAGCACCAAAACTGGCAAACTAATGCCCTGAACACAGATCTGACTAGTGAAAACCGTATCATTTAAAAGTTAGATTTCCCAGCAGATCTGGGTGTCATAATGTCTGTAACACAGCAGACTGTGTAAATTCAGCTGTAGTAGCAGCTTAAAGTGCAACATGCTTAGACTGTGCTGAAACACTATCTTAGATCTGACCATTAACACTCATTTTATTTTGGCCTTTTGTTTACAAACATAATCATGACAATGATATATGTCTTTGTAAACTAAACAAATTTGCTCCTAATGGTATACAATCACAAACAAAATTAAGATCCACCGGTCTTCAAGTAATTTGTGAAAATGCTCAAGATTAAACTATTGTCTCTCTGTCTGTTTCCCTTTCAGGTTGACTGCTGCCATCTTTGAGGGACAAATCCCACAAGGACATCTGGTCCCACAAACACCAACTTGCACACACAACAAGGAGACGGGTGTGAAGTTTCTACAAAGGGTCATTCACATAGCACTAGACAAGTAATTCCCTGACCTCCCAGTGTAGCACTGGAACTAAATTATACAATACAGATTATGGTAGACTAAACATCACCCATCTCCTATACACAAACATACACACAAACATACAGAACACACATTCATTATTGCAACTGCACAATATACTTACCTGGTATTGAACATAAAAACATCCAGGTCCAAATTACTCACATCATTCAAATATATAACGCATTATTAACTTCATACATATAGGTCAAAGGAAATTATTTTTTATAATTTCATTTTAATTATGGCAAACATTTCTGCAATTTTAAAATCTTGTGCAAATTGTAAGGTCTTATGAACTTACTGTATGTAAACACTACAATGTGCATAAGGTTACAGTCACACATTAATTAATTCAAATTATTTTTACAAATTCTAAAATGAGACGTATTCAGCAATGCAACTAATCACTTAGGACAAAATATTTATTATGTCCAATCATTAGCATTGTTGCAAACTAGGGGGCCCACTAGTTTACAACATATGTCTAATGGCAATACAAATTTACCTAAATAAATAAAATCTGATAATTTCCAATCAAACCTACATTATCAAGTGTGACTGGCCTGCACATCAAATGCACAGAGGATGATCAGAAAAAGCTGAACTACAGATTTTAAATATCTCTTTCTGTTAATCTCATTCTCTGTTTGACCTAGTTGAAACCTTAGGTCTGCATTCATGCTTTGCAATTAAAACAATATAGGCAATTTTATGATGGTAATTATGAAATTGTGTATTCCTATGTTTAATTATGTGACATATTTAAATGATGCATACCACTGGTAAATATACCAGCTATATTGATTTTGCTACTTCCCTTTTATTCATCCAGACCAAATACCTAGTGGTTGTAAACCATTTGGCTATCAAATGAGACCTGTTTACTGAATATTTGACTCTGAAAAATGGAGACCTTATTTACCATTCACACTTTTGACACGATTGGAATTTTGTGTATTTTTGTTTATCTTATGACCCTCCTCTCATCCCACAACATCACCAAAGTCATCAGTGTACAGTTATTGCATGGTCATTCAGAAGTTGTTTAAGATGTCTTGCACACATTGGAGCATCGGCAGTGAAATGATTTCTTCACCTATGGAGATCTGAAAAACCCTGCAAAACACACCTTCTGCCTGAAGGTGACAGAAGGCTTCTCAGCGGGTCAGAAAAACATCCTGGGGAGGACAACACTGGACACAGATGTTTCCCCAGAATAGAAGGACACTTTCAACTCATGCTTGATCAACTCAACGGACCTGATACATCAAGTAATCCTACAGACTGAGTACTACCACAGAGAGTACAGGTGGAAACACACCTGATCAAAAAGACTGCAGCGACACAGGACGTCTCAATCAAGGGACTGGGTGTGTCACTGATGTGCATTCTGCAGTGCTATCCTCAACCTGTCTTAACGTTGTTCTTTCAGGTGACCACTCCGGTCCTGCATGCATCAGTGATGCCCGCTCTGCAAAGACTTTGGCAGGAACGAACATCATAAGGAAATCATTTAATTATGGCCCCTTAGTAGACCGCTCAGAGTTTGCTCCAAGGGACCAGGGAAGGACTGAAAGGATTGAATTTATATCCTTATGAAATTAACTCTTCATGAAACCAATACTCAGGATCTCTCACAAAACAGACGCCATGCAATAAAACAATAAAACTTATCTGGAGAATAAATCTTCAAAGAGAGCAAACAACGCCTCTCTCCTCGCCCATTTACGACCCCCTTCTCCCCCTGCCCTCTCTGCCTCTCCCTCTTTTCCCCAAAAGGTTTCACCCAAAGTTCATTAAGAATATGCATATCCCACATATCATGTATCTTGTGAACCTGTTGTTTTTCCCCTTCATGTTTAGTGTCATTTTAAAGGTCTTTGTGTGATTGGTAAATTGGTTTCAATTTCAAATTAGTCATTTATATTGTGAGAAAGGCTTTTCCTTTTCCTTCTTGCACTGCTGTGAAAAATCCATTGGCAGTTTCTTTAAAGTACCTGTACACTGATGGAATAAGAGGCTCTTTGTGGATTCTTCTATTGCACCAGGCTGAAAAAAAAGTTCTAACTGGAACTTCTAACAGCCATGTTGTTCAGTAACAGCTGTGAGAGACACAGATACTGAAGGACACACATCAGAATGAATCATTCACTGAATCATCACAGATCAACAGTTGATTGAATCATTCAGAAGGTCAGTATGACTGCTGAGAGTCTCAGTGTGAACAAACCTCATCTCTCCATTAGTTCAACTCTACTGACTCATTTCAGAGAATAAAGAGTCAAACAGTCAAACTCATATTTGAGTGATTCTGTTCCTCTCAGAATAGAGCAGCTCCATCAGCAGATGTTCAGCGTCCTCACAGGAGCTTCATGATGCAGTCAAACTACACAGAGTCCACACACAGAGAACCAATAGTGATCTGAGGAAATCTTTCAGTGTTTGAGCTTCATAATTTGACTACACAGAATAGTTTCATAATCTCCTTATTCAGTTGTTTTCATTTTTTTTTTTTTATAAAATATGAGCTTGAGTTCTGGGGCCTCGTTCATAAAGACGTGCAGAGAGTTTCTGAAATGTCCCTTCAAATAATTTATAAAACCATCCATATGCACAAAAGTGTTCCTAAATGCATTAATCTTTATAAATCTCAGTTCATCTTAAATTCAAGCACAATGCGAAACAAATACATCAACCTACAGAACGGCCTCAAATATCCCTTTATGATTCAGAAGTACAGCACTCATCAGCATGGACAAGAAAATCCAAATGTGTTTATATTCAGGAAATCATTAATGCCTGTGACACTTTTCACAAAGAATATATTAATATTACAGAATATTGTGACTGTACATTTTTACCTTTACTTCTTTACATTTTTATAAACATTGTTGGATTATTTTATACCGGTATATCTGTGCGCCAAAGTTTGTACGAATGCTCTTTTGTACACAAGAACGTTTTCACGTCATTTTTTGTCTTGTAAATCCAAATATTTTCCCTCACTTCAGGATGAATCATACGTCATTAGGATCATCGTCAATGAAGTTTAATGAGGCCTGTGACCTTTTCAATTTCCAAAAGGAAAAAATAAGTCAATGACATAAAGACAAAATATTGTTGTATTTGCTAACTGGATTTTGATTAAATAAAATCCAGTAAAGTTTAAACATCTTTTAAGTTTTTACATTTACATTTACATTTAGTCATTTAGCAGATGCTTTTATCCAACGCGACTTACAAATGAGGACAATGGAGGCAATCAAAATCAACAAAAAAGCAATGATACGCAAGTGCTATAACAAGTCTCAGCTAGCTTAACGCAGTACACGTAGCAAGGGTTTTTTCTTTTTTTTTTAAGAATATAATTAGAATAGAGATTGCTAGAGTTAAAGGGTCAAGTAAAGATGGAAGAGATGTGTTTTAGTCGTTTCTTGAAGATAGTTAAGGACTCAGCTGCTTGGATTGAGTTGGGCAGGTCATTCCACCAGGAGGGAACAGTTCATGTAAAAGTCTGTGAAAGTGATTTTGTGCCTCTTTGGGATGAACAATAAAGCGACGTTCACTTGCAGGTAAAGGGGTGCAGAGCCAGTGTGGTTTTGTAGGCAAACATCAATGCTTTGAATTTTATGCGAGTTTTTAATCTATATATTTAAATAACATTTCACCCATCTGTGCTTTCATTTTGACTTCTGTAAATATTAATCAATTTAATAATAATCTAATAAATCTCCCACAGACAAAACCACCAGACCACCAAACATCATTAAATGCCACAAAATCTGAACATTTAACTCTCAAAATCACAAAAGAATCCTGAACAATTGACAGCCAAACATTCGGAGTGTAATACTTTTATAAAATGGAATTGCACACAAATAATTTTTTTTTATAAAAGATATATAAAAGTTAAATAGGCATATTTTATAAAAGATAAATAGGAATATCACCTGAGTTCCAGTTCATGTCAAACTCAGACTCAAACTCTGACCAATCATAACCCCGAATCCGCCATCTTGCCCGACAAACAAATCAGACAGGAGAGGAGATTAACTTTGGTGGACTCAGGCTGATGATACACAGGGACATTCATTTAGAATGGGTAACAAATTTATATCTGGATATTTTAGATCAGTCGTGGGCCCTGTGTCTCAGCTGGTTGCCCGCTGGCGACAACATTGCTCAAAAGGTTGCCCCATGCATCATCAGCCTCAAACTTCAAAAATGTTGTGTATTGATGTCTTTCTGTGGTTTCATGCTTTAAGTAAACATGAAAAGATGATCGGTTCACGTGCCGCTTGAACTGAGGAGCTAAACATGGGAGAAGTGTGTCCTTATTAAGAGTAACTCTCTGATGGGGATTTGAACTCTTGAAAATCGGCACCACAAGTATGAAAGTGGGGAGGCTATACTTTCTCTCTCTTTTTTTTAAAGGAAAATAATATGACGATCGAGTTTGGGAAGTCTGAGGATGCTTAGTATGTTTGTACCTACTCACTTGTTAGTCAACTTTGCAATAGGGTTATTGTTGTGTATAGTGTATGTTCCTATCTGCCAGTACTAGTGGTTTTCAATGACCACGCTCGGCTTTGTCTTGCTCTCATCTTTGCCTCGCCTCTTAGTCAAGGAAAAAAGGTCATCAGCAAATACGTTTCATTAACGAAATTAACACTGATTTCATATTAAAGTTGTTTTATTAATTAACCTCTGACATATTTCGGAATATAATGTGTAGTTAGAAGATTTTCCATTCAAAATACTAGTATGTTTCGAGGCTTAAAATGCTGCCTACACTAGGGTTTGGAACAGAGCCAATGTGCTTCTTTTGCAAACCAGAATACTAAGCCTTGAAAAGGTCAATGCGTGTGCATCAAAAGTGTTTTTCATGTACGTGTGCTCCATTCAGCGGCAGCCATGTACTGGGTTCACCCAGAGTTAGTGTGTGTTTTCAGCGCTTGGGCGTGTGATTGTGTGTGACAGCAGCGAGTGAAGTCGATTCCTGGGTGTATGCGAAACACATTACCACAACACACAGTGAATCTGAGGAACAAGAGGTGTTCGCTGGTCCTTCCATAATGATCTGTCATGATATGAGGAGGTAGAGGGATGTCAATGTCATTTATAATGTCTAGACAAGCTATTTTTGAGAGACCCTCGCTGCAGTGGAACAGACCTCATGAAGCCAGGATGAACACTTCCAGAATATCCACAGCACTGGAAAGCTCAGTGGAAATGCTCATAAAATAGTTTCTGTTTGATTCTCTGAGCATGTTAAAATAAATGCATCTAACATCTCTGTAGCTCACATGTTCCAGTGAGTAATGGACCATTAGGATAGATTGCAGTCCCACAGCACAGTTTGTTTCATGCTTATGAAAATTTCTCTCCACCACTGGTGACCTTTTTTATTTCAGTACTGCTCATTTTCTCTCGTTATGATTAACTGCATATGTTTGTGATTTTCATTCATCTGTAAGTTTCAGGCAGAAGTGTATGAAAACTAAATAAATGTAAATGTAATATAGGTAGTTCAGAATTTTACTTGCAGAAACACATACACTATCATTCAAAAGTTTGGTTTCAGTAAGATATAAGAAAAAAAATATTATGATCACCAAGGCTGCATTTATTTGATCAAATTCAGTTAAAGCAGTAATATTGTGAAATGTTATAACAGTTAAGAATTACTGTTTTCTATTTGAATACATTTTATCTGCTCAAGAAACATTTCTACTGAATTTGAATTTGAAAGTTTTTTTAGGATTCTTTGGAGGACATAGGACACTTTATTTAAAACAGAAAATCCTTTTTGTAGCATATAAAAAAGTTTTACTGTCACTTGTGATCAATTTAATGACAATCCTACTGATCCTAAACTTTTAAACAGTAAAATATGACATGCACTTGTGCTGAATTATAACTGTTCCATCTCAGAATAGCAGATGACCATTGGCCTGTAGCAGATCTACATGTAAAAATACACAGTGATAAGAACTGTGTGGCGAGTGAACTTGTTTAGGAGTGGTGTGACGTACTGTACTGTTATTTATGTTATGTTTTAAAGTCAAAACATTGTGAAGTGAGAGGAACTGAAAGGTTTACACCCTACTTTCAGCGAGGCCATCAGGCCTGGTTGTTGACAGCTATAGAAGGGTGGGCTGGCAGATATCCTGGGAGGGCATTTTTTTTCGAGGTGGGGGGAGATATTGCAAGGGGTAAAAATCTAGATATTTATACTGTAGATATTGCTATATTAACTATATTATATGTACACTGAAAAAAAAAGCTTTCATGGGCAGCCTAGAATATCATGCACTTTCACAACAAAATAAACTTTTTTTTCCTTTATTGAATAGGATCATTGTTCCTTTCTCTGGATCATTGTTTCTACACTGATGATCATTTTCAACTAACAAGGCCATACTCATGTCTAGAACATTGGGGGGGACCAATTGTTTTGAAGAAAATATAAAGACCAAACCACTATGGTAATGGTAAAGGAACTAAATAAATAAATGATTTAAATGGATTTAGGGGAATAAATTAAAAGAAGAAAAAAGAACAAGAACAGCAAAATAAACAAGAAGAAGATTTTAAGAATTGTAATATATTTTAATTTATTAATTAAAATATGCACACTCAGCACCCATTCAATTTTAGCTGTTCCTATGTTGAATAAAACAGAGGATTTACACAAAACACGTAAATGACAATTTAAAACGGTGGAAAACGTTTCGATCAAAACGGCGAAATTTGCCAAAAAAAAAAAAGTCTGCTGGATCACTAGATATTACAGTCGAGCCGACTGTTGCCACTGTTGAACGAAACTTTCATCGCACAAGCTCATATTTCAGTGTTGTTTAGGTTACTTTCAGTTTTCATCCTTACATTCAGCTTTAACAGCAAGTTAAACAGGCTAAGCTTTCAACTGAACTGTATAGCCTACATGCATTTAAACGTTTATCTTGCCCCGTCCATGCAATGAATGCACGTTATTAAATGAGCATGTTTTTTAAAGGAGACATATTATGCCCCTTTTTACAATATGCAATATAAGTCTCTGGTGTCCCCAGAATGTGTCTGTGAAGTTTCAGCTCCAAATACTCCACAGATCATTTATTATATAATTTTGAAAATGCCTATTTGTGGAAGCAGAAACAAGCTGTTTTTCGGCCTGTCTCTTTAAATTCAAATGAGCTGCTGTTCCCCGCCCCCTTTTCCAGAATAGAGCTCGGGTCCATTACAGGTCCATTACAGCTCGGACCTGCTAAAAAACATCTGTTTTGGTTCTGATTATTATGTTTATCGTGCTGAAATCATCCGTTTTAAACCATATTTTAAACTTCTGATATATGGTTTTCTGAGTGCAAAGGCACACAGACAGAAAGCGGCTGTCACAGCATGTGAGTACTAAACGAAGTTCTCATTCACACAAAAGTTTACCTTAAAAACACACGAGTTACAAAAACAGTTGGTTATGTCTGTGAAGGTAAACAGCTGGGAAATAAATTGCATGTTCATATTAGATATGTGTGGCAGCAGCAATATACAGTAAATAAATAATTAAATCCACTGCTCTCTTGTCTCCTCTGAGGCTGTGACTCTAAATAGTGTTCTGTGCAGCCAAAGGCAGAACAGTTAGCATGTTTTGCTCAAACTTTCACCATGGCATTACATTGTTGTCGCTTGCAAAATCAAAATGACGGCGCCGTGGGTAGAAACTTACATATTAAGGGGCGGTAATATTATAATGAGATCCCCTTGCCACGTCACCAAGGGAGCGAAATCAGACGCTCTCGTTTTTTCAGACGCTTGCAGAAAAAGGCTTACCCAAACAAAGTTACTGGGTTAATATTTTTCTCGTTTCCTTGGTTGGTAGATGCACTGAGGACCTGATTATAGGTCCTGGAAAAGTCCGATTTTCATGATAATGTCACCTTTAAGAACATTAATTCAACTACTCAGGATATTTTAGTGCTAGGCTATGATACATATTCATGTATTCAACTTGTTACTCGCAAACTCCCCGTGATAGCACGCAAATTTTTCTGCCCGTTTTCACTCGTTGTCAGCCTCGGCTTTTAGGCAACAGACTGAAGCCTCCGTGTGAATTCAGCGCGCCTTGCATTCAGCTAATAAAAGAAAAATTCTGCAATTTTCTGGTGTTATTTTATGATTGTTGGGGCAGTCTCCAGCTATATCTTAAAGTACCCCTATTATGGATTTTTGAAAATTACCTTTCATGCAGTGTGTAAACACAGCTCTAAGTGAATGAAAACATCCTGTAAATTTTTAAATCTGAAAGTGCACCGTGTATAGTTATTGTCTCTCAAAAGAAAGAGTTGACTCTGAATCATTGAAATGAGTCATTTTTTAAAACAAATCCCAAGCCGTTTCATGTTTACGTCAAACATAAACATTAGCATATGGCCCGCCCACTTGTTGGTCTTTTCGCGTTGGTCTGAATGAAAATGCTAATTCATTCTTGCAATAGTTTCCCCGGTAACGCTGTACATAAAACAGCACTGCGCTCACAAACGCTGCTTTATCAGGATTACAGGCAGCAGGATGAAATGAAAATGAGACCAATCGAACCAATCACCGCAGATTAGCGTCACGCAAAGGAAGGGTTTGGAAAAATTAATCGTTGAGCGAATCGTTTGTGAGTCGTTGAGCAAGTAAGGTAAAATAAATGCATATTATAAGACCATGAAAGTGTTTTTGACCTTGCATGCATGACAACCTGTTTTTGGGGACTCCCAAAACCAAAATATGAACCTTCCATTACCCATAATAGGGGCACTTTAAACTTCTCAACATACAGCCCACTTCAGATTGGTTTTAATCACTGCATAAAAAAATTAATGCAATCTTTATCTAATTCTGATTGGGTGGGCAAGACAGCCATTTGGGTGGGCTCAGCCCACCCCTTGCCCTGCCTGGAGCCGGCCCCAGAGGCCCAACTCAACAATGCAGTCAATCTGACAACTGTAATGGAGATTCACAAATTACACAACTTCATTTCTTGGAGGTGAAAGTACAGATCCTGTAGTCAATAATATTACTTCCAACTACAGTGAAGTTTAAAGACAGATTTTACTTAAGTAAAAATTACAGAAGTCTTGGCTTTTAAAGTACTTAAGTAATGTCCTTGTTTTCATTATTGTTGTACTTTCATACCCTAGCCCTCTGAAGCAACTTTGAATATATTACACCTGCTGAATACACTGACTATCTTGTAGTATCTTTGGAATAAAGAGCTTTTTGAATATTAAAAACCTAACAATTATATTTAACACCCCTATTCACCCCCACAAAAGCAGCATGGTAGTGATCTCACACAGCTCTGTGCAGGTGGGGTGGTGGGGGGCACAACAACATCTTTGTAGCCATTATCCACATGTGACCATTGGGACAGTGAAATTGCTGTTAAATACAGACTGTAAGAAAAAAAAATCCAACCTGCTTTAAATCCCACAACACAACTGTAGCTGTAATAACTTTACAACAGCCATATTGTTTGCAACACTGCATAAAGCACACGTGCAAAAAAGCAAAACAGCAAGGTTTATTTGACATCAAATCAAACATTTCAAAAATGCTCTCTAATCACTCTCGCGGTACTTTTATGTTATACACAGAATGGTCTGTGCATTGCTACTTCAAGTCAAACAACTATTGTTTTGTTAGGAGACACACAACAATTCTTCTGTGGCTTTTAAAGGTAATATTTTCGTTTACACAATTTTGCAAAATCAGACAATACTGTGTCTAATATATACCACGATATTAACTCATTATTGAATTGTTGTAAATAAATATAAAATTTGGAACTGGTCAGTGCTCAAAAAAATGCTGGGAAATCACTTCAAGTGATTAACTTGATAGACTGTCTGGAGAACAATATTGAAAAATGCCTTTTGGCTATCTGGCACATTCACAGTTTGTTTATTAGTGCTTCCCTGTAACAAATACACTTAAACGCAAGAATAAGAAAAAACATCCCACTGACTTTCAATGCTATCATAGTAAATGACTTTCTTCTTCAAGGCCTTGAAGAATGGGTGGAGCAAGTCAATATTGTCATTCAAATGTGTGAAGTTCAGTCATAAGTTTCCAGAAAAATTCATACTCAAGTAAAGTACAGATACTCAAAAAGGGTACTGTAAGTACAGTACTTAAGTGAATGTACTTAGTTACTGTTCGCCTGCTTCTGCACATTCAGTCCAAAGTCTGGACACATCTGCTCTTTCTGTATTGTTTTCCATGTTTGAGAATAATAGTAGTTATTAGCATTATGAAATACTGAAATTGGAAGTATAGGTATAATTTAGTGATCAAAACATGACATAAATGAAAACTCTTCTTTGTCTCTAGATTCCAGCTGTGCTTTCTCTAGATATTCTCCCAAACAGCTTCAAAAGATGCATCCTGGGATTATTTTAAAATGGTATTGAAGGAGTAGATGTAGAAATAATTTTGTCTATAAATTGGATTTCATGCATTTAAGCAGAACTAGTGACCAGTGGTGTGTTTTTATGCAAGACTGTTTTAATATAAGATGGGATGAGTTTTCGGGAAAGTTTTTTGAATTATTATGGAAATTAAATGTTATTTATTATAATCTTTTGCAATTCCATTTGGTGCCACTAGTGGTGCAAGAAAGATGAGACAATATCATAATTTAAGATATAAGACCAATAAGACTAATTGGAAGATTCAAACTTTCAAAATAGATTCAGGTTGTAAGAAAGAAGACCAATTAGGAGACTTAAGAGATTTTTAAACTAATAAGACTGCAAAATGATCTGCAAAATCTGTCTTTTTTGAATGTCTGAAGTCTGAATGGAGCCTGAATTAATTGCAAAGGATTACTACATAGGGTTAGAGGTTTAGAACAAACCTTAACCAGAATATTTGAGGAATATTAATACATTTCTGCTTTAATGTATTTACAGATTGGACAATTATAATAATTTTGACTGTAATAAGAACATGCAATATAAAATTTGAAGCAGACGGAGTCGTTCAGAGCCACAGACCACTGGTATTTTTTCAGACGGACAGAGAAGAATCTGGCTTTTAAAACATAATTCTGATTAATTTGGGTCTTAGTGTTTAGTCATCTCTAGCTCTTGTTGTTGTTACTTTGAAAATGTATTTTCATGTACATGTATTTTCACCACACAGCTCGACACCTGCTCTTGAACACTGATAAGCTTGTTTTCCATTAGTATCACTTTCAGACCTCACCCAACACCTGAATGAAAGCGGATAGAAGTTAACAAACATTTGGCTTTTCAAGCAAACACATACAGATCCTCCCAAACACACCCTATAACTGTTATTGCTATGGCCCCACCAAGATGCAAAACCACTAAGAACATTAGTGCCGCATTTTTAGCTCCAGTTTCACAGTGTAACTTGAACATTTCCACGTTAGGACTTTAACCCTCAGAGACCCACTGTCGCAAAACTGCAAAGATTCTTAAAAGCAATTCAGCACTAATTATGGGTTAAAATATACAACAGTTAATCATTTTATGAAATATAGCATTAATATGATAAATATTTGCAGTTGAAATCTCCGGGTTTAAGAGTCTGAGGGTTTAAGCAACTTATTTCTAAGTTTGGTCAAAAATAAATGGAATACATGGAAAATTAGAATTTGCAATGATTGCTTTGCCTCTTTAAAACTGTGCCCTGAAGCGTCTGCACACAATCGTTTTATTTGTCGTTCAAACCTCAGACCGATGCGTCATCAGTGCCTCAATTATCCGTCTGGAAGCGCGCGAGACTGATACGCGACAGAGACTCTTCTACCATGAGAACTCTCACACACAGACAAAAATCCTTAATCGTCTTCAAAACCTCTCCCTTCCTCTCTCCCTTATTTGCCAGAGTGCAATAAAACAAGTTAATTATGGTGTTGAAAATATGAGGATAATGATAGGATATAAGATGATGGTCGCCCTGAGGTTATGAGTTTTTGATTCTCTCTGTTGCCTTTTTGTTTTTTTGCTCGCTAAATGCAAGGCGCCCTTCCCAGAAAAAGCTGAAGTTGTTTACAAGCGGTTTATTGACTTGCGTTGGGTGATGGGAGATTTTCAGGTTGGTCTTTGTGAAAGGAAACAACTCAGAGTTCTTTAAGTGAATAACTATTTCAGATGCATATTTCAATGCATTTGTGGTTTCTCCAGTTAAAGAAGATTAGGTTTTAAAAAAGGAATCGTCACATCCG
>JADLZN010011164.1:0-29270 GCA_018155175.1 Sinocyclocheilus anophthalmus | reverse complement strand
CTTCCATCTTAGAAACATTGCGAAGTTACGAAACATGATACCCGTTTCTGATGCAGAAAAGCTGTTAATTTCATGCATTCTGACGCGGTCTAGACTCGTATCTAGTTTGTAATTGCAGGTCTGCTAGGTGGTTGTCCATGCATCCTCGAATTAAACAAGGCTACGGGTAGTACAACATGCGGCAAGCGGCGGTAGAGTCCTTACCCAGGTCTAGGTAGAGATATTATCATGATTACTCCAGATTGTTCCTGGAGGTTTCTCTGCCTGTGGCCTACCTATTAAAGTTCCGTATCAGTTACAAAAGTATTATATACTTAGCCTAATAAGCCGCTTAATGGGGTTGCCCGTGCATACCGAAGCTAGTCGCGGCGTCCAACGCTAGCAATCCATCCGGCTCCGCGTCAAGGTCGGGCAGAACCGGCCTTTTGGATGTAGTTACCTAGGATAGCAAGTGCGCATTAGAATTGATGTAGAGGAGGGCTGTTTCACATTTTTGCGTCCCGAACTCGTGAATAGCCGGTGTTTCCTGATAACTGTTCGAGAAGATGAGAGGTTAGGTTTCAGACACACTCTCGTCTGTGGTTAAATCTTAGATTAAATACACATCTCTTTGGCCCAGCAGGTCAAATAATGCATGCTGCATAAGTCTTGTACTTGCAGAGTTAGCAGTGGGGAAAAAAAGTATTTAGGTACATCCACGCAACTTGTGCAATTTCATCGCCACTGTAAAAGATGAGAGAGCCTGTAATTTTCATCAATAGGTGTAACCTCAACTATGTGGAGATCCAAGCAGAAAAAAAACAGAAATCGGATCATTGTAGGTATTTTAAAAAAGAATTAATTGGTAAATATTCGCGTGGTTCGGTAAAAAAGTAGTATGTTTGGTCAACGCTACAAACAAGCAATATTTTCTGGCTTGGACTCCAGACCTCGAACTTGCTTTCGTGTCTTTAGAGGCTCTCTATCTGAACCCTCAACAACATGACGGTTTAGCGCGTGTATTAATGTGCAGTGTTTATTGCGACTTTTTTGATGCATATCGAACCGACACCGTTGCGAATGTTCTGTGCTCCCACCTCAAACCAGTCACTACTCCAGAACTCCACTTGGCCAAGAGGTTACAAAGACAGGCGTGTCAAAGGACACCCAGAAATAACCAAACGTTGTATGACCTCTGCCGCCAGCTGGGAATTACTGATCTGCAATAGGTAAGACAGCTGGTGTGAAATAAATCAACTGTGGTGGGAGCAATTATATTTAGAACATGGAAGACACGCAAGCCCACTGCTAATCTGCCCGTCGTCTGTCGGGTTGGGGCTCTACGCTAGATTCTACCCCGGGGGTACAAAATGATCACATAACTGTGGTCAAAATGATCCCAGAACCACACGGGTGGACCTAGTGAATGACCTGCAGAGAGGTGGGACCAAAGTAACAAAGGCTACCATCAGTAAAACACTGCGCCGCCAGGTACTCAAATCCTGCAGTGCCAGACGTGTCCCCTGCTTAAGCCAGTACATGTCCAGGCCCGTCTGAATGTTGGCTAGAGAGCATTTGGATGATCCAGAAGAGATTGGGAGAATGCCATATGGTCAGATTAAACCAAAATAGAACTTTTTAGTAAAAACCCAACTTGTCGTGTTTGGAGGAGAAAGAAAGCTGAGTTGCATCCAAAGAACACCTCATAGCCGTAACTTAAGCATGGGGGAGTGGGGCAACATCACTGTTGGCATGGTTGGTGGGACTGGTTTTTCTGTCGAAACGACCAGACACAAGGAGTCCGTGTGGGGTAAACGAAGAATGAATGAAGGGGCCTCTGTATCGTGTGAGATTTGTGATGCCTCAACCCCTGTCCAGCAGTAAGGGGCAGTTGAATAATTCTAACTTGCCTGGGCGTCTTTCGCCTATGTCAATGATCCACAACACAGCCTCCTTAAAACGCTGGGGGTACAGGGGTAAGCAGGCGGACGTGGTAAGTGGTCTTTTCGTAAGAAGCATTTCAAGGTCCTGGATTGGCCTAGCCAGTCTCCAGATCTCAACTTCATAGAAAATCTTTGGAGGGAGTTGACAATCCGTGTTGCCCAGCGACAGCCCCAAACATTACTGCTCTAGAGGAGATCTGCCTGGAGGAATGGGCCAAAATACCAGCAAAAGTGTGTGAAAACCTCGTGAAGACTTACAGAAAACGTTTGACATCTGTCATTGCCAACAAAAGGTATATAACAAAGTATTGAGATGAAATTGTTATTGATCAAATACTTATTTTCCACCATAATTTACCAATTAATTCTTTAAAAATCTTACAATGTGATTTTTCTGGATTTTTTTTTTTCTCATTTTGTCTCTCCTAGTTGAGGTATACCTTTGATGAAAATTACAGGCCTCTCTCATTTTTTTTAAGTGGGAGAACTTGCACAGTTTGTGGCTGACTAAATACTTTTTTGCCCCCACCTGTATATTCTGATCAAATGCACATTATTATTCGTTAGTTTGGGTTAAACACATCATTTTTGCTTGGTTGGAACAGCAGTTACGCTAATTATGTCTCTATTTGTTTCGCTGTTTTTTGCCACGGGATGTAACTAGGATTTCAGTCTGGATCCAGAACACCTGAGAACAGATGATGCAACCCCTCAGAGGACCTAAGATGATGCCAACCCTGAAACAACATAAAACTTTCAAATTTTGCTTCAAGTTTGATTGCAACATATAATCATTGCTGATTATTGGTGTTCATTGTCTGTTTGATTACGTCTTTAATTGATTTTTTTCGTACATTTCTGCCATATGTACATTAACTGACATTCACCACTTATAAGCTACCACTAAATATTGTAGAAACTTAATTTGCTGTAAGTTGCTTTGCAACGATTTGTATCATAAAAAGCACTATACAAATAAAATTGAATTGAATTGAACATGTAACAACAAATAAACCAATATAATGACAAGCTATTAGAGAAGTTCCCAGAAGCAGTTCACAATCTGATTTGTGATGCAGCCCGGAATAATCACACCACGTTCATTTGTTTGGCCAGAGGAGAACTGGTTTCCTGGCTGAGCCTGGTTTTGATATGGTTTTGGTTCTTTGCTACTGTTGCCTTTTTTTCTTGCTTAGTTGAAGACACCTAATATTCAGCAATATTATTGAATTGACTGCACTGACACCATTGGATAAGAACTAAACTGACCTGAAATATGGCATCCCTGTTTGCTACATAATGTTTTTTTGGTTGGTTTTTTTTTATAATATACTGTAAATATAATTTACTTATTTTGTGCTTTAAAAGGTGTGTTAATGTTTATATTGTAGTGCATTTGTTCATTGTTAATATATATTAATATTAAAGTATTTGGTCATTTTATAATTAAAGCCTTTAATCTTTTTAAATGGTTGTATTTGTGTTTCACTGCTGAATTACATTTAGCAGTTTCTGGGCCACATTTGGCCCGGGGACCAAGCCGAGTCTCAGCCAGATCTGGCTTAAAGTGTGTGGGCCAGACCTGGGCCACATAAAATAATATAAGTCACTCTACATTATGCGGGCCAGATCTGGGCCAAGTCAATAAATAAGTCATTTTACAGGGTGTGGGCCGCATCTGGGCCAGAGGAAATTGTTTGTGTATGTTTTTAGTGTGTGGGCCAGTTTTGGGCCATGGCCCCGGCCATAATTTGGCCCCAGAACCTCAGCAAGGTGGTGGGCCAGAAACAATTTTGCTATCTGGGATGTTTATAGAGAGAACTATTAAATGTTTGATGAACCACACAATTATCTAACATACATTTATTGTTTGCTGCTCCATCTAGTGTGAAAAAGTGTGAAGTGAAGTGACATGTGGCCAAGTATGTTGACCCACACTCGGAATTGGTGCTCTGCATTTATCCATCCAAAGTGCACACACACACCGTGAACACCCCCCCCCCGGAGCAGTGGGCAGCCATCTTTTTTGCTGCTGCACCCGGGGAGCAGTTGGTGGTTCAGTGCCTTGCTCAAGGGCACCCCAGTCATGGTATTGAAGGTGGAAGAGAACACTTTACATTCACTCACCCCACCTACAATCCCATGCCGGTACGAGACTCGAACACGCAACCTTCTCTCTAACCATGATGCGCACAACTTTCCCATGACAACTATATATGATTATTCAACAGCTCTAAAGATTGTTTCTATTCATCACACTAAATCAAAACTGCTTGAACTTAGCCTGTCAGTATTATTAATCTTTGTACGCTAAATGTACCACAAACAGTCATTAAAGATGAATGAAGAATAAACACCAACCTCCTTGTTCCTCCTGTTTTATTCTGCAGGGTTCTGGTTCCTCGTGTTTTATTCTCCGGGTTTCTGGTTCCTCGTGTTTTATTCTCCGGGGTTCTGGTTCCTCGTGTTTTATTCTCCAGGGTTCTGGTTCCTCGTGTTTTATTCTCCAGGGTTCTGGTTCCTCGTGTTTTATTCTGCAGGGTTCTGGTTCCTCGTGTTTTATTCTCCAGGGTTCTGGTTCCTCGTGTTTTATTCTCCGGGTTTCTGGTTCCTCGTGTTTTATTCTCCAGGTTTCTGGTTCCTCGTGTTTTATTCTGCAGGTTTCTGGTTCCTCGTGTTTTATTCTCCGGGGTTCTGGTTCCTCGTGTTTTATTCTGCAGGGTTCTGGTTCCTCGTGTTTTATTCTGCAGGGTTCTGGTTCCTCCTGTTTTATTCTGCAGGTTTCTGGTTCCTCCTGTTTTATTCTGCAGGGTTCTGGTTCACTGGTGTCCTCTTCACTCTCCTCTTTAACAAACAGCATCTTCACAGCAGCAGATCTCAGTTCAGATGATACTCCTCCAGATATTCCTGCTTGCTTCAAAACTTAGTCACGACTGTGAGGATGAGAATATTACAGGTATTTACTGACCTGATTCAAAAACTGTATTTTTCTATTTACAGAAGGTGCATTTCTAACAATTTGTATTAAACCAGCATGAAGACAAAACAACAAAGCTCAAGGAGAAACGAATTTTCTTCCTCTGGTGTTTAATAGTGTTTGGCAAACAATCGTATGTGTTTTAGCGCCACCCGCTGGACTGGAGTGTGAAGCATCAAGAAAATAATATGGAAAATAATACGGGCAAAATTACTTAGTGTGTACAAGGTGCGCTGTGTGTTCCTTTAAAAAAGCTGATCAGCACAAATAAATAAAAATAGCTTAAAATTACAGACTCACATGGTATTTGATCAGCATCAACAGTTTTCATGAGTGAGGATTAGAAGAGAAAAAAGAGTGAATTATTAGTGAAATATTTCACTGAAAATCACACAACATTGCAGTTTGTAAATATGGAAATTAAGATCAATGAAAACACATGATAATGATAAGATGTAGCCTAATTTAAAAAAAATAATAATAAAAGAAAAAACTAAATCAAAATATTGGAAAGGTTTAGCATGAAAAACAACATTGTTAGGTTATGTGTCCATCTAAATATCTGGAACTTAAGACATAACCGACTGTGTTTACAAGGATATTTTGATAAACTCCCACACAGCAATTGTTTTCTGGCCCAGCTCCGGTCCACACAAGCAGTTTTCCCTTGTCCCACAAAGAAGGACGGCCCTGGAGTGGCCCTAATCTGATTTAAAGACAGGGGCCATGTTACGTCCCAGGTCTAGCGTCTAGGAGAATAACATAAATAAAGATCTTTACACTGGGGTGTTGTGATCTTTCATTCTTTATTTATTTATTTATTTTCCAAGTCAAGTTTAATGGCAATAAAACAGCACACAAAAATAGGAAGCAAGTGAACTTCAGGGTTGGGCCAAGGACAAAATAATAAACAAAAAATTAAAACTACTCTTTCCCAAAGAATCTTAATACCCTAGAAAGAAAAAAAGTTCAAACAAAAATACAGGGTCTGAACTAACTCCCTGGCTAACCGAAAAACAGGAGAAAATGAATAGATTACAGAAAGAAATGACACCCAACCCCTACAGCTTCCGTGCTGAAATGAAGTGATATGCACAATATTTACAACAACAAGCGAAAACAATCAGTCACGTTAAAAAAGAAAGAAAAAGCAATCTTTTGAAAACTTAAAAAAAAAAACAACAACAACGAAAACCTATGTGGGTAAAGTGAACAGAAAAGAAAAAGATCAAACCGAGTTCATAATATTTACACAAAAAGTCGCTATACAGAGTTTATCTTTCTTTTCTTAACAACAATCAGAATTTCAGCCAGCAACACCATCAACAACATCCCACACCCAGATCAGCCTCCCTGCATTTTTGAAAGATGCGCAGTTCCAGCCTCGACCAACCACGGGACACGTACCGGCATTTAGGGTGGGCCATCTGTGAGAATGACAGAGAGAGAGAGCGCGAGACGGATGATAAAGGAGAGGAGCTAGAGATGAGAGAGGAGGTGCGAGAGAGAGAGCGCGAGAGATGCATAGACACCCACATCATCTCAAAGTAATCTGGGGCCACACGTGGGGCCAGACTGGGCCAGGTCTCAGCCAGGTAATAACTTTAACTGGCCCTGGAAACGTGGGCCAGAGTAGCGGTTTCATTAAGGCGATTCTCAGTCCATTTAAGCAAACCACATCATCACCAGGCGCTTTAACCGATACCCCCTAAAGAGACTAAGCCAACCCAGCTAATCATGTCCAATCATGCGGTATAAATTAAGTCACGAGAACATTTAAATCTGGAAAATGACTTTATTAACAGTCTACCAAGATACAAAGGTTTATATTAGAACAAAAACTATTAGAACACTTGTATAGTTTTAAAGAGGCAGTCCAGTAAGTTTAGTCTTTGTCGGCCATTCTGTTTGAGAAATCCTGCAATGCAGCTACTTGGCGGAAATATCTTCCTTGCGCGGGTGTGCAATGGCACGGCGCCAGCGTGGATGCATCGAAGGGTGGTTCAACTTGTCATGTTTATGGTTTTGATTAAACTGAACGCTGGTGCGAATTTGCTCGGTTAATGCGGTTCATTGGAAGGGATAGTCGTGAAACCACTTGCGCATACACCGCGATCCTTCCTGGCTAGGTCCAAAGACTTTCTCTCTCCTCTAAATTTTTTTTCTCTCTTCAAAACTTTTTTCTCTCACGGAGAGCAACACAAGTGAGGAAAAAAGATGGCTAGCTAACATTAGCATGCGGTACCAAACTCGGCCACCAGGTGGCTATCGGTGCCTGACTATCATGAATAACGACTTGACACCTTTAAAGCTTCATGACACACTGTCCAACCAACTCCTACACTACCTATACTCAATAAAATTGTGGCAAGAAATCTAGCAACCATAAATATACTTAACTTTCCACACACTCATTAAGAAACTGGTTTACGAAGTAATCAAACTGCTCCTTAAACATAGCTATTCAAATTACGCGCAACTCGCAGGGGCGGGGGGGGAACCGTAACCTTCCAACAAAAATATTGTTTTCTCAGAGCACTATGTTATGTGAATACTTACTTAATATCATTTCGTCTTGAATTTTAATTTAGTAGGGTTGGGGTTTAGATGTTTTAAGTGACAGTAACTCGAGTGAGAAGTCAATGGTACTTTCTCGCCCCCTGACAACATTACAGCAGGGGTCACCACTACGTTCCACTGGAGGGCGACGGTGTCCTGTAGAGTTTGAGCTGACCCAATCACGCCACACCTGATCCACAGCTAATCACGCGCTGTCTTTGCTTGTATGTGGGAAACTCAAGGAGGGGTCGTTGAGGCACGGTTGGAAGCTAAACTTGCTGTAGGACAGCGGCTCTCCAGGGGGGACAGAGTGTGGTGACCCTGATTACAGGAACTCCTCAGGCTGTGTGTTTGCTCCTGTATTATGCAAACTATGTCTATACAGGTTGTATAAGATAATTAAATATAGATAGGACATTGATGGAATTGTTCTGTAAGTTGAGCCGGTGCTGTCCTTTTCTATTAGCTGCTGTTTTGGAAATCTCGGTGTGAAACATAAAAAGATAACACTTTATTTTGATAGTCCACTATAGACATTTTACTAACAGTAAGTAACTTTGCAACTACATGTCAAATAGCAGTCATTAGAGTATTAGTAGACTGTCTGGGTACTCGAACTCATTCTTGTCAACTTATTCTACTAACCCTAAACCTATCCTAACAGTCTACTCTGAGAGTTAGTGGACATGTAGTTGCAAATTAATGAGAATTAGTTGGCATGTAGTTACAAAGTTACTAGAATGTCTAAAGTGGACTATCAAAAAAAGTGTAAGCCAAAAAATGCATTAACCTAGAATAGTCAGTCCTTAGTGGGAGATTCGCTAGGTAAAGACAAAAATCGTTTGGCACTTTTGTTCACACAGACACATATATTAAGTCTGGATCAGAGGATGTGCTATGGACAGGACCATGTTTATTGTACTCAGAGTCTCATGCATGCCTTCAGTCACATGTTATAGAATCGGCTACGGAAAGATGAAAAGTAAAAACCGATATAACTGTGTTTGTCCCTCTGCGTCGAATTCAGCTGTTGAATGGTCTAAAGGAAGATTTGATTAAGGGACAAAATTTTCTATTTTATTTTATTATATATATTTAGTTTGTTTGTTTATGGTTTTTTTTTTTATTTTAAGACTGTTTTGTATGGGTGATGTTGAATTTCGTCGCGCATCCAAATTGGCAAAAGGGATCTCAATTAAACTTGACCTTGAACCTAAAACAGGACAGAATAGACACCGTAAAATTTCGCCTCTGTAAAACTATAAAATGTTTGATGGTTGTGTAAATATGAGAAATACCGTGAGCTGCTGAACTCTCCTCAGAAGACTCTACTGTTGGTTATTATTGGCGCTTTGTCTCTGAGTGTTTGAATAAAGATCTGGCTCCACCTGTTGGATGCTCCACAGAACTTTGTATTATTTTTTTACTTCTATTTTTCATTTACCGTTCTTTATTGTTGCTACATTTTATTTGCACAAACATAGCACCAAATCTCGGGCAGATTGTGCTTGTTAAAATTGAAATATAGAACTTCTAAACACTTTATTTTCCCTGTAATGAGTAACAAACAATTTCAAATCTATTCATGAATGTGAATATAGATAATGTCAAGAATTTTTTTTGTATATATTTTTATAATACATGTGATTTTTATTTTTATTATTTTTTTTTTTTTTTTTTTTATAATTTTTTTATTAATAAAAATAAGCCATATAAAACAAATTTTATTTATTTTTTGATCTTTAATCACATTATGTAATTTTTTATTTTTTTTTTTTTTTTTATTTTTTATATTTGTGGTTTAAACATTTTTTATTACTGTTTTAGGAAAAAAAATTTATTTAAAGGCATAAAATTATTTTTTTTTTTTTTTTTTTTTCATACTAATAAAATTTTTTTTACTATTTTTTTTTTTTTTAAAATTTTTAATTTTTTTTTTTTTTTTTGTATTTATTACTTATTGTTTATTTTTTTATTCTTTTATATATTTTAATTTGATGAAATTTTATATTTTTTTTAAATTTTTTTTTTTATTTTATTTTTTTTTATTTTATTTATTTTTTTTATTATTTAAAAGAAAAATGAAAATATTTACTTTTTTTTTTGTTTTTTATCTTTTTTTTTTTTTTTTTTATTTATTTTATTTTTTTTTTTTTTTTTTCTTTAGACATTAATTTAATTCTGTGGATATTTTGATATATATTTATTCCGTAAAAAATTTTTTTTTTTATATTATTTTTTTATTTTTTTTTTTTTTAATTTGTAAGGAAATAGAAATTATATTATTTTATTTTATCAGAAAGATTATTTTTTTTCTTATTTTCTAAATTTATTTTATTGATATAAATAAAAATATTTATATTTTTTTATATTATTTTTTAGTTGATTTATTTATTTTTATGTATTTTTTTTTTAAATTTATTTAATTTTTTTTTTTTTATTTTATTTTTTTTTTTATTTTTTTTTATATTATATAATTTTTATTTTATTTTATTTATGAAAAAAACAAATAGATAATATAAAAAAAATTAAATAATGCAGTGTGGACACAAGAAAATGTTAAACATTGTTCAGTTTCTGTAAAAACTACATTAAAAAAAATTAACGATCTAATTACTTTACTGCAATTACTGTAGTTAGTAGAAAATCAAACTATATTAAGATTCATATGGGCATGTTAGGATATGGTGTTGTTGGATATTTATTTACATGTTTTATCCATGTCACATTGTGAGAAATAATACTGTCTTTATTCGAAGACTTATAGGCTTTTATCATAATATGCTGACTCAAATAATGTGTTTCTAGCAGCAAACACTCAGAATAAAGAGATGATCTGCTGATGATCCTGAATATCTTGTTGGATAAGTGTTGATCGTCTGAGGCTCATCAATATTAACAGAGCTGCTGAAAAGACTTTATTCATGTCAATAGTTACTGTTTTCACCTCATTTATTATGCGGATGTCTTCAATGAGATGAGCTTTAAGTGGTAATTAGATTTGGGTTTCCCCACGACGGAGAGTTATTTGTCAGGTTACTAAATCTGTATTCAATGTATATATATATATTAGCGCGGAGTGGGGGCACAAAATAACAGGGGTAAGTTTTTATAGTGTTGTAAACACAACGTGAGTTTAAATTTTCCACACATTGTAGCATAATCAAATGTACTAGCATTACTAGTTTACATAGTGGTCAATTTAAATTACTCATCGAGGAAAAAAAAGTGGCGCCTTTAAAAGTAAGTCTTTTGCACAGATATCGCCTGAACATTTACTATTTACCATAGAAAATGATTATAGTTCTGGCTTAAGTGACGAGTTTTCATCTCAGTTGTATTACTCATTTAAAATTAAACCAATCTGCCTAGTACTTAAATCTCCAATCTGTTATGATCAGTTTAAATATTGTGTTAATGCCTTGCTAAAATATAGAAGACAGTAACCAGTTTTAAACTCCAGTTCTGCAGATGGGGCATGTTGTAACTGCGTTACAATGTGCTATTCTATGGCATTAGCGATGTAATTCACACTATTTATTTTAATACATTTTTATGATAAACGACGAGAAACAAACATTATTTGTAAAGCATTTTGGCTCGTTTATGTGGGCCGTCCCAAGCATGGATGCAGTGTGTTCATTGTCAAATTCCAAAATCAGATTATTTTTAATTCTTAAAAACCGCCATTATTTTATTTGAAAAAGTGCATAATTTTATTTTATTGACAAAATATTTTAGTTGATCTTGTATATTTTTTTCATGCGATCAGATAACATTTTAAGCTGTCATATGATCATGTTACAACGTGCCCCTCAGATGCTACAATGTACCCCCCACCCCACCCTTTTAACGGGGCCATGTTGTCACATTTCACTTCCATTTCAGGGTACAATGAAGAAAAAAGTTATATTTTTTTTTTTTTTTTACACTGTAATATGTGAAAACAACGTGATTATTGTTACTGACACGTGTGCCAATTACTGTTGATTATAAAATCTACTCTGAACCAATGTGAAGGTACACAATTTTTGTAGGGAAAAGCAAACAAGGTGTACTTTGTGCCCCGCCAATTTTTACCCGCACAATCAAATTCAAAACCGCCCAATCTGGCAACACTGAGTGCAAGTGCAAGTTTGCAGCCAGACCCTTCTCATTAATAAAAATGAAAACATGGGTATCTCAGGAAGAATGTACAACTGGGTATTAGACTTTTCATTTGACCGGACAATTCAGGTTAGAGTGGGAACATCATACTCTAGGGTTTATGCAGTTGAAAATGGGACTCCACAAGGAAGTGTATGTAGTCCCCTTCTATTTAATATAATGATCAATGATATATTTAATGAGGTGGAAAAAGGAATGGGGAAGTCAGTATATGCAGATGATGGTGCACTTTGGAAAAGAGGTAGAAATATAACTTATAATGTTAAGAAAGTTCAGCAGGCGGTAAGTAAAGTTGAAGAGTGGGCAAAGAAGTGGGCTTTCGAATATCTGTAGAAGAAGAGAAATGTTCGCATTAAGTTATCTCTTTATGGAAAACAATTGGAGCATGTATCAGTGGTAAGGTTTCTTGGAGTGTGGTTAGATGAGAAAATGAACTTTAATATACATGTAGAAAAATCATTGACTAAATGTAAGAAAGCACTGAATGTTATGAGATGTTTAGCGGGTAGTGAATGGGGGGCTAGCTGTAGTTCTCTCAGAAACATATATCTGGCAGTTATTAGGTCGGCAATTGATTATGGATGTATGGCATACGGATCAGCAAGCCAGCATGTACTGGGAAAAAAACTGACAAGGTGCAGACACGAGCTTTGAGAATATGCTGCGAAGCATTTAGAACATCACCCAAAGCTGCACTGCAGGTAGAAATGGGTGAAATGCCATTAGAAGAACGACGTATGCAATTAAAAATTGTTTACTGGGTATCTTTAAAAGGCCACAATAGTAAACATCCAACTTGCCTAAAATAAAATCTATAGATATAAAACAGTTCAAGCATATCACAATGTTAGCTTAAATGTTTAACCTATATAAATGTGCGTTGTTAGACGCATATCCAAGCGTTTGTGCAGAGAGTGGAAGAGTGGAAGCTGAAGCCGCGCATATGCAGGACATGGAGCTTGCAGCATTGCGACACTTGCATTTTTCTAAACATTTTTGTGGAAAACATACTTCAATACGCAGTCATTTTTTGCTCATAAGAAGAGAATACTCATTCGAAACTGGTAAGAGCTAGTTTTTATTTGTGTGCCACCACATTAATATCAACAAACCTTGAGTGTCTTTATAAAATGTAAAGACAACAATAATGTTGTTTACGCCATCGGTCTTGAGCAGTGAGCAACTTCACAATGATGAACCTACCAATCACGCGAATTGCCTCACACAGACATGCATGATAAAATATATAGAAAGTTTACATCATACTGTGTAAAAGAACTAATCAAATCGAAATAGACAAACTCTTTCATTCATGTAATCCGTGCATTTTCTCCTAAAGGCACGTCCAATACAATGAGGATGATGGCGAGTATTTTCATCACCCCAATTTTTAATGAGAATGCTAAAATATAAAAAAATAAGGAAAGCATAAAACAGGCCTGTACAATTAAAAAAATTCTGTCAAATTGAATAATAAAACACAAATTATAATGGCATACATGTAAAATTTGTCCTATAATTGTATAGCTGCTTAAATTTTCTGATTTTTTATGTTGCTCTGTTCGTTTAATTCTGTCAAATTACTGCAAATCAATTTTGTCTGATATGGAATATTATTAGCCTAATTTATTATTTTATCCATGCAGCACAGGCTTTTAAAAAACAGCTTTTTACAAAAATACGTTAGGCATTCCGACACTTTTAAAGTACTGCTTCACTATACAGGTGAACAGTGCTTGAATGTAAAACATTGGCATGAATAGTTCCCATTTGGCAAAATAAGCTACAAATATTATTGTAGGCTAACCCAATCTCATGACATTTTTGCTTCTATTTGGCATAATATTTATATGCAGTAATTGACTTTGGCATGCAAAAGACTGATAAATGTATTATTAATGGCGTGGCTGGTTCAGTCGACAGAAATACGGGAGACACCGGCCTATAATAACTGCTGAAATGTTTGCGGGGCAAATACTCAGATCGGTGCCTGACGGCTCAATGGTATTTGCACATGTGCGTTTTACAGCCGATATGGCTTTGAGTGTGAAGAGACTTTTACTACAGCTGTTTAAAACTGCACGAGAGGATTCACACTGGAGAGAAACCTTATCACTGCCCTTGCAATGTGGGAGGAAGCATACAGCAATTTCAATCAATATCTTTTTTTCTTGCTTCCTACAACAGTATAGCATGTAGCTTGTCCCCATACCAACATAAAATTCTCTATAAATCACACAGTCGGTCATTGCTAGGGTTTAGCGCGCTGATTTTTGAGCCATCCCAAACCTGAAGGTTCGTCTATGTCACTGTTTGTATAGAGTTCCACAACTACCTCCTGAACTCCTTCACCACTGCCGCTGATGTCCAACATGAACTGGTGCTGATACCTCAGGAATCACTCTCAACCTATCTGTTCATAAAACCTTTTCAAACGATCAGTCTTCCTGTATTTCATCATCACAATCACACAGCATGCAATTCTTATTAAGTGGAGGTCATGTTTCAGGATTCTTTATCTTAGCAAAGTCCCTCAGAACCTGACACCTTATACTTCTGGAGACTCCAGGTAGGTTGCAGTTCTGGAAAATGATAGCACTGGAGACTAAAAGGTTCCTCGGGGTTTTACCACCGAAATTCTTCACCTTAATTGTTGTTAACATGCATCTTTTCTTCTCCACCTGTTTTTTCTGACCCCGCTGAACCAGTGAGCATTTTGCTGTCCAGTGGTCATGATTTAATTTCTGTGTTGCATTAGTTTTGAATATTTCTCATGGGCATTTAATAATTTTTGACGTTTCAGTCTGAGTTAAATCTCTTTTTAGACACATTTTAACCATAAAAGAAAACCTGCTTAATAATTATGCACACCTGAATACAAGGCATTTTTCATGTCCAGCCATTGTTACCAACTATATGTCACTTATATGTCCTTTCCTTATAAATGATTCATTATAAAATTAAAGGGGAAGTGAAGCAGTCAGACAAGTTTACATTATTTAGTAAAGTGATTTCCACTTTAATTAAAAATATATTACAAACACGATTAACGTAACCGTTTCAAAGATAAATGGATGTTTTGCTATAGCTTTAGGAGCAAGGGTGCAATTCCACAGCGTGTGACGTCACGGGGTTGGTTCACTCCGATGGCCATGCAGTGAAGTAATAGAAGCATTTCTTTACTTTTTGAACACACAAATGTGCTTGGTTTTCACCATAATTGCATGAATATCCAACACCAAACTGTTTAAGTCACAAAGTTTTGATCGTGGTATCCCAAAATTGTTTTCATCAATACGAGGCGCAACATGATTGTAAACATTACGATTGTAATTAGGTACACTTAGAGACATGGTCTTCCAAAAACGACTTACAAATGAGGACATCGAAGCAACTCAATAAACACAAAACTAAGCATTATAGGCAACAATATTATGTAAGTGCAAATGACAAGTATAATTGCCGAGCTTATGAGGCACGTTCAAACAACTGAGAGCAAGGCAGTCCGGTCGATATTGCTCCACAGATGAAAACCAGAACGGTTGCTGTTTTGAGTTTTTTCCAGGCGGACATTGTCTTGGGGGCAAAGGCTGAGGACTGGTTTGAACACACAACGCGTTCAAGTGTATTTTCAAGTATGTAATATGTGAAGTAGGGAACAGAGTTTTTTAATGGTTGTATTTTAAGAAGTGTGGTTATAAGGAGCCTGTTTAACTTGTGAGGGAAAGAAGAAAAAACACCAGTGTGAAGCCATAAACTTCAGGATAAACAAATAATGCTTCATACAATATCGTACGTGGCATCTTTATTGTTATGTCAGACCTTTCAGACATATTTCCGTTGCACTGGCTCGCTCAGCAGTAGTGGTATGTAACATATTTTATGTTCACCCCATGATGAAACAATGAGTGTACAAGCTGTTAAACAGGCCGCTCACTCTTTAGTTAAGATTAATAATCTATCTGAACGACTCGGGCTATGCTGCTTCCTCAATAAACTTTATCATTCTTTGAACGTTTATTTGTTTTAATCATAGGTCAGTTTTTAAAAAATTTTAAGAGAGTGTTTTAAGTCATTCAAGCGTGAGACAATGCTAGACTTCAATGCGAGTACCAAATTGAGCAAATGCACACAAAAATGATGTTGGAATCACTGTCTTGACGAGTATCCACATAAACACCTATTGATTCCGACCTGTTCTTCACCCCAAACCAGCGGGTTCGGGATCTCTGAAGTACTGCTCAGTCCCCTCGCTGCATCGGCTGAAATGCATAAGCAGTGAGACTTATTATGGGCTCAACAGTACTTTTACATGACACTTCTCCAGGCAATGGAGGAGGCATGTGGAGACATTGATGTTGTTTGGAGGAACTCTATCTCCATCCAAGGTTGGATACGCCATACAAGGAGGTTCTTTCCACAGTGTCTGGCAAGAGAGAACATGGCATGTGACGTGGATGAAGTATTGTGGCCGGAAGGAGGGATTGAGCCTAGATGCACCCAACCATCTCTCTCACTCACACACACACACACAAACACACACACACACACAATTCCTTTGGAATAATCATCTTTTTTCAAAATTATGTTTGGATTCTGTCCAACTACACGTTGTTGTATTTCTTTTCTTTGCTCTAATACTGTATTCACAACCACAAATGCTTACAGTAAAAAAAAAAAATAGTTTGGTTTCAATCTTGCTTTCGTGTTTACCACGAATTTTTCAACATCCCTCTGCCAATTACTTTCAATATTGTACAGAAATGTACATAGGAGCTCATAAAAGAAGAGCTTTAAGTTTTGAATAACCGTGTGTATATGATACATCCCAAAATATAATATTATGGCTAAAAGGTAAGAACGGTAAGACAAGATGGTGTTTGCTTTTGTACTGCAGTGTGGGACATTTTGCAAGAGATGCGAGCATTTTGTATGTGCAATTCTGGAGTATGTCTTAACGTTGTTGAGGAAAAAGAGGTAAAGTGTTAGAAAATGTGTTGTACAGCAGTTGTGACAAAGAAACTAAGACCTAATGCATGGCTCCACTATACTGATTCCCCAAAGATTTTCCCATATATCTCTTTCCCTCAAATATCTGTCGTCTTAATTCATGGAAGCCATGGTTAACTCGAAAAAACAAAACAAGGGGGGAAATTATGAAAGTTAATCGCACAGCCGTTTAAAGTATGCAAAGAGAGGATTTCGTCACTTCTGGATGACGAATTAACAGAAATGCATCAGGATGAAGGTCGTAATATTATCGTGTATAGCAAACAACCGTTTGCAAGATACAATTAGCCTTGCACAATGGTGATATGATAGCAAAATAATCCACCGACGTGTGTTTCTTGTCATGTAGTACCGTAAAGCAGAATAGCCCGATAATGTAAGAAACTTAACTAATTATACTGTCTTTTGTCCTTTAGACCCAGAGCACTTTTAAGTAACAGAGATCTGATACATCACTACGTACAAGAGAAAGCACAGAAAGATTCAGTTGCAAAGCTTACATGACAGTATTTTCTGACTCTGTGTGTTCTAAATACATATAAGTGGAGGATAACTTTTTGACGTTTAAGTTGAACATTACAGTGCAGAGAACCAATCAAAAGAGAAACTCTCAAGTCTCTCGATGAAAAAGGTGTCAGCCTCTCTTTTTCAGCTCACAGTATGTACAACATTCTTCTAATTTCCTCAGAAAGAACCTAAGCAGAATACAAGTGATGCATATGCATCATGAACAATTGACATAATATGAAAACCTATGAAAATCACAATGACAATTTATATCAGTAGAGAAATTATACAAAATAATACAACTTTGGGACATTGTTCTTTGGGGAGGAACTCTATTTTTGAGTTGATCTGAATCTCACAGTAGAATCTGCTGGTTGTGCACGATTATGAAGAATTGGGATTTAGCATGTGAAGCTTTGAGAGTTCTTTGTCAGTCGCTTGTAATGTCTGGTTCGGACAGCTTTATTCCAGATCTAGTTTTAGTGTTTAAGACGTAATGATTGTTTACTCATTGGTGAGGACGCCGCATCAGACTGAAAGTGTGCTCGAAGTATATCTACTTACTGTGATGTTTTTTGATGTTGTGTGAGAGCTAGCTGATACGAATTTGATAAACACTTTCCACATGCAGTTGCAGAGTATTTATGGTTCTAATCCGTGTGAAGTCCTCTCGTTGTTTTCAGTGTCTCCTGACCGATCTGAATCTCTTATGCCACAGTGTGAACAGGGTAAGGATTTCATCGCCATGTGTGGATAGCATGGGTTCCTTAAGGTTTGCACGGATGTTGTGATACCTCTTGCCACATTGTATCATCACGTGAGTTATGTTGTGCTGGTGAACAGTTTCGTGTACAGAATGAACTCTCGACAAATTGTACTGAAACGTAATCCGTTTTGTGCGAAAAACTCTCTTCACGCATGATCAAAGTGAGGGGTTTACATCCAGAGTGAATCCTATGTGCTGTGGTTTTCAGGTGTCCTGATCGGAGCTTTTGCTGAAACTCTGTCACAGTTGTGCACACTGTACGGTTTCTCTCAGGTGTAGAAGATACTCTCATGCGGTTTTAAACATTTGCTGAAATAAAAAGTATGTTTTTTGACTACTGACATAAGTGAGCACATGTGACTCATTCACGCAAGTATAGTTTTTGATGTTTTCATATTATTGGTCGACATGAATAACACACTTCCATCACTATTATATACATGAATGTGCGCGTTTTCCTTTGTATGAACATTAAGGTTTCTTTCAGGTCTGAAGCCTCAAAAAATGTTTTGTAGCATTGATCACATGTGTAAGGTTTCTCTCCAGTGTGGACCATCTCATGTGTTTTCAGATGTGTTGACCAACTGAATCTCTTGTCACAGTGTGAACACATGTATGGTTTCTCTCCAGTGTGGATGGCCATGTGTTCCTTGAGGCTTGATGAGTGTGAGAAACTATTTCCACATTGATCACAAGTGAATGGCTTCTCCAGTACGTAACTCTTATATTGTGCTTAAGGTGTCCTTTTCGTGGAAACAACGGTCTACGCACTGTATCACATGTGTGGGTTTCTCTCCAGTATGAACTCTAGTGAAACATCAAGCCCAATATTGCGGGGTGTCAAAGTCTCTTCCACACTAGAGTGATAGGTGTAATTGTAATGATTTTTAGGCTCTTCGTTTCGTAATATTTCTGTTAGTGTGAAGAGCAACTAAAGGGTTTTTCTCCATGTTTTTGACATGTGACTTTTATCCTCAAATTCAATAACGGTCATCACTCTCCTTGTATTCTTAGAATAAAACCTTATAGAATAAAGGTAAAAACGAGAAAGGTAATGAACATAATAAGTGATTCTCTGCGTAACAGTTGACTTTTTAATCCATAATGCTAGGGATCAGCCTGTGGTAATTTATTGTGCGTTGTAATATTTTTACTCAGGAGCAGAGTAAGTTTTTTCTACTACTCTAAAAATCCATGGTGTTGTTCTTTTTTTACCCAAACATGGGTTCAGCTTGTTAGGTTCGTTAGTATTTTTTCAAGTTTGGCTAGTATTTTTGTGTTACTCAGATCCTGGGTCAGATGTAATCCAGCGGTTGAGTTATTTATCGCAGGGATTTTGCATCTTCTCTTCAGGAGAGAGCAGTTCTAAACGCCATCGAATTGATGCATTCTTCGGTAAAATAAAGGTTTGTGTACATTGTAGTTTTACTCTAGTAATTCCAGCACCCGTGAAATCATTCAACCTGCGACCTCCTTGGACTCACTTCACACATATTTTTTTTAAAAGGGTGCGTTACTGTTTAGAAGAAGATATTCTAGAAGTGGTGTAACGCCCCTCACTGCGCTTCCTCTGGGACTTTTCCTATCTCCCTTGACCAATACTGCAGTAGTTGTTAAGCAGACCCTTGAAAAAAGAGCATCTTCGGCCTTAGAACCTAAAATACATTGACAGATTAGGATCACTACATAGCATGTACGCCCACTCAGATCATTAGGATCGCGCAGTATGGCGGTTGCTACTGCCCTGTACGGCTTCCTAGGTGGTACGTGTTACGATTTGGGGAGGTTGTCAAGACTGGGTACACGTACCTGAGCACTTTTTAGTCCACCCGGTTGACGTTCAAGTGAACCGTTACCTGTTACCAAAACGTGACCGTGTATGGTAAACTCTGCTGATAGAGGATTGGCGGGGGTACAGTGGTGATCGTATTGAGTAATCCCTTCCACCTTACACTGCGTCATCTGATCCACAATGGCAACACACACACTAATTAGAATCACTAGAGTTAAATCTTAGACACAGAACAGGCGATAGGAGGTTCCGAACGCATAGCTGATTATAATATTGTCAAGCAGCTAGCACCGTCTTTTAAACATATGGCCAACATAATAGAGTTGTGTGCTGATTTCGTTGTATGTTGAGGTAAGATACTAGATGTTCCTCCAAATTGATTGATTAAGATACAGAAAAATAGAAGCGGTGAATCCATGCAGATTGTACGACACGGAGCCTTGATGGGATTTGGAACTAGCAGAGAACAAGAAATGTTTTTCAATGGAGTGGTCATACGCCGCAACTTGAGCTGAGCCGGCACAACAATATTATAAGGATCAGGGATAGATAAATACCGGCCAATTCTAAAAGCGGATTACTGAAATGACCCAGGGAAAAAATGCAAACTGAGCTGTGACATACCGGACGGAGCTATTGCCGAGGACGAGACGAGGTCATACAATGCAGTTGGAAAAAAATAGAGCGCCATACAAATAAAAGGGTGCACACAAAAAAAGGGGGAATTCTGCCTTTTAGTAAAATGCCGCCAAGCAGTTGAAATCAGCTTCCATAAGAGATCAGTTGTGCTAAAACATTAGCCACATTTAAAAAGCAATAGGAAGTGACCCAATACATATGCAATTCCTGTTCAATTCTCAATTGGAAACAGCAACAATGAACCAGGTAAACTAGAAATTCATTTTGATGATCTCCTTGTCCAAGGGATTCAAAAGGACTGGAGCCGAAAAGTTAAACAAAAGAAGATGGCACGGCGCCGAGGGAAACAAGATGGAGCTGAAACATCAGAAGATTAAAATAAGGACAATGATCCAATTATTTAGGAAACAGGAAGCTCTAAATAAGAAAATTATGAGAATGTTGAAGGAAATTATTGATTTGAATCATTTTCATTTGGAGTTACAATCTTAGCAAAGATCATAGAAACTGTTGATCTTCCCTTGTTTTTTTTTTGCAAACTCCTAACTTGAGCCTCTAAAATATTTTAGATGCAATTTGAACATGTGCCCGTCTGGGGTGTAACAAGCAGGTGTTGCTCAACTTGTGGTTAGCAACCGTTAAAAAAGCCACATATATATATACATACATACATACATACATTTTATTTATTATATATATATATGTATATGTTCAGTAAAGTCATTTATTTCAGTACTTCAATTAAATTCGTGAAAAGTGTAAACTAAAATCAATGCCCACAGAATGAAGTAGTTTAAGTCTTTTGGTCTTTAATTGTGATGATTTGGGCGCAAATTTAACAAAACCCACCAATTTATTAATTCAACAAATCAGGATATGGTTGCCAGCAATCGCTAGTCAACTCACAACACTGAAAAGGTTTCCTGCGCCTTCAAAAGTTGGTCTCTCAGTTTGGTTCACTAGGCTTGCACAATCATGGGGAAGACTGCTGATATGACAGTTGTCCAAAAGACAATCATTAACACCCTTCACAAGGAGGGCAAGCCACAAACATTCATTGCCAAAGAAGCAGGCTGTTCACAGAGTGCTGTATCCAAGCATGTTAACAGAAAGTGAGTGGAAGGAAAAAGTGTGGAAGAAAAAAAAAAAGCACAACCAACCGAGAGAACCGCAACCTTATGAAGATTGTCAAGCAAAATCAATTCAAGAAATTGAGTGAACTTCACAAGGAATGGACTGAGGCTGGGGGTCAAGGCATCAAGAGCCACCACAAACAGATGTGTCAAGGAATTTGGCTACAGTTGTCATATTCTTCTTGTTAAGCCACTCCTGAACCACAAGACAACGTCAGAGGCGTCTTACCTGGGCTAAGGAGAAGGAGAATGAGTGTTGCCAACGTCACTGCACCCGTTTACCAAGAAATTTTGGAGCACTTCATGCTTCCTTTTGCTAACCAGCTTTTTGAAGATGCTGATTTAAATTTTCCAGCAGGATTTGGCACATGCCAACACTGCCAAAAGCACTAAAAGTTGGTTAAACGACCATGGTGTTACTGTGCTTGATTGACCAGCAAACATGCCTGACCTGAACCCCATATGGAATCTATGGGATATTTTCAAGAGAAAAATGAGAAACAAGAGACCAAAAAAGCAGATGAGCTGAAGGCCACTGTCAAAAAAAACCTGGGCTTCCATACCACCTCAGAAGTGCCACAAACTGATCACCTCCATGACACCCGAATTCGAGCCACAGTAATTAAAGCAAAGGAAGACCTCAAAGTATTGAGTACATGTACCGTAATGAACAGACTTTCACAGAAGGCCAACAATTCACTAAAAAGGTTTGTTTTATTGGTCTTATGAAGTATTCTAAATTGATGAGATAGTGAATTGGTGGGTTTTTGTAAAATGTGAGCCAAAATCATCACAATTAAAAAAACAAAGCTTAAAGGGGTCATATGATGCGATTTCCTTTTCCTTTCTCTTTGGAGTGTTATACGCTCTTGGTGCATAAAGAAGATCTGTAAAGTTGCAGACACTAAAGTCTCAAATCCAAAGAGAAATATTCTTTATAAAAGTTCAGGGGTACTATTATGCCTTTCACTTTTGAAATTTTGTCAAGTGTATCGTGGATGTTGGCTTGGCTAAAAAAGATCTAGTATTAAGTTCCCCATCTCTCCAGTCACTCACTGGTGAGATATTTCATTTTTAAAATCACCGTTTCAAGAACTACAGCAAAAGGTAGGTTTAGACTACAGCGTTTGGTTTCGGGCTTTATGATATCACAAACTTGTGTCATTTAGAATTTCATTACACTATTCCCACCTACGAAATGCGAATGCGTTGGGGGTGGGGATGGGGTTGAGGTTTTGTGGTTTTCCTCTTTTTTTTGATATCGCCTCTTGTTTTTTTTTATTGTTTGCCTTGGATTGTTTTGTGGATGCGCTGGATACCTGTATTTTTGATCCATTTTTTTATTCTTTAGTTATTAGAAGAGTGTTCTGTTGCATGTAGCTCAAATCTTTTGGCATGTCTTTTAGGTACCTATGACGAGGTTCAATCAGTTTCACTCTGCGCTCCTTATCATTCAGCTCCTGCACATTTTGTGTGTTTCTCTGATTGTTCATATATTTGTTATATTGATGTATAAGGCCCTGCGGAATTGTTTGTGGATCCAGTACCGGAGATTTCCCTTTCCATGATTCCATTTGTTTCTTGATATTCTTTGGGAGGTCTAGGTTCCATCAAAGGGCAGTAATTTTTTTTTTTCCGTGATTTTTTTGTTTTTTTTTTTTTGTTTTGTCTTTTTTTTGAGGTTTTTTTCGAACTTTCTGTGATCATTTTAAATGGATTATTTTACAGAGGTCTCTATTACTGTCCCAATTCACTTGTCCTTCTCTAGATTCTAGTTTGTTACGTTTGCTTGGTGTGAAGCGTCTCAGGCCAGTGGGGCGTCAGCGCAATTTACTCTTGTAATTATTCCCGACTAGAGTCCGAAGTTTTAGTCCTACTTCAACGGATTTTTCCCTTTTTTATTCAGGGGTAGGAGTCCAGTCTAATTTTTTTTATGGACATCTTTTTCTTGTGTTTAGGCGACAGGTTCTCACTTATTTAGGAAACACTGTTTTCATCGCTTATCTTTGAGCACTTCTCTTTCTATACGCTGCTTTTTTTGATGATGACGTTCTTTTTGGAATCATGAACAAATTTTACAAGTACAACAAGCACGTTAGTTCCTGGTGCGCCTTTTTTTTTCGGCGACAGACGCCGCCGGCTTTTCTTTTTTTTCTGTTTTTGTTGCTCCTCCTACTCACAGGAATAATAATGTTTGTTCGAATTTGTAAAGAAGTGGAGATCCGCTAAAACGCTGTTTTTTTTCACCTCCATGTTGCACAAAAAGTCTTGGGTTTTTGTTGGAAAGACGGAGCAAGGGGGCGTTTTGGCAGTATGAACACAGTGTAAGCTGTTCGCCAATCACAACGCACCGGGACAGCTAACCAATCACAACACATTTTGAAGGCGGACCTTCATCAAAGCCGGAAGTAATCGAGCCGTTTGTGTCAGCCTGGGGAGAAGGAAGGTATTGTAATAATGTAAATTATGTGAAACATAATGCGTTTTTCGAACCACCAAGCATGAGAGCATTTTCTAGTACACCCCCAAAACAAAATCAAGACACTGTAAAAGAGCATAATAGTGACCACCTTAAGAGTCAGCACACCTACCTAAAACGGCTCGTTCGAACAAGTCCCCACATATCTACGTCACTATGTGTAAATATTAGCATAATGCCGCCCAAATGCACGCAAAGAAAGAAGGAGTAAACCCCTTTGTTTTTAATTATCGCTGGAGTTTATTGTGTGGACGCTGCCGCACCAATGCTCTTGTGAAGACGCTGTGTGTTTTTTTGTGAAAGCGAAAATACTTTGTTTGGTATTCCAAAAGAGGACGATATCCGTGCTTGTATGACTAGAGTGATCCGGTGGTCCGCTGAGGGAATACATCATACTTAGTGCTGTGGACTCGCCGGACTAGGCGTTCACCGTTTTCCCGGCTCCCGTCGGATTCGACCCGGGACGTGTCTCGTCCCGCGCTCAGTCACTTTGCCCCGCCTAGCTCAGCTACAGAGGCGGCGGCCTCTCGTTTCATGCTATTGGCCCGCTGTGTTTTCGTTTGTGAAAGCGAAAACTACTGTGTTTGGTCTTCCAAAGAGGAACGACATCGCTTCGGTATGCCTAGGAGCGCTCTGTGGGTCGCTGAGGGAATAAAATCACTTAGTGCTGTGCTCGCCGCGCACATTTTTATGGAGCTGATTGTGTTTAGCAATTCCTGGTTGGAGAAGTAACAGTTAGGCAAGAAAAGTGCCTTGCAGTTCTGACTCATGTACAGTTTTGACGTTTTTTCTTACAATTTGCACTGATGATCACACGTTTATGAGTCGTACGTTTTGGGCCAGCGTAGATAGCATGTTGTTTGTCCCTTATCTCTGATCACAAAATCGCAGAAAGGGTTTTTGTTTCGCGACCAATGCCAACGCAACACGTAAAACGACCGTATAATTCATTAAAAATCAGTAATTATGTCCCCCTGGCTTGCACCAAATGCCGCGTTGTAATGGTGTTTTCAGGTGTGTGTTCATTGCTCGGAAGGCACGGCCCATCAACACAGGCCTGAGGGCCGTAATACCATTTCAGTTCTCACGACCTGGGGTATTCAAGCCACAACGCACTTGATAGCTGGCCAAACAGAGCACACCTCGCTTTTTCAGACCAAAGAGCTTTGTAAAAATCAACACATTTCAGAAAGGTGGGGCATAGAGGAGAAACACTAATGTACAGTATGTGGAAAATGAATGTGTTTTTTTAATTTGCTTTGAATACCACAACCTTTCACTTTTTACACCAAATAAACAAAATAATGTTCTTTTTTAGCAACACCATATGACCCCTTAAACTACTTCATGTCTGTGTGATGAATTTATTTAAATACTACGAGTTTTAACAATTGGAGTTGGAAAGTACATGCAAATAAAGTATTACTTTCTCACGGACATTATGATTTATGAGATGCACTGACTAAGCTTAATAGATATATATATATAATACTATATATCTATTATATAATTATTATATTTATTATAGATATCCTGGTTAACAGTTGCACAACGGTTCTGCAAGGAGATGCATTTTGCAACATATACTGTTGCGAGATGGAACTTCTAGCTAACTGTTATGTTTGTATCTTATCTCAAGAAGTGTTGCTATGTAGTTTAGAAACTGCTATCTGCCTTGCCTATGCCTTTAAAGTGTCGCAATTGTTTAGATTAAAGTAGAGATAGATTTGCTTGCTTCTTTGAAAGATGCTGCAATTATTCCATTTGAACTTATGCTACTATGAACTTGCTAACTGTGATAAAGGTCACATATCCTGGCTTTGGTAACTCTAGCAACCTAGGTTTATGCTTACAAAGAGAGTTAAGTGTGTGGGTGTTTGTGTTCATTATGTTTGACAAAAATGGAAGTAAGAGACTTATTGTATTAATGCAAATTTTATACATGACTATAAAATGCTATGTTTGGAACTTTCATGCGCACATCGAGGGCAGCCTTCTAGCTGTACTTTGATTTATACCATATGCGTATTGTTTTTAATCAAGCTACACCCTTTCACAGATGTGTGAAAATGGACCTTTTTTAAACAGTCCTCTTGATTGTATTTTATTAGCAGTAACCCACTGTATGCTGACATCTTGAAAACGACTTCTGTCAAAGCCCCCAAGTAGACGGCACCTGGCTGAGTGACGCGCGGACACCGGCCGCGCGACCATGAACCTTCGTACTACACTTTCCACTACATTAGAGGTTTATAGGGCATCTGTTGATTTGAACTGCTTGCGATTCAAATGCGCATGGGTCATTAAACTGTTATACTCGCACTGGACGCCGGCGCATGAACGAGCGTAGCTGCACCGTGTCAGGGTTACGATATAGATTAAATGACAGGGACATGATTAATCTGACAAACTATATCTATCTCATCTTAAAGGTCTAAGCCCTTAATTAGCATCGGACGTTAGCTGCTGGGTTAATGGAAAGTTATAATAATGTATTTGCTAAAATTTGTGTAAACCGTTGCCACTTCAAAACATTGCATATCATAAACGCAGTACCGGACCAGAGTTCATGTAATAACGATTCGTCATAAATGTCATCCACAGCGAAATTTCCCAGTTTTAGTTAGAAAGGTAAGGGTCAATTATGAACACATCACATAGAGCCCTTCGCAAAAAACGCCATACCCTGTAATTGATGGATTGTGGTAATCATTTGTGTACATCTCCATTCTCAGGGGACAGTCAGTGGTTTGTATCCGTTACCGAATAACTTGCGTCAAACACTGCCATCTTTGGTTAGTAAATGCATCAGGTTTGTTAGCCAATACGTGTAACACAGGAGTGAGATATTTACTATAAAGAAAAATACATTTTCGGTTCTTTTACATTGAATATGGAATTTTTCTTACAAAATAATCATGAATTCGGCAACAGGGGGCTTTATCTCCCCGGAGCCGTCTGCGGCACTTTTTATATATGCGCAAGCTTTATGTGACGATGTGGGATTTTTGTTTCAATGCAAATTTCTGCGTGAGTGCCATTAAAACAACTTGAAAGACGAAGACCGATTTTTAATAAAATGAGTGGATTGTCTGAAAAGAAATGACAAGTCATCTAACATCGGATGCTTCGAGGGTACGTATAACACATAGCTAATTTCATTCGTGTTTTGCGGGTGAAATAACCTTGCTAATTGGTTATCGGTAAACATTATTTCAGGTATGAAGTTAAAAAAAACAAGCGATTGTAGTAACTGATTTCAACAATTATGCGGGGTTAAATTAAACCCAACAATGTGTGTTAGGGATGCCGATTATCGTGCATTCGCCCCAGTCGGCCTATATTTACCCGTTGGGTTAGAAATCCCCATAATGGGTGTTTGAAAACCCAGTTTTCAAAGTGTATACAAACTTTTGTTCTTGATAATTAAAAAAAAACTTCTTTATCCCGGCAAATTGCCCATGAATGATGGTTACATGATAAGTCAATTTTTTTTAAAAAAATATTAGGCACAAATCATGTTTATAGTGGAACTATTAAAATATTGAAACTACACATTATCATAACAATGTCGTTGGAAAGAAGGAACCCCAGTTCGGAGAACCTTATATTTGCTACCTCTTAGCTTATTATTTGACACATGCTCTAAAGCCTTTTTTCCTAACACATTAACTCTAAATTCGCTTGTAGCTTTAAAACCTCTAGCCCTTATTAATGAGAATAAGCACCAACCTCTTTTTCTGGTATTCCAGGGTTTCAGTCTGCAGTGTTTTGGGAGGGTTCAGTATGAAGTGTTTGCTGTGGGAGGAGCTTTCAACTATAAGTGCTTGTTGTGAGGAAGGGCTTACACATTCATCAAACTTTGGTTGCGGAAGAAGAAGCCAGACCTTCTGCTTGGCATCAACAAATGAGGTTTTCTAAATTTTTCTTAAAGTGTGTTTTTGTTTTTTTTTACCCAATTTAACACAATAAGATTTATGTAAGTGTCTTACAGCACGAAGGCGTTCACAAATTCTATCTTTGAACGAGACCGAGCATACAAATACAGAGATGTAGTCTCTTTGTACATTCACCTTTAATATTATGAGTGGTGAGTGAAGTGACTGTGAGCCATTAGTTGGTGTCCATCTCGCATGTACCCTAGCCACGTAACAGGTGTTGGTAGGATGTAGTAGTTAAGCAATCGCTTTACCTTGCCTTGTTCTACAGTGCATCCGGAAAGTATTCACAGTGCTGTCACTTTCTCACATTTGGTTATGTGACAGCCTTATTTAAAATAGATTAATTAGTTATAGTTTTCCTCAATTCTACAATCATACCCCTAATGACAAATGTGAAATTGAAATGCATAAAATCTTGGCAAATTCTATAAAAAAAAACTTTTTAAAATCACATTTCCGATGCACTGCATAGCTGTGACTGTTATGCAGATAGTGGAGGCACGAGATCTCTGTAGCGGCGAGTCATGTTCTCCGGAATTTGCTACGGCTGATAATTTGACATTAACGCACTCCCGCACACGGTTCACTTCACTTTGAATTTCATGATCCTGCGTACACTGTTTTTTTGTTGAACATATTACAAGATTCAGATATTGTCAATGAGATCAGATCGCCGTAGCAGCAAATCCTCCAGCATGGTCTGTCAGCCATCGCTCCTTACTCTCGACCCCTGATCAGTCAAGCCTCCTGTTGGATGCAGGATTGCAAAGTCCATGTTTTTTTCCACGGAATCGGGCTACTTTTAAACTGTTTCCCTGGGTTGATTTTTCCCCCGGGGGTTATCAAATATGTAAACCTATAGCATACTGTTCTTTCAACATCCAGCAAACTTAAAAAAATACTTGGAAAAAATTAATTAAAAAAACACCCTTTAAAACGTTTAAACTGATAGACTAGTATTAATCGTCAAACTTTTTACTTTCGGTTAACGGTCAATATGAGCGTCTTACAAGATCAGATATTTGTCAATGGATGGACGGTAACAATGACGTACGTAATCTCGTAAATTATTTTATTGTTTATCCGTTCCCAGTCCGTACAAGTTACATTACCAGACAGCCGTGAAACAAGCGGGACTAAACTAAACAGGCCTGTATTTTGATTCAGAAAATTATTTGTATGCTTTGTTATATGCAGTTCAAAAATACAATTGTTTGAGGTTTTTATACCGAGAGATAGAATTTCTAAAGGACGACTTGTATTCCCTTTTATCTTTTATTTAAGATTAAATATAAAAATGGTTTATTTCGATTTTTTTTTTTTACGCGTATTTAATTCGAGCGTGGAATTGTCAGTAGAATACTCGATTACTGAAGTA
>JADLZN010011163.1:0-46430 GCA_018155175.1 Sinocyclocheilus anophthalmus | reverse complement strand
GTCTGCAGTGTCCACGGGCATGTTGTTGGTGACAAGCCCCAAACGCACCAACAGCCTAACCAAGCCTAAGCAACGACCCCAAGCGGCTCCGTAGCGACGACCCCCGCATACGTAGCCTCCCCCGTGTAACCGCGCTCCGGCAAGATCATCAACACAAAAAGCCCGAGTCGTCAAAAACGGACACGGAACAGCAAGATGGCGCTCACCCGGTGCAGCTCACAAACCGTCTTCACAAACCAGGCAATTCGCTTACCACGCAGATAACACATTTTGTGTCGTGGACAATAATATGGTATCAAATGGATGTACGTAGAACCACACCGCAATATAACCCCAATTTGAATGCGCCACATTCCCCCGGCAACCACAGTAAAGCAAGTCTCTGTTACAATCAGCGACCGCAAATCTCCCACCCCTCAGGAGCTCGCACTCCAAGCGGCACAAATGAAGCCCAGCCCACTTATACACACATATCAGTAGTGCCGAGCACTGTTTCAAAAAGATCAGATACGAGGGGGGGGCCGGCGGGGCGGGCCGCGCGGGAGGGCCGAGGGGCGGCGCGGGGGGGGGGCGGGGGGGGCGCGGCACCTCCCCTTCGGGCCGATCACCTTGCCTACGACGTCACAGAGATTTGCAGCTAGAGGCCCTGTATACGACCTAATGTGCAACGTGTTGCCTCAGCCCACGGGACCACAACCTTAGTTTACAAACGTTTAAATGTCAGTAGAAAAGTGCTAGGGTTCCTAAACTCACCAAGAATGAACATCAAGCAAGCACCCTCTGTCTCAACCCAAATTGGCCGCAGCAGCGAAAACACCATAACACGGGTTGCCCAGAGATAACCTGAAAGAGACGTCAACCTCCCCCAAAAACAACAGAGCTTCCTCATAATTGCGCAATAAGAACCCACCTCTCTGCTCATAATGTGGCTACTCTCTTCCTGCACAACCCCCCACCCATGCGCAAACCAGGTGCCATCCCCACGCGATCCTCTCCACCTGGATAAACCGCGCGCATTGCCCACCATCCTTTCTGACACACACAAACACAGATTAAGCCGTGCAAAGTGTAATACAACTTTTTTTTTCAACCCAATAAAACTATCTAACCACCCTTCAAGTACCTCATGACCAACTCAAGACAACACAGATGGTGATCACATACCAACTGACTCGTGACACGACAACGGACCCGGAGCAACGGGAGAGAGCGCAGGGCGTATGAATGGACCACCGTTTTGCTCAGCGTTTCTCCTATTAACAGTACAAAGCTCGTGGCCTTCATTCCTTACGAAACAAAACAAGGACTCGTTCCCAGCTCCTCAGTGTGAGAAAGATAATGATAGCTCTGAGAGCATTAAACGCTACTTTAGCTTGAATAAAACTGGCGGCTTACGCGCAGCCGCTCAGAAAGTTTGTTCCTGATGATCTGAGTCACTCCGCAGACAGCGGCCATCCTCAGTGTGTGAACCACCAGCGACAGTGAACCAACCAATACTACCACTTCAAAAAACCTGCACATTGTTTACACATCAATTGCTCGGCCACCAAGACGTGACCACTGTCCCTCCCTCGCGCTAGAGTCACAGCGTTGAGATGAACTCGGGCATCTTCGGAGAAGCGGAGCCAACAACCCAAATAGCACTGGCGGAACCAGTACCAAAAGCACTCAAAAAATGTCTGTGCACCCCGCCACGGACGACAACTGACACCTTTTTTTCTTCACTACCTCTTCTTGTTTCTTTAACCCCCTCTCTACCCTTCCCTCACCCACTTATCTGGTCACTCCCCCGACAAGTCCCCCTCTCGCCCTCCTCTTCAGGCCCCGCACCTCAAAGGGAAACTGCTGAAGAGCTTCAGCAGTATACAATCAGAACATTGACGCGTGTTGTGCGTTATGCCGCCCATCCAGTGAATGACATCCCGCACCAGTCGTTTTAAGCACCCTAGATCAACTCTTGAGATCTTCTCATCCAGTTTCCTTTTTTATCTGGCCAGAGACGCCTCAGTCACATGCCTTTAACCCATTCTGTAGACACAACAATTACGACCTAACACCCCACCCGCAACCTAACCCTTCAGCAAATGTCTAACCCCACCTTATTTTGTTTAAAACCACTATTAACCGACACCCCTGAGCTACAATTAGCCAATATTCACAATTATTAAGACACACACCAGACATTGACCCTCAGCTACTCTAATGGGCCGTACACAAAACAAGACCGGCACAAGAAATACAGACTACGATTGCACCCGCGATGGCGCACCGCCGCACGTGCCCCCACAAATTAACAATGCAAAACCCCTTCATAATGCAGCCACCTTCACAAACTACCTGCACTCTGCAACTAGTTGCCCACTACTAGTAGAAAAGCCAAGTGTGACTACATAAACAGCACTTTATTTATCTACACCACCATTCTGACTGCGGGCGAAATTCAGTGCAGTGCACGCTATGTGACAATACAACGTATCACTGACCTCGGACTGGTTGCGCTGGGATACAAAGCCTCTACCAACTACCCCAGACGCCGAATTGGTTTCAACTATCTGACCAAGTCCTGTGCGCACAAAGTAAAACCACACGAGTCTTCTGATCTGAAACTGAGTCGTAAACTTCATGAAAGTGTAGTTTGTAATATAACCAAAACCCGGTGGACCACCCCAGCCCGGCACCATTTTCGAGCTAGGACCAAACCCAACACAAACAAACCAACCCCCGAGGAACCAGTACTACCAAGTTCCTAACCCCATGTAACCACCATACTCCCACTAGGCTTGGGAATCCCAAAATACCTGACCAAGATCAACACGTTCCTGGAATAGGACTGCTTCAAGAAGGGAACATTGTACCCGCCCGCTCTGTTATACCAATCTTAGCCAATTTCTTCCATTGACTTCCTATTGTGCACATGTCGAATACAGGAAAACTCTCTTAAACAACCCCCACATCTCAAGACCACAAGAAGACTTGTGCCCTGTTTCACCTGTAAACACCACTGTAGGGGCTCGCATCACTTCCTCAGACAAATCCGACCCACGGGGACAGAACAAGTGTACAAAAACAAAAAACTGACCACAGGCTTCCATAGTTTTCTGTGTCTTTTAATAGGCGAACGACAACTCAAAGCTACAACCTGCTGGACGATAACACCATCACCCCTTGCTCAATTCCCTACTAACCCCATTTCTTTAAGGCGTGTTCCAGTAACTGACAATTAGGATTGAGCGTACCTAACAAACACACATAAGACAGGCGAATACGATTCTCCACAAGAACTTGGTCATGAAATGTTGTACACTGTCCAATTGACACACCGCATTCTTAACACATATACATATGAAAGTATTTCACACCTCCCAACCCACCACCAAGTCACCAATTAACCTCCAGAAATTCCACATACTGTCTTCTCTACACCCGACTACCACCCACAGCCCAACCCTAGCGGATGCCACTTGGTCCACTATATGCCCTGGATTTCCTGTCCTACGTCACTAAAGTAGTTTATCTACTTCTGCGGGGCTGTTTGGGACCTTTGGACGGCGGGATGCAGCACCGACGAGACGCCGCCACGCACCGACAGACCTGTCGCCAACGCATACTGGATCTATAAATGTGCATAATTAGCCCTGGAGTCCAATAGTCACACCCATGCTTCCTGCCCCACAACGAGCGGCCGCGGATTACACGGACCGCCGTTCTAGGACCCCGCAGTTCACTGCACGGACCATTACATGACCTTTGTACCACACGGACCACCATGTACCGAACCTTAGGCACAATACATGAATACGAGACACGGCGGCTCGGACAATCTGCAACCTCTTCACAACAGCATCACCGTCTCGCGGAACCCTGCGTGGCCTTTCAAGTTGTAGTAATGTTCCTCGCCTACCATGTTGTTAACGACTATGAATTCAGGCAACAATTCTCTGGGTTATCACAATTGCTGCAGTTGATTGACTCTTATAAATGCCAGTCCAAAGCTAACTAGACAAACGTCGCTGTTGCACATACACACTTACCAAAGACTACAATGACACCCCCAACCCATAGATTTCAAGTCTCGTAAACCAACACAAATGAACACCCAACCCAGCCGAGGAGTACTTAACGTCCCTTAAGTTTCACACTTGCAATATATGTATATGATAAGTTTAACAGAATCAATGCCTCCTGGTACTACACATCAAAAATGGACATCCAAATGAACACAGCCCCCCACGTTTGACAACGTCAACAACCCCACAAACTACACATTCACCAGCCCCCAGATACTCTAAACACCGTCTTCGTAGCAGCAGCGCCAAGACACAAAAACGCGAACAAGCACAACCAGCCACGAGGATCACAATAACTGCATACTTTATGATACGGTATAATACTCCCCCTTTTGCAATCACACATAAATCCCCACCAGCATCCATAAAAAAGAACCCCCTTTCATCTAGTTGCTGCAACGGACAGAAAAGGCTTAACACTCCATGAGACCGAGATTCAAAAAAAGACGAGCGCCGAGCGAGCACGACTGGACGGGACGCGACCGCACGAGACCCAAACCTTAACAGAACGAAACAATTTACTCCTTAACCTGTTTAACTCGCAATATAGTATTTCGCGATTTAACAACACGAATGCACACTGCTTGGGGTATGTACAGAGAGACCGACGAACCAAACCCCGAATAATCAGTACTGACAATCTAACTCCAAATGTAAGTATTAAGAGCAAAACCACAACTGATGTTCATCTCCTTCTTTCATACGTTGTTTGTCAAATCCACCGGCAAACACTTCTATGAGCCTGCTATTTGATAATACCACCCCCTTATAAGGGTTTCTAACGGCATTATCAACCATTAATGCATAACGGCATTATCAAAAAACGCCTCTACTAATTACCTGTAAGCATCTAATACACCCATACTCACCTACATTGAACACATAAGCCCTTAAGCAAATTAGGTAGACGTTATGACACTTCAGAGTAGAATCGCCGTATACACATAAACAATGAATACATATAAATCCACTCAAGACCCTCTACTAAGGATATCATGTGAACAACGTAGTTAAGACGAATACATCTTGTGACGTGGTTCAGGAGTGGTGAAGTGTTGTTTTGCCAAGTGTTTCCTGTGAGGTCTAATATTAATTTTGCTGTGGGCGTCCTAAGATCAGTCGTGTACACAGTTTCAACTGAAAAATCCCACCTGCAACATGCTTCCTTTTAGATAACAAATGTGATTTTGCTGGTCACCTGTAATCTAGATTAGTTAAGTTAGGGTTGGCTACGAACTACCACCGGTGACGGTCACCCCTTGCAAGTCGCTTATAGTGAGTAGCACATCTGTTGGGAACCATTAAAACAGTGTTAGCAGCTATTTAAGCAGCGACCAGTTAATAATACTAGTAAATGACTGATAGTTGACTGTAGTTGCAGAGTTACATTATCAACAGTTCTCTAAAGGTACCATCAGAATAATCAAAATGATATTACAATAAAAAATAGTTAAAAGCAAATGTGCCATTACACAATTATCTGATCTGACATCTGATCTTATGGCTGTTTGAGAAAAAATACTATTACTATTATTTATAAGTGGTCTTTGTCTGCATTAAGTACAGTGAAGTTACTTCACTTAAAGCAGACAAAGAGCACTTATAAATAATAAGACCACATTATAAAGCATTTTGGATGTTTTCATGAAGACTTTGTATTTGTTATTTTACAGTAAAAACAAATAAGATGTACTAAGTTATTGTGCACGATCCTAGTCAAAACACCATGGCAAGATATGGAGACTATACAAATTATACTATGAGCATATCAGAACCTCATGGTAACGCAAAGTGGATGAAATGTGTTTCATTGGGTCGTCCGAGTAAATCATCAAAAGCATAACCAACAAACTGACTATTATAATCACACTAAAAAAATGCTTCTTACGATGTATTTTCCTATAAGCGTACAAACATATTATAAGGGGTTCTATAAGCATGTATACCTTCCCTGTATAGGGCTTTAAGACTAACCTTATAATGTATATAACATACTAGGCTTCCAATAGGAACAGTGTTAACACGTACACTACTTCTATTAAAAAACTCTCTACACTTCCACTGAAAACCGAGATTATCAGCAGAACCAATCTACCCGTTGGCGTTAACACGCACACTCTAAAGCAAATAACCAAAGGTGCCACCATAAACACTACATTCTACTCTGAACACCTGTAACCTGCCCTCAAGCCTCCCCTGCAACTGAGCACCCATCCCAGTCAGGAACAGCAGCCGGCAAACATAGAGTGGACGGAAAAACACAAAACACGTTAAACTTACGCCATACTATCCTAATAGCATACTCGAACAGCACCCAGCCCCCATACTTATACACGCGTTCGCTTATGAGACAACTTACGAGGCATCCCATTGCACGTACACGCATATGGGAAACCCAGGTGCACACAACAACAGCTTACTTTTGAGGAAATTGACATACATTTCCGATAAAGATACATATGATGCAGAACCATAGTTAAAAAAGATATTGTATCCTGTTATTAACCGAATAAGAGCCACGTTGCGTCAACCTTTAACCTCCGTGACGTGCTGATCTCGGTAACTGATGATCTCATGGGGAAAACGGTTAAGTACCACTAACAACCCGCCCCTCAATCAGATCACGTAACCTTTTAAATGAAGACGACAGCAGTCCTCTTAAGGATCAGCCGTGCTGACACCGCCGACAGCCTGAATCGTGATTCCTCCGAGCCCTCCAGACACCTCCTGACACCCTGGCTGAACGAGTTCCCTCTGCGAGCAACCGTCTTGGCCCCCCACTCAATCACGACCGCAAAAAGGCAAAAAAACACGCCATGAACCCAACAATACGCACACAGTGAGTATACCATAACATCTCAACCCAGATTCAATCTACAATACATGCGACAAACACTTTGTGATTCGTACCTCAAACACTATATTTGTAGGCTCGCACCACCGACAACGCAATGTATTGCCACAGACTATATTACATGGAAAGATCTGGTATACTTATATAATTTTTTGTTATTTGGCTACCAGTACATCATCCACGAGTACTCACATACACCAGTTATCACCACTCAACTATTCGTAACGCTTATACCAGGTAAATTCTGTACCACCACTCTCACATAACATGCTGTTATCTATTCTTTTTAACGGTTATTTGTAATGGGGCCTGGCTACGATTTACTTTGTAGTTCAAGTATTGATCTAGCACACAGAAGGTTAAGCACTTAACCTAAATCCTATGGCCTCTACCGACGTATTTAACTGCACACCTTATCCCCTCTTCGTAATCAATCCCTTCACCACTCACACCCAACCACCGTCAATACGGGCAATTTCATTTATGTATTCCTTATTGCCGTTCTCACGTGTGGCAACAGTAAATTCTTTGCATCGTTGTGAAGGTATAACAATAAAACAGCTTAATTGAATAATGGCTAAATGTTACTGCACTCTGATGCCTGTCCATGTATCCATTCTTGTAGTAGATCCATTACTGTTCGGCCGTCGGTAGCATGCTGTTGACCAATAAGTTCACCTCCGGCGCTCCCATAGAATCTCAGTTGTCCACTGAAATACCTGCACACGCCCCCACTCCGCGTGACTGACACGCGCAACCACCGCTCTCCTGGATCGTGGGACACTCATCTAGCCCTGTTCGAGCGCGTGGCTCCTATTCACAATAGCATAAAATTCACGTTTTGTCGGGGCTTCCCCGGTGAACAATCATATCAGCCTCAACACTACCAGTTGAGTGAAGGATGTTACTGCTCATCTTTAAGTACGGGTGTCTGTAGCAGACCTCTCAGTTAGTGACAACATGACATGTCTCTGTCACCGATCCTGCCTTTGTCTGTTCCTCCCGCGGGCTGTCTAGTTATGCTGTTCACGCAATTTTTTGGGACAGTGCCTCTTTGTTTATTTTTTTCCCTTTTTGTGCTACCAAACCCTACCTGACAAACCTGGTTATTATATTTTATTGATTTTTGCTCCCCCCCCCCCTGGAGTATGAATTACAAACATGACACTGCATGTTATAATCTCGTTTTGGATATGAATAAATCGTCAGGTCATACATAGACTAAATTGTTTCTTCGCCCATGTGTACACACATCCAAAATAGTTGTGATATGTGATATTTCAGTTTTTCTTTTTTAATAAATCTGCAAAAATGTCAAAAATTCTGTGTTTTTCTGTCAAGATGGGTGTGTGTGTACTTAATGCGGAAAAAAAAAAAAAAAAAATAACTAAATGATTTAGCAAAATGGCGCCCAATTAAACAAAGAGTGAAAATTTTTAAGGGGGTTTGAATACTTTCCGTACCCACTGTATATATATATAGTAGGGCTGAAAGATTTTGGAAAATAATCTAATTGCGATTTTTTTTTACCAATATTGCGATTGTGATTTTAATATGCAATTATTTTTTTAAAGCTCTTTATGTTCTGTATTATTCAACAAAGACAAGCTATAAATCATTGTATAGTATGACCAACACAATATTAGATAGATTAAACATATGTTATTTTCTGTAGGCAAGACCTATATGTTACGATGAAATTAGGTGATGCATGAATTGATATGAATTAAATTTTTATTTAACATCTACAATCACAGTATATTGACTGATTTGTTGAACTTCCAACCTTGTAAGCATGTAATAATTATGACAACATAAAGCAATGACAAATAAGCCTGGTGTAAACATTAATATGAAAGTCAGTAACAAATCACACAAACTAAAGTAGATTGCAGAAATATAAAAACAAATCTGTTGCTTTACCACACTACTTTAGGTAATTCAAAGTCACTGTAATAAACATATGTAAACATGTGCACTGCACTTTTTAAACACTGTCTGTTAACTTTAGACCATGCAATGGTTCTCAAACTTTTTTGGTTGCGCCCCCCCCTTTAAACCTATGAAAAAATCTTTATGACGTATGACACAAAGTTAAATGATTTGCAAGGTCGCTTTGTCGCGTCCGTGTTAGAGTTGTTGCGGATCCGAGTATAGACCCAGTGAGTGAAGCCGAGAGCAAGATATGCCCTGTCATATTTTCTGCATTTAGCTTTTAAACGACAAGCACCTGCCTGGGTCTGTGCGACTTAATCTATGGCTTTTCTCTTCCCTTTCAAAAAACTATCCATCTTCCATACTAAGTTACGTCCTTTGACTGTTTACCGTTTTATTTCTTTTCTTTCTCTGCTGATGGCCCGCGCTCGACTTGAAGCAGCGCTGCTTAGGTGGGTGTGTGTCATCAAAGTACTGTGAGAGCTATAAGAGCGCGCGGACATCTCCTTATGCTTTCTCTCGCTCGCCGTACTTTGATGTCATACACCGATCTGATCTTCAAGTCGAACACACCTCTTTACTCGAGATATATGCAGCTGCAGACCCGCAGCACCAGCATTTTCAGAACCGCAGCCACAGAACCGGAATTGAGAGGCGGAGTTATTGACAACGAGAGAGCAAGGTGAGTATTCTGTAATGTTTTTGCGATCATATGTTTAATAATGATCGTATATATTACGTTAAGCATTTATCTGCTATGTACTTAATGTGTGCTTGGCTTTATTATTTTATATTGAAACTTGAATTTGTTGTCATACGTTATAGTATATAACTTTTTTTTCTGTGGCTGTTTCGATTAATTTTCGGATGTATGCTGTAAATGGGCCTTGTGGTGAAGTTTTGGAGACGTTTATTATTCATAAAAATAAATAGTTTGCTTTAATTCCATCTGTTATATACATTGTTTGTGTGTTAATACTACCTTGTAGTTTAGTTATTTTAATCCCATTTGTCATCATTGAGATAATTGTGTGTGGCTTCATCTCTTGTAGAAACATATAAGGATTCAGTGAAGGTGACACATTACCTGAGCTGCAGCAGTGCAACAAGTGTTACAGCAATTACCAGCAATGTTCTGCTTGACCAGCATGTTTAAGCCAGCCAAACTGGTCAAATTAAAAAGTCATCTTCAAATCCTCTTCAACATACAGTTGTCTGTGGAGGTATGCATATCTTGATTTGTTTGTTTAATATATGTACTCACAATATATATCGTGCATAATAGTTTACCTGTGTACTTATTCATTTTAGACTATACTATACATTTTTGCAACCAGTTATTGGTGTGATTATTTAGCTTTTAAATAAGGAACAAGGAAGTTTTATTGTGCCATTTACAGGGAGAATATTCTTATTTTTTGTTGTTTTCCAGTACATCTTGTCTTGGGAGCACCCTTTGATTTTACATCTGTTATCAGTTAAAGTAATTGACCTTTATGATGTAGCAGTTGATATTTAAAGATTTCTCTATGTTTGTGTCTTCCAGTGTGATGTTCCCATCATACGGAGATGGTGGACTCCAGATGGTTTTCTCTGAAAGGTACTGGACATTTCCTCCAGCACACCATTACATTTGCACCCCCTTCTGACCAATTTGAAATTAACCAAGATACATGTATATTACAGTGCAGAAACCCTACAAGAGGCCCTTCCAACTGGATAACAGGCTACGCTTGTGAGGTATGTCTCAAATCTATCTATCTATCACACACATTAAACGAGATATTAAAGTTACATTTTCCTTGAGTATTCTGTAATGAAGGAGATCCCAGTAATCCCAGACAGAATTTGTGAAATGGCTCCATTACGACAGACATCTGCTCAGGGTCCAGTGGGAGAGCCTCTTTTCCTTATAATGGAGGAAGAGGACGAGGAAAGGCCCTCAACAATCTCCTGGAACAATCAGAAGCTTCCAGAGTACCCTTCATATTTCATCTTGTGCTCAGGGGAGTTATTTTTGTAGGATTGTCATAACAAAAAAGGGCCTAAGAGTGAATTCATTTGATACATTTTAATTTTAATTCATGCAAGATTATCACGACAAAATGTGCCCAAGAGTGAATTGTTAATTTTGTAAATTTTCATGCAGGATTGTCATGACAAAATGGGCTTAATAGTGAATTGTTCATTTTATAAAATTCAATTTAATTATTGTGTACATTTTGATTATTACTTTTAAAATGATGCTGCTGTTTGTGTCTGTGTGTGTTTTATTGAAATGTTTTAGTTTTCATATAGAAAAATGTATGATGCACGTGTTCTTGACTTTGAAGTAAACATTTATTTTGAATCTTGTGATTAAAGTATATTTCATATAAAATGCCCAAAAGTTTCAAACATTATTTTTAACATCACAAACAGGAAATTACTCGCATAACACAATGAAACGAATAACTGTATAGATCTACAACTAAATTACACAAGATTAATGCTTTTAAAATGCTTAATATATCATTATAAAATGCAAACATTCATAAAGTATGACGTATCGTGTGTAATAAAAGAAAATTACCCCTTAAAACCGTAAGGTGGAGCTACTATGTTAAAAAAAAATTAAGCTCCGCCCCTCACTTCCGGTTCTGTGGCTGTGGTTCTGAAACTGCTGGTGCTGCGGGTCTGCAGCTGGATACTATTGCTTTACTCTCGCATGTCACGTGACCATGTAATCGCAGCCTCTGCGATTGAAAAATAGCGTTTTTTCATAGTGCGATATCGCAAAATGCAATTATCGTTCGCACCTATAGATAGATAGAGCGAGAGACATAGATAATATAGATATAGATAATATTAATATTCTATGACATAGATATTAGCTATACAGTATCTCCCAGAAGTGAGTACACCCCTCACATTTTTGTAAATATTATTATATACACAGTAAATTCCCGAGTGTTAAATTAACACTGCTCGGAGCATATATGGTTCCACTCTAAAAGAGTGTTTAAAGTGATGAGATAATTATGTGATTAATTAAGTGCTGATTGTGCATTAGTGATGAACACCTGCTATTAACAATCAACGTCATTGAAGAAAAGAGAAACACAAGAACTAAAACTGACTTCAGCCACAGCCTTAGATTAAATCAACTGAACTAAAAGAAGACATTAAATCTCTCAACATCTCAGTAGAAGATGATTAAACAACTCCACAAACAGCATCACCAGCTTCATGCATTACTAACCAGTTTGACTTTTTTTGTCATGCATCAAAAAATGTCTTAAGAATTAACAGAGGTTTAGATGTTAATGTTTATTGAAAATAATACAATTTGAAGTCACCACTGTGGAGATACGTGTATGCTTTAGTTGGGCTCTTGACCCTTGATTAATATTTTATGGTTGCTGTAACTGTTTATGAAGCACATTAGTTGTAGCAAGAAAAACCGGAAGATCATGTGATCCGGTTATACTGGCTGTTTTTAGATATCGTTATAGTTGTCATACATGCCCTAATTCAAGGTTTTTTCTTCAGTGGTGATGTGTAACGTAGTTGATGTCATTGATCACAACTGCATTTTAAAGAAATACGAAGAGCTTTAAAAACTCTGCACACCAGTTTAAAACAACTGTACTGTTTAGACACGCAGACATCAAGAATCAGCATATGACTCTCAACAATGGTGATGATCATCAGACAGATTCATGTTGCATTGCATTCTGGGTGCACCAATCATAACTCATACATGGCTCCCAGCATGCATTGCGACATGAATAAATTATGCTGCTGCATTGTCTTAGCATTTTCTTTTATTCTATATTTGCTTTATTTTGTTGGACTCTTTTTACGCGCTGTTTGTGCATTCAAAAAAACATATCAAAATTATCAGAATATTTAGTCACCATTGCTCAGATTCACATGCTGATTCTTCATGTCTATGAGTGTCAAAATTAAAACCTTTTTAAGAGCCAATTTTCTAAAAATGGTTAATTTAGTTTTCTCACATTGTATCATATCATAGAAGTGCAATAATACAGAAATAATAAAAGCATTGCAGATTTAGATAAAATGCAATGAGAAACTCAGAAGCATGAGCTTACTTTATTAAGTACAACTTTACTTTATTTTATTGTGTATTAATATGTGACAACACTGAAGAAATGACACTTTGCTACAATGTAACATAGTGAGTGTACAGCTTGTATAACAGTGTAAATTTGCTGTCCCCTCAAAATAACTCAACACACAGCCATTAATGTCTAAATCGCTGGCCACAAAAGTGAGTACACTCCTAAGTGAAAATGTCCAAATTGGGCCCAAAGTGTCAATATTTTGTGGGCCCACCATTATTTTCCAGCACCGCCTTAACCCTCTTGGGCATGGAGTTTACCAGAGCTTCACAGGTTGCCACTGGAGTCCTCTTCCACTCCTCCATGACGACATCACGGAGCTTGTGGATGTTAGAGACCTTGCGCTCCTCCTCCACCTTCCGTTTGAGGATGCCCATGCTTGGCAAATCCATCACCTTTACCCTCAGTTTCTTTAGCAAGGCAGTGGTCGTCTTGGAGGTGTGTTTGGGGTCGTTATCATGTTGGAATACTGCCCTGCGGCCCAGTCTCCGAAGGGAGGGGATCATGCTCTGCTTCAGTATGTCACAGTACATGTTGGCATTCATGGTTCCCTCAATGAACTGTAGCTCCCCAGTGCCGACAGCACTCATGCAGCCCCAGACCATGACATTCCCTCCACCATGCTTGACTGTAGGCAAGACACACTTGTTTTTGTACTCCTCACCTGGTGGCCACCACACACGCTTGACACCATCTGGACCAAATAAGTTTATCTTGGTCTCATCAGACCACAGGACATGGTTCCAGTAATCCATGTCCTTAGTCTGCTTGTCTTCAGCAAACTGTTTGCGGGCTTTCTTGTGCATCATCTTTAGAAGAAACTTCCTTCTGGGATGACAGCCATGCAGACCAATTTGATGCAGTGTGCGGCGTATAGTCTGAGCACTGACAGGCTGACCCCCCACCCCTTCAACCTCTGCTGCAATGCTGGCAGCACTCATACGTCTATTTCCCAAACACAACCTCTGGATATGACGCTGAGCACGTGCACTCAACTTCTTTAGTCGACCATGGTGAGGCCTGTTCTGAGTGGAACCTGTCCTGTTAAACCGCTGTATGGTCTTGGCCACCGTGCTGCAGCTCAGTTTCAGGGTCTTGGCAATCTTCTTATAGCCTACGCCATCTTTATGTAGAGCAACAATTCTTTTTTTCAGATCCTCAGAGAGTTCTTTGCCATGAGGTGCCATGTTGAACTTCCAGTGACCAGTATGAGAGAGTGAGAGCGATAACACCAAATTTAACACACCTGCCCCCCATTCACACCTGAGACCTTGTAACACTAATGAGTCACATGACGCCGGGGAGATAAAATGGCTAATTGGGCCCAATTTGGACATTTTCACTTATGGGTGTACTCACTTTTGTGGCCAGCGTTTTAGACATTAATGGCTGTGTGTTGAGTTTTTTTGAGGGGACAGCAAATGTACACTTGTACAAGCTGTACACTCGCTACTTTACATTGTAGCAAAGTGTCATTTCTTCAGTGTTATCACATGAAGAGATATAATAAAATATTTACAAAAATGTGAGGTGTGTACTCACTTCTGTGAGATACTGTATAAATATATATATATATATTCACATTTGAGTTTATTATTTCTGTCTCACATAATATTTTAATTCTAAAAGTAAGAAAAGCAACAGAAAATACAGCTGTTCAAACTACACATGTTGTATCCCCTGCCACAGGCTCCGAGTGTCTCTGCTGTCACTGAAACAATGGGCTATCCTCCTGGAGTACTGTCTCTTAGCCTCTCCGATGCCGCGGGATAGGTTGGCCCTAGCTGTCTTCAACACATGTTGATCTGCTTTATCAACACAAAAATGTTTTCTGAAAACATCTGCCATTGCTGCAAAAGAAACAACTCGACAAAAGTCAAGGGTCAAGAGCACAACTAAAGCAAACGCTGATCTCCACAATGGTGACTTCAAATTTATTATTTTCAGTAAGACGTCAACATCTAAACCTCTGGTAATTCTCAATAAGAACTTCTGTAGACGTGTGACAGAAATAAAGTCAATCTGGTTAGTAATACTGTAAGTGAAGCTGGGAATGCTGTTTGTGGAGTTGTTTAAACAGATCTTGAGAGATTTAATATCTTTTATTTTGAGTTCATCTAAGGCTGTGGCTGAAGAAAGTTGTAGTTTGTGTTCTTATTTCTCTTTCTTTCAGTGCTTGTTCACAGCAGGTGTTTGAATGATTGAAAGAATGTTTCAGGAACATCATACTAACCTTTAAATAGCATTCTACTAACATTAATGGAACTGGATATTTTTATGTTCTTGGAATGTTACAAATCAACGTTCCTAGAATGTTGAATTTTAAATAAAAATTAAGTTGAAAGAATGTTTGAGGAAATGTTCTTCTAACGTCAAGAAAACTGGACATTTTTTATGTTCCCAGAACTAGCACTGAATATTTGAAGAACGTTCTTATAACAAAATTCTGTTAGCTGGGATTTAAGCTGCGAATGCTCCGCATACGCAGTCTGTCTGAGAGAATGAGTTCACAGGCTAATTAATATAAACATGATTATAAATTGGTCCCTTGTAATTTGAGTCCCATGTAACTTAAAGCTTAATAAAGTGTTGGGAATAAGTATGTGAAATTATTTATTTGAAAAAAAAAAAAAACGGTAATTTTCTGTAAATCTACGTCAGTTACGCAAGCTTCCGGACAAGCAGATTCTCCACAGCTTTGGCATCTCTCATCTGTTGCTATGACTCTTCAGGATTGTTGCATGTACTCTTTGGTTTGCTGGCAAAAAATGTGCTGTTGCTGTTATATCTCGACTGCCAAAAATTAACTTGACTAAATCCAATAAAAAAACAAAAAAAAAAACATAGAATTTTCATGCTTTCTCAAGCAAAGCAAAATTTGAAAGTCCACTGAAAACATATCTCATAGACAATGTTGAAGATATACGTTATTGTCAACATGCCAAGTGGTAAATTAAAAAAGAGTTTATAAAAATGTATATACAATTTTAAATAACAAGCATTATTATTACTATTACGAATATTACTATTATATTACCATTCAGTATACATAAGCAGTAAATAATATTTGATGTAAAATTTAGTAGAATTTAATAATATTATTTAGTATTAGGAAACAGTGCGTGTGTTCGTGAAGGTGATTAGTTACATTGGTCCGCCATTAGATGGCGACAAGTGACTGTTTTATGAGTGAGTCAGCAGACTTTTATATTGAAAGAGACTGAAACAGAGTGGCAAACAAGGAAGTTATTTTTACTTTCAACAACAGCTTGTAAGACGCAGCCAAGAAATGCACTGAGTGAGCAGCGATGTTATCAGAAATCACTCTTAACAGATGAAAGGATAGTATGACAAAGATATTGCTTTCTTTAGCAAACTTTCAAACTAATGTTTTATTGTGAATATGAGATTGAGCTGAAGAATGAATGCTGTATCAGATGCTGGTTATCACACTCACTCAACGTTCATTAATATATTCTAAAGTGCCATTTTCAAATTAGTAACCGAGGCTCGGGCTCAGCTGTTAAACTTTCAAACTGAGATTTGAATCTCAGGCAGAAGAAAGTAGTTTTGCACAAAAGAGAGTTTTTAAAGACACTCTGTTGTTGTTTCTTATGTATTTACACAATTGTGCCGTTAAACTGTTGTTTAAACCAAATATCAAAATTGTACCTGTGCGATATGGCTATATATCGTCACACTGTGATTACCAATGGCACTATATATAAAAGGGTTTAAAACTGAGGGTGAGAGGACAACAAACAAAACCACTGCTACAAAAAACACATCTGAGTAATTTGACCTTTAACTTGAAATCTTATAGTTACTGAGATGTGAAGAGACTCACTGTAGTTTCTTCAGTTTACAGTGTGGATCCTCCAGTAGAGCAGAGAGCAGCTTCACTCCTGAATCTCCTGGTTTATTATAGTTCAGATTCAGTTCTGTCAGGTGTGAGGGGTTTGATCTCAGAGCTGAAATCAGAGCAGCACAGCCTTCCTCTCCAATAGTACAGTCCCACAGCCTGCAGATAGTGAAGAACATGAATGATCTTTAAGATTGTGTTTAAGCTTCATGGTGACAGTATGTTTGTGTGACATGGAGAAAAAAGAAACACCTCCTTGTGTGTGTTTGTATGAGCACTACTTTTCTCTCTCACACAGGATCAGTGCTACAGAGATTATAACTTGCCAGCACAAGCACAAACTAAGAAATTATTTTAAAGAGGACACGAATGGAGAAATCGAAATTCCCTATGATCTTTTGATATATAAGAGGTCAGTGTATTTTAAAAACATCCTGTAAGTTTCAGAACTCAAAACTTTCTCGTTAGTCTAAAAACAGCTTATATTAAAGCCAGTCTGTCAAAATGACAGGTTGTGGAATTTCCCACTTTAAGAAGAATAGTGTGGCTAAGCACCGCTTCCACAGAAGAAGATCAACAACTGCTTCTACATCACTAGCCCCGCCCACTGATTTGTGCATGTAGTGTAAATAACGAGGAATGCAAACGCAGGTCTATGCAGAAACCAAATGATAAAGATGACTCTGAAGAAAACAAGACACTGTGCAGTGCCAAGTTGTAGACAACTCGAGTCGTTATTAATGGCCTGCCCTTGCTCACTTCCTCTAGGAAAGCTCGGATGAACTTTATTTTTAATGAAGTTCCAGACCACGTCAGTCTGTTCAGTCTTGTGTTTAATTGACCTATCGTTAAGCTCCGCCCCTTAGGCGGGGAAGCGTTGTCCTCGAAAAGACGAGATACCCTTCAATGGCGGGAAAGGAGTTAATAGTCACTTACTGGCCTGTTTAGACAAGCTCTCCATAAAACAAACTAAACAAGCCCTGCAATTTAATAGTATATATATTTTTAAATCACATACATACAGACATTTCACATTTTATGGTATTTTATTATTTAAAGTGCATTTAATATACTTTGAAGAAAGTATTTGCATTGGGTTTGTAAAAGCTGTTTTTGCATGTTTTATTGGTTCAATTGATTCATAGCTTCAAAAAGATTAGTTTCTTCCATCACTAGTCAAATCCACTGTTTTGAAAACAAATGATTCGAAGCTTCACGAAACAGTGCTTTGAAAGCACCCATCACTACCAATTATGTATTTATTAAAACATAACCATCAACACCTGATTGCCATAACAAACATGTCTAATAAACTCACAGTTACTGCAATCAAATAAATACTAATGTTTTAAAATCAAGGGTCAAGAGCCCAACTAAAGCAAACATTGACCTCGATAATGGTAACTCAAACTAAACTAAAACATCAACATCTAAAATCAATCTGGGGTGTGTTTCCCAAAAGCAACTTTGCTCGCAAGTTCCGTTGTTACTAATAGAGTTCAATGGAACTAACGACCATAGTTACCTAACGATGCTTTTGGGAAACGCACCCCTGGTTAGTAATGCGTGAAGCTGGTAATGCTGTTTGTGGAGTTGTTTAATCAACCTCTGCCGAGAACTTGAGAGATTTAATGTCTTCTTTTATCTTGCGTTGATTTCATCTATGGCTGCGGCTGAAGTCAGTTGTAGTTCTTGTATTTCTAGTCGTCTCATCTCTTTTTTTCTGGTCTTGTTTCTCTTTCTTTCAGTGGTTCAGTTTGTTAACAGCAGGTGTTCCTCATTAATGCTCAATCATTATTCAGTTAATCAACTAATTATCTCATTAACGTTAACACTGCTTCAGTGTTACTTTTTCAACGCTCTGAGGCCATGTCCACATGTACATGGGTATTTTTATAAACAGAGTTTTCCTTCCGTTTTTACAAAAATCTCTGTCTACATGAAAAACGCAAACGCATGCTATGAATTTATTAGCTAATAAGATGGCGGTGCGTTCACACGCTGCGGCTTCTCTCTCTCTCCCGACAGAAAGGTGTTTTCATGTTTTTTGTCTTGTGAGTCGCAGTGTTTTTGTACGTATTCGTTGCATCTATTTGTTTCTAAGCGCGCATATAGTCGTGAGTTTCTGCTCGATGTCAGCAGAACCACATTTTTAGAGTTAAACTCTGCGCACACCGAAGAGCTGCGGGATCTCGGTCTGCTCCGGAAGCCCACACCATCACGACCCCCACTACTGCATCTCGCCCACAGCGGAGGCGCCACAAGCGGCGCAAGAGGAAGCAGAAGAGGGGTAAGTGCGGAGGTATCCGGGTTAGGCTAGCGGCTAACCCACACAAGCCATTTATCCCCACCATCGTACTGGCTAACGTACTCTCTTTGGACAATAAACTGGACTACATCTGTCTACTACGCTCAACTCAGAGGACTGTTGAGACTGTTGTGTTTTTGTGTTCACGGGAACATGGCTCAACAACAGCGTTCCGGGCTGCGCTATTCATCTCGATCAGATGACATGCTATCGAGCGGACAGAGCTCACGTAGAGGGAGGTAAGACCCGTGGCGGAGGGCTTTGTGTTTACATCAATGATGCGTGGTGCCACGATGCTGTTGTGGTCTGCAAACACTGCTCACCCCTGGTGGAGTTTATGATTATTAAGTGCCAGCCGTTCTATCTACCGAGGGAATATACAGCCATACTGCTCATTGCTGTATACATCCCTCTCAGCTCCAACAACAGCAAAGCGGCCGATGTCCTGAATGCATCATACTATCACATCAAGTGAGTCCGCCAGACTCGTGCGCTTGGGTTTTCAACCACGCAGACTTAAAGAGTGTGTTCCCAAAATACACCAACACATAGACTTTCCAACACGGGGAAACAACACTCTGGACTATGTTTGCACCACCCAGAGAGGAGCTTACAAGGCCCTCCCCCTCCCCCACCTCGGTGCCTCAGACCACATCACTGTCATGCTAATGCCTGCATACAGACCGCTCGTTAAAGTCACCAAACCAGTTCACAAACAGATACAAGTGTGGTCGGAAGGGTCGTCAGAGGCTCTTCAAGACTGTTTTAACACCACTGACTGGAATATGTTTAAGCAAGCTGCCACATACAATAACACCACAGAACTCCAGGAGTACTCAGAGAAACATGTCTCACCACCATATCACTACACCCAGCTCAAAACATGCGCAAATACACCATCAATACCATCCCAGAGTGAGACGTGTCGTACACATGGCCAACCAGAAGCCGTGGCTAACAGGGAGGTCTACAGACTCCTGAAGATGCGGAACGCTGCCTTCAGAGCTGGATATGAGGTGGGCTTGAAGACAGCTAGGGCCAACCTTTCCCGCGGCATCAGGAAGGCAAAAAGTCAGTACTCCAGGAGGATAGCCCATCGTTTCAGCGACAGCAGAGACACTCGGAGCCTGTGGCAGGGGATACAGACCATTACGGACTACAAGCCCCCACCACGCACCTGTGACAGCACCATCTCCCTGCTGAACGAGCTGAACGTCTTCTTCGCTCGCTTTGAGGCACAAAACAGCACCACTGCACAGAAGACTCCACCTCCTCCCGGCGACCAGGTGATGACGCTGTCCCCAGACAGCGTTAGGAGATCCCTCAGCAGGATCAACGCACGCAAAGCTCCGGGTCCTGACAACATTCCTGGGCGTGTACTGAGAGACTGTGCAGTGGAACTCACCGATGTCTTCACAGACATTTTCAACATCTCGCTAAGTCAGGCTGTTGTCCCCACATGCTTCAAAGTTACCACCATCATTCCAGTCCCGAAGAGGTCGTCTCCATCCTGCTTCAATGACTACCGTCCAATTGCACTTACCCCCATCCTCATGAAGTGCTTTGAACGGCTAGTCATGCACCACATCAAGTCTGCCCTCCCCCCCTCCTTGGACCCCTTCCAGTTTGCATATCGGTCCAAACGCTCGACCGATGACGCCATCGCCACTACCCTCCACTCAGCACTCACACACCGTTCATAGACTTCAGTTCAGCATTCAACACAATCATCCCTCAACAGCTCATTCACAAACTGGTCCAGCTGGGGCTCAACACTTCGCTGTGCAACTGGCTGTTGGACTTCCTGACTGGAAGACCTCAGGCAGTACGGGTCGGCAGCAACACATCCAGCACCATCACACTGAACACTGGGGCCCCCAAGGATGTGTGCTGAGCCCCCTCCTCTTCACTCTGCTGACCCACGACTGCACACCGTCAGACAACTCCAACCTCCTTATCAAGTTTGCGGATGACACGACTGTAGTGGGTCTCATTAGCAACAGAGATGAGACAAACTACAGGAGCGAGGTGAGCCGCCTGGCCGGGTGGTGTAGTGACAACAATCTTTCTCTGAATGTGGAGAAGACGAAGGAGATTGTTGTTGACTTCAGGAGAGTGCGTACTCAGCATGCTCCTCTGACTGTCAATGGTGTGACTGTGGAGAGGGTGAGCAGCACCAAGTTCCTGGTTGTGCCACATCACAGAGGATCTCTCCGGGACTGACAACAAAAGAAAAAAAAAAACCCGCCGCACTGGCACGAAAGCACCGCAGCGTCTCTACTTCCTCCGCAAACTGAGATGAGCCAGAGCCCCGGCCCCCATCATGTTCACCTTCTACAGAGGCACCATCGAGAGCATCCTGACAAGCTGCATCACTGTGTGGTATGGCGCCACACAGTGTGTGGACACTTCAACGCATAGTGAGAGCAGCCGAGAAGATCGTTGGTGCCTCTCTCCCCTTCCTTCAGGACATTTACAACCAACAAACCAAAGAACCGAAAAGCCCTCTGCATTGCAGGTGATCCCACTCACCCGACACACAGCTTCTTCAGTCTTCTGCCATCAGGGAGGAGACTGCGGAGCCTCCAGGCCAGGACCAGCAGACTGAAGGACAGCTTCATCCATCAGGCTGTCAGTAAGCTGAACTCCCTCCCGACCTTGCCCCCCCCCCCTCTTTTGCCCCACGCACCTCTGAACTCTGACCCCTCTGAAGCACCCACGAGAAGCTAACTTAAACCCTCCAAACAATAACTCCCCCCTCCCTAATTACACACACACACTGTCACTTTAATCAATCAGTCTGAATAAGCTCTTTTGCACTACAAATCATTTTTTTGCACTACAATCATCACTATACTGTTGTTTACTTTACTGGTTTGCACACTATCTGCCATATGCCTTGTGCTTTAAATATATAGATATATTTTTACATTTTACCTTATTTATATATTTGTATAGTTGTATTTTGTGTTTTGTATTTAATCTGTATCTATCTGTATTTATGTTCTACTGTTAATGTTATCTGAATGCACCAAGGGTCTGAGAGTAACGCAAATTCAATTCTCTGTGTGTATGTGCTGTACATGTGGAAGAAATTGACAAGAACAGCAGACTTGACTTTCAACTTGGACTATGAGCACTGCAAAGCATGCCCATCAACAGGGGGCAAATTAATCTCACCGTAAAGCCATGTTGGCCAATCAGAAGCCTGAAAATGTTTCCAGTAGGCGGAGATAACAGCGCATGCTCCGACGTCACAAGCCAAAAACTCCAGTTTCGCTGTCTACACGACAACACTGCAACTGGAGTTTCTGAAAGTCTTCACCCTGGCAGGCGTTTTCAAAAAATGTTCAGTTTCAGTGACCTTTGGGCCCTTTCAATAAGTGGTTCAACCAGCTCTGAGTTGAAACTTGAACTCTGAGTTGACTTATCCTGAGATGGGAAACTCTTGAGTTTTCGGTTTCTGAACAGCTGAACAGAGTTAGTTCAATCCATTCTGAGTATGTTGACTCTGAGTTTAGCACGTGCACCAGGACTATGAAAAGTTATGATCAATGGAGCTCCAGAATTATGATTCATCATGGCAACAGCATCGACAAAAAGAAGTCTGCATACTTTGAGTCAACGCATAAGTTTAATTCTTAGTCACTGTTATAATAACAGAGGTGAAAACTGGCAGAACGGTAGGTTATTGAATTAATATGAATTTTCATATTATCCCACAGGCAAAAAAATTAAATAAAAAAATTCATCAGATAAAGCTTTAAGCATAACATATTCATGGCTGTAGGCTACATGACTTTACAAACATTTGACATTAAATAAATATAATTCGGTGTCTATTTCAATGTGCAGCAGCTTTTTTCACGTACTCTATCTAATCTTTTCATGTAATCTAATCTTTTCACATAATTAAATATTCTCTAATCCAACCTGTTACATTTCTTAATTAGAGTAATGAAATTAACTTTTGACTTCTACTCAGCCAACAGCAAGAAGGCTTGGAAAAATAATGAAGAACAGATGAAGAGGAGATGACCATAATACCAAGTATTGGAAGAATACTAAAATCCAACAGTAAAAAATAATAACTCTTGCTTTTGTATTTGTAGGAAATAAAGATGACCAAATAAATTGTGCATAATTTGTGTTTATGTAACAGCTGTGGTGGTGTTTACAGCATATATCTCGGACTACTTCCATATGGCATCCTTCCATTCCATATTGGTTTAATTTTCGGAAGGTGCGATGATGGGAATATGCGCGTCATCTATGCATCCAACCACACTGGAAATTCTAAAGGAAATTCTAATTATTGGGTTACTTCCAGAGGTCGCCGCAAGATGTTATCAAGTGAACGTCAGCACACCATGGTTACTGCTCTGCATACAGCGGCCTTACTAATGTGCTCTGCATCCCCGATATAGAAAACTACCAAATAAATATGCATGTGGATATGGCACAAAAAAATGTAACTCCTATGAATTAATACAGCCTCCTCATCTACAGTATAAAAGGACATACCATTTTTGTCACTTTGACGGTGTCTGGTGTTTTACGGGGGGAGGTGGGGGAAACAAAAACAAATCTTGTTTACGTTTGCATTAAGGTGATTTTTCTTACCCCATGGATGATAATTTTACTTGTTTTAAGTAAAATTTACTTAAATGCACTTGTTTCCCCCCAGGAAACAAGAATAAACATCTTAGGCTATATTGTTTTTCTCATTTAAAAAATGCATTGTGATTTAAGAACTTTTAGATATTTGTACTTGAAATAAGACAGAATACACAAGCATTTTTGCAGCGTGAATGAATGAATGAGGTATTTAAACATCGCTTACACTTTAAAAAGCGGGAGGAAACTGAAAGAGACTCTGTTTTTACTGAGAATAACTTCCAGGTTTACTTAGGTAACCATGGTTCCATGATTAGGGAACGCTGAACACTGCGTCTTTCAAGATGATTCCCGCTATGGGGAATTCCCCCCCTCGTCGTGACCCGTGTCTGAGGCCTACATTGAAAAAACACCAACTTGGTTGGCCGGCGACAGCCATGACGTCACTACCGGTGCGACTATAGTATAAATAGGGGCCGGGAGCACACATCATTCACTTCTTCGTCTGAAGCTTGCATCCGCAGCATGGCAAGAAACCTAGAGGACGCAGTGTCTCGTTCCATACTCAGGGAACCATGGTTACGTAAGTAACCCGAGACGTTCCCTTTCATGGGAACTTCGAACTGTGCGTCCTTTAGGGGTCGCTATGGGGAACAGTATACCCATGCCACCATGCTGAGGGGAGTGCATGCTAGAACCATGGCGAGCACTAAGTACCACTCTACCATATTGCTATGGGAGTTGCCCCTGGGACGTTAAGACGGCTGTCAGTGACGTTATTCCCTACGGCCAAAGGCCTAGGCTACATACCCCAAAATACTTACCTGTTAGGGCCAGACTCCTGGGCCCGGGGTAGAGCTCAAGGCTTGGAATCAGGAATAGATTCCTTTAAGGGGATATGACCAAGAGCCTAGTATCATACTCTTGTCTTGGCCTGTCACACAGGGGCTACGGCACGTTTCTCTTTGTATGTGCTGAAAGAACTGTCTCAACAGACCCCTAATAGCAACACCCTATTAAAGTAGGTATCCAGAGGATACATAAGAGTGGTGGTGCCCAAGGCGGAACCGGGGTTCTAAACCACTCAAGAAAGAGCACGAGGCTGCCACGCGTAGCTCTTACCATACAGGATTTTTTAGAAAAGTGGGCAAAGCATAATGTGCACATTTACCACTTATGTGGATTTTAGAAAGTTGGCAAAGCATAACGTGCACACTTACCTCTTATGTGGATTTTAGAAAAGTGGGCGAAGCATAATGTGCACACACTTGAATACCATTCTAGTGGTTTCTCGTGGCACCCTGAAAGAGCAGCCATAGATAGAAATAGCGTATCCCCAAACGCTTTGTCTAAGGCTATAATGCTGGAGTGGCTAGCAGTAAATTTGTAGCTGAGGGAGCAACATCCAGCTCTTCAACGAGAGGGAGCTCAACCTACAGCATGTTCCCATGGTTGAACAGCTAGCAATTATTCAGCTGAGGGAGCAACACACTCAATTTTCAAACCGAGACGGGGCTCGACCTGCATCATGTTCCAATGCTGGAATGGCTAGCTGTAGTTTACCTTGGCTGAGGGAGCACACACCCAGCTCTCATTCGAGAGGGGGCTCGACCTACAGCATTTTCCAATGCTGGAATGGCTAGAAGTAGTTTACCTTGGCTGAGGTAGCACAAACCCAGCTCTCCCGAGAGGTGGCTCGACCTGCAGCATGATTGTAAATCAGAAGGGTAAGCATACTGCAAGATAGCCAAACACTCAGTGCATCAGGGAGGCAGAGGAAGGCCCTAATTCACCTGATGCTGCTGGTTCCAGGTGCTCTGGAAAAACAAAGAACTCAAACTTCTCATGTGAGAGGAAAACTCCAAATTCAGAGGAATAACGCTGCTCATTCCAGGTAACCCTCTGATAAAGTGGAGCACTACTCAATACTGCCATGAGGACAGCCCATGGAGCGAGGAAACCAACTCCTCAGAGAGGATTAACGCTAGAAAGAAAACACCATACTCATTATTAACCCCACTGGTGAGGGGCGTCGATGCCCCAGGTGTGTCGATAGAGACCCTATCAGTGTAGCCCAAGGAACCGTGGTCTAACCACCTCGAGAAAGGGAACGAGGTCAAAAACCCGTAACCCCCCCATCAGGTTTTAGAAATGGGCAAAGGCATAACGTCACACTACACTTAGTGTATTTTTAGAAAGTGGGGCACAGCAAACTGCCATTACCACTTATGTGGATTTGTATAAAGTGCGCAAGCTTAAAGTGCTTGCACTATTTTAGAGTTTCTTCCAAGCAATCTGTTACAGATACCCGAAGTACTGGGCCAAAAGTGAGAGGCAAGCTCAAATACAACACCTCAAGGTGATGGGAGCCTGCCCAGACAGCATTTCCCAAAGGTTCGCGGTAATGGCCACCTATCCTCCGCTCGTCCTCACAGATGATATCCTGTGATCGGGACCCCCTCAGGCGACCCAAACAGTAGACAGTCATGTATCGTGAAATAATATATGTATATATATTCATATATACATATATTATACATGGATCGTACTCACCCACCATGGTTCCCGCTTCGGAGCTCTGTCCGGAGAAGCCTCTAGACTGGACCATCAGTAAGATGGTCATTATGAAGCCATATAACCAACCAAACCTAATAGGTCCAGTTTAGGAGACTATAATGCAGGAAATTTCAGATGGTGTGTTACAGGGGAATTTAGGAAGGTGAAGATGAGGGCAGATGTAAGACCCCTGAAGGAAATGAGTAGATACTGAGGTATCACTCTGATCCGGACAAAAGCACTGACGCCCTGTCTGGATCACATCCCTTAGGTCTTTTACTCACCTTCCTTTGACCCGCGATTCTTCCTACCCCTACCCGTGGGCGGGGGAGGAGCGCAAGCCGCGACACTAGCCTTCTGAGCCAGTCTCTGATCCTCAAACCGAGACGGGCTAGAACCCCTGGTTTGTTCGGGCTCAGACCTGGACTTCTATCCCGGTCTTTCAGCAGGTCAGCCTGATATGCCTGGAGCACCGCCATTGTGTGCAATGAAGCAACAGCCCGACCTGCTCTGGCATCCGAGCGAGATGTCAAGGAAGGGAGTCTTAGAGGACGTCTCACCCATAGAGAGATAGCTGGCCAGCGTCTCTCTATAGGGGCATCTTCTCATAACCGCTTTTGCGCATCGCCTCGATGTTGGCATAACTCGTATGCTGGAATCGATGGATGCGTGAGGAAAAAACGGCCTCTTCCATTCCTTCTCAATCTTTATATGACAACAGGAATAAAGGAAGGCCACCTGAGCTGGAGGGTTTTAGGCCAGAAAAGTACCGTTCGATCAAGATATTTTCGCGAGGTCACTTCGGCACCCGCATTTCATGTCAGTAAAGCTCGCCGTGCACGATCCTATTTCCCAAAAGGCTCATCATACGCATGGCAGGATGATTGGTAAGGCTTCAGCCTCAGTTTCTTTTGCCCTCCTCAGACATTTCCTGCTTTTGCTGGGCTGATCCCAGCAGAGCACTGGCCCCTGAATCAGACAATGTTAATGAAATAACATCATCCTCCAGCTGCTCACTCTCGTGCACAGCCGACGATCACGAAAGGAAAACCCCCCTTCAAACTCATCGGCCAGATCCACCTGCGATCCCAACGAGCTCATTCCCTTCCAGCCCCTCAAAAAAAAAAGGCCCCAACGCGGGTCCTGAATCGCGTGAAGCAAATGGCTGCCCCTCTTTCCTCGAAAAGAGAGAAAAACGAGAGCGGAGCTTTTTAAAAAATTGAGTATTAGTATTTTGTCCCTTAGGAAAAAACGCTCGCTGTGCACGCCGATTGCCCCCTCGGAGACATCGTGTGCGTGCTCTTCACCCAAACAAATAACTCATATATCGTGTGTGTCATCAGATGTTAAACGTCAACACGGAGGCACACATCCTTAAATGCTTTGCTAGTGCTCCCCATAATGAGATAAATAGAGATCGCTCTTACCACAGAAATGCNCATTTGTGTTTTTTCAGTGTCTTAAAAACATATTATTGGCTAAAGTCTGATAACACTGTATTCAGCACAAACTGGGCTACAATAATATGTGAGCAGCATGAATGTACATGTTTTTGAGAAAACAACGTTTATGCGTGGTTAGTGAAAAACAAAATTTTTTAAGTCACTGAAATAAGGCCATAAAACACATACAGAACATTTGTTCACAAGACTTTTAAGAACTGAATGTGGCAAACTAGAGTTTTTGCTACAAAATGATGAAAATTATCCTGTTCACTCATTCACAGAAAACAAAAATTTCAGTTACTTTTGTAGGGCATGATTTGTGGTAAAAGGTGTCTCTGAGGGATGACAATTACATGAATTTTAGTGACCATCCTGAGAAACAGGGCCTCCCAGAATGGGAAGGTGGGCAGGGTGGCCACCGATATAAAGTGACTGATGCAGGTAAGATAGTGTGTAGAAAGTAAATCATTGAGTTTTTCATAATTTGTATTTGTATTGTTATTTGAATTATTTTTATTTTATTTACAACACAGTATAATAAAAATATACACAGTGAAGGTCAATTAGACCCTTTGCAGTTTCAAACAATAACTTATTTTATCTGTCATATCAAAAATGACAGAGTATGTTGTTCTTGAGGCATGAAGTTAGCGGTCCATAAGAAAATACAAGATAGACAGCACCGGTGTGGGCTTCGACCCCAGAGGGTTAATATAACACTCACGGAGTTTCTCAGTTACAGTGGGATCCTCCAGTAGAGCAGAGAGCAGCTCACTCCTATCTCCTGATTTTACAGGTTCAGATTCAGTTCTGTCATGTGGTGAGGGTTGCATCTCAGAGCTAAAATCAAAGCAGCACAGCCTTTCTCTCCAATACTGCAGCTCCACAGCCTGCAGAGAGAAAGAGAAAAACAAGTAAAGTCAATATTACTATCTGTTTTTAAAGATTTGTTACTGAAACAATGTAACACTACTCATCTCCATCTCTTCAATAAACTTGATATTTTATTGTTTGTAAATCTTTATAAAGTGATGAATATTCTACACTGTAAAAAAAATTGAGTAAGTATTATGACATTAATGACAAATACAGTAACCCACATTTTTTGATGCATAAAAATTACAGTATTTTTATACAGTATTCAGAACCATTCATCAATCATGGTGAGTAATGGCTTCTTCTCCTGCTATTATTGTTTGCACTGCTTGCCACATGTATAGTTTAGCTCTCTCTGTCAGCGACGAGGGATTCACATGTCATAAATGCAGGGAAATAATTAGACTGACAGAGAAGATTTCAGATTTAGAGACACGCATCCAAACTTTAATTGAGGACAGTAAGAATGTGAGGGCTGTATATACGGCTTTGGATGCGACTAGCTCAGGGAGTCCTATACAATGTTCGGTTCCGATTACAGAGCCTCCGCAGCAGGGAAACTGGGTGAATGTGAGGTGGCATAGTCGCGGGTCAAAACACCGCTCTTCCATTCCGATCAAAACATTAAACAGGTTTTCCCCACTCAGTGACGCACCCGCTGAGAAACCTGCTCTAGTTATTGGCGATTCTATGGTACGGAACGTGAACATAGAGACACCAGCCACCATAGTCCAATGTTTACCGGAAGCCAGAGCGCCTGACATCTTGGCAAATTTAAAAGTGCTGGCTAATGCTAAATGTAAATTCAGTAAGATTGTTATTCACGCCGCCGCTAATGATGTTCGACTTCGCCAGGCAGAGATCACTAAAAATAACATTAAAGAGGTGTGTGATCATGCAAGTACTATGTCAGACACTGTAATATGCTCTGGTCCCCTCCCTGCTTACCGTGGTGATGAGATACACAGTAGACTGTCGTCACTCAATGGCTGGATGTCTAAGTGGTGCCCGCAGAATAACATAGGTTTCATAGACAATTGGACAAGTTTTTGGGGCAGACCTGACCTGTTGAAAAGAGATGGTCTTCATCCCTCCTGGGGTGGTGCCACTCTTCTGTCTAGAAATATGGCACATAATCTTAGAGTTTGTGCTTGACTAACTGGGGCCCAGGTCAGGAAGCAGACAGACTGGCTAAACCGACCGTCTGCTAGCCGCCTCATGTCACAGAAATCAGTTAATTCTCAGCACATAGTGACTCTTTCACCTAGATATCACACTATAGAGACTGTGTCTGTTCCCCGAACTAGAAAATACAAAAACGTCCAAACCAATTTAAGAGTAACAATTTAATTGATTTTCAACAAATAAAAAACAGATGTAATACGGATAAAATAATGATAAAGCTTGGCTTATTGAATATCAGGTCCCTTTCTATGAAAGCACTTTTTGTAAATGATATGATCACTGACCATAACCTAGATGTGCTCTGTTTGACAGAAACCTGGCTAAAACCTGATGATTACATTATTTTAAACGAGTCTACTCCCAAGATTACTGTTATAAACATGAGCCACGTCCAAAAGGTAAAGGGGGAGGTGTTGCTACAATTTATAACAATATTTTCAGTATTTCTCAGAGGGCGGGCTTCAAGTATAATTCGTTTGAAGTAATGGTGCTTCATATAACATTATCCAGAGAAACTAGTGTTAATGATAAATACCCTGTGATGTTTGTTCTGGCTACTGTATACAGGCCACCAGGGCACCATACAGACTTTATTAAAGAATTTGCTGATTTTCTATCTGAGTTAGTGCTGGCTGCAGTTAAAGTTTTAATTGTTGGTGATTTTATATCCATGTTGATAATGAAAAAGATGCATTGTGATCAGCATTTCTAGACATTCTGAGCTCTTTTGGGGTTAGACAACACGTGTCAGGTTCTACTCATTGTCGAAATCATACTCTAGATTTAATACTGTCACATGGAATTGATGTTGATGGTGTTGAAATTATGCAGCCAAGCGATGATATCTCAGATCATTATCTAGTCTTGTGCAAACTTCATATAGCTAAAACTGTAAATTCTACTCCTTGTTACAAGTATGGTAGAACCATCACTTCTACCACAAAAGACTGCTTTGTAAGTAATCTTCCTGATTTATCTCAATTCCTTAGCATATCCAATACCTCAGAACAACTTGATGATGTAACAGAAACTATGGACTCTCTCTTTTCTAGCATTTTATATACGGTTGCTCCTTTACGCTTAAGGAAGATTAGGAAAAACAGTCTGACACTGTGGTATAATAAGCACACTCGCACCCTAAAGAGAGCAACCCGGAAAATGGAGCGCAGCTGGAGGAAAACAAAACTAGAGGTATTTCGTATTGCATGGCGGGAAAGTACCCTATCCTACAGAAAAGCATTAAAAACTGCTAGATCTGATTACTTTTCATCTCTTTTAGAAGACAACAAACATAACCCCAGGTTTTCACTCAATACAGTGGCTAAATTAACAAAAAATAAAGCATCAACAGGTGTTGACATTTCCCAACAGCACAGCAGTAAATACTTTATTAACTACTTTACTTCCAAGATCGATACTATTAATTAATTAATTAATTAATTCTACTATTAGAGATAAAATTGTAACCATGCAGCCATCAGCTACAGTATCGCATCAGATAGTGTGCTATAGATCCCCTGAGGAACAATTCCACTCATTCTCTACTATAGGAGAATAAGAATTGTATAAACTTGTTAAATTATCTAAACCAACAACATGTATGTTAGACCCTATTCCATCTAAGTTCCTAAAAGAGGTGCTTCCAGAAGTCATAGATCCTTTTCTGACTATTATTAATGCATCATTGCCATTAGGATATGTCCCCAAAACCTTCAACTGGCTGTTATTAAGCCTCTCATCAAAAAACCACAACTAGACCCCAAAGAACTAGTTCATTACAGACCGATCTCGAATCTCCCTTTTCTGTCCAAGATACTAACAAAGGTAGTATCCTCACAATTCTATTCCTTCTTAGAGAAAAATGGTATCTGTGAGGATTTCCAGTCAGGATTTAGACAGTATCTTAGTACTGAGTCTGCTCTCATTAGAGTTACAAATGACCTGCTCTTATCATCTGATCGTGGTTGGATCTCTTTATTAGTGCTATTGGATCTTAGTGCTGCGTTTGACACTATTGACCACAACATTCTTTTAAATAGACTAGAAAACTTTGTTGGCATTAATGGAAGTGCATTAGCATGTGTTACGTCCGAGGACGTATCCAAGGTGTTTTATAATTGTGTACATGTGTTGGATGTGGTTTTGTTTGCTTTCCTTCTATCTCTCTCCCTCCCTCTCTCTCCCTCGTCACGAGACAGGTGTTCCAACCAGCTGTGTTCAATCTGGTGATGCCCGCTGTGATTGGTTGATGCTGGGAAGGAGCAGAAGTATAAGAAGTGGTGGATCTGTGATGAAAGGGAGAGAGAGACTTCTTTCCGCCAGGGCTACTCTTCCTCCTGATTGCCCAGATTCATTTGTTGCTTTTGGTTGATTTAGTTCTGAGTAAGTGAACTCAGGACTTTGTTGTGCTCTTGAGCAGGAAGAGAACTGAAGTTGTTTAAAACCATTTTGATTATTTTTGTTTAACGTTAACTATGTTTGTTAGTGTTCTTATGTTCTTTTGGATTTAAGGGAATGTAGGGGGAGGGTGCCATTTTCGTTTGTAATTCTTGTTTTCTCCTGGTTGTGGGTAGACAGGAAGAGAGGGAAGTTTTTGTGTATTTTATTTTCGGATTATCTTTCTCTAGGTAATTTATAAATATCCTTGGGTTAGTTAGCTTGGTTTTGTTTGTTGTTTTGGCCTAGCTCTCCCCTGAAGTCTTTGTTCCCCATATGTTTGTTAATACTTCCTTTGAGATTTATTGTTTGGTTACCTTTTTCTTATCTTTTCAAATTAAAAGAGATTAATTTGAATTGGTGTTTGTGTTGACTCTGGGTCAGGAGGTTGGATTGCCCTGGTTCTTTCTCCAAGGTTCTTTTTTTTTCTTTAGATGTTTTTCTTTATCTTTTTTTGTTACTGGCTCCCCAGCCCTAGATGGGAAGTTATGTAACACATGGTTCAAATCGTACTTATCTGACCGCCATCAATTCGTAGCAGTGAATGAATATCGATCACAAGTGCAGTATGGAGTACCTCGAGGCTCAGTACTAGGGCCGTAACTTTTCACGCTTTACATGTTAACCTTGGGAGAAATCATCAGGAAACACAGCTTTCACTGTTATGCTGATGATACTCAGCTCTATATTTCTTAGCGGCCTGGCGAAACATACCAATTTGAAAAACGAATTGAATGCATAGTCGATATAAATAACTGGATGATGAGTAATTTCTTTCTGCTTAATTCTGAAAAAAAACAGAGGCGTTAATTATAGGACCTAAAAACTCTGCATGTAATAACCTAGAACACTGCCTAAGACTCGATGGCTGCTCTGTCAATTCTTCGTCATCAGTTAGGAACCTAGGTGTGCTATTTGATAGCAATCTTTCCATTGATAGCCACGTTTCTAGCATTTGTAAAACTGCATTTTTCCATCTCAAAAATATATCTAAATTATGACCTATGCTCTCAATGTCAAATGCAGAAATGTTAATCCATGCGTTCATGACCTCAAGGTTAGATTATTGTAATGCTTTATTGGGTGGTTGTTCTGCACCCTTAATATACAAACTCCAGCTGGTCCAAAATGCAGCAGCTAGAGTTCTTACTAGAACTGAAGAGTAGAGTCTTGTGCTTCAGAAGACCAAGAAACATTGATGTTATGCTAAATGTTGCTTTATTTAAAGGCAGTAACTGTGTATTGCTGATGCAATGATAGTTAAATTAGCTCAAGCATGTGTGCTGTTGCTAGTTAATGGTTAAATGCATGAGATTTACATTTTACAGAAAATGTTTCACATTCAAATGAAACAAATGTTAGATTTAAACCCGTTAATTCTCAATAAGAACTTCTGTAGACCTCTAACAGAAAAAAAGTCTATCTAGTTAGTAATAAGTGAAGCTGGTAAAGCTGTTTGTGGAGTTGTTTAATCCTCCTCTGCTGAGATCTTCAGAGATTTAATGTCTTTTATCTTCAGTTGATTTCATCTAAGTCATTCGTAGTTTTTGAGTTTCTGTTCTCTTCTTTCCTTCAGTGGTTTTGCTTTTGTTAAAAAGCTTTGACAAGCTCTTATAAATAATATATAAAGATTTTGTGGCTCAGATAAGGTCCAGTGTAGTTTATTTCTTTGCTCATATTCATTCCACATGTGCCAGATGTGGGCCGGACCTGGGCCGACATTATGTTGCTATCTGGTTTTGTGCAGCCATTAACATCTCCATCGGCAACATATTCTATCAACACAAACCATTCATAAAAAGATCTGGCCATTGACTATATTTGAATGTCAAAGATGTGGCAATGACACTGCGTGATGTTAAAGCATGACGAGGGGCCACCGTCTCCAGCATCTCCCCACACCACCGAAATGACAATGGCTAGGCTTGAAGACCCCGCTGTCACCAATGCCTTCCAGATAGAACATCAGAACCAGTTTTAGGCGCTTGAAGAACTAACCAGCCTTGAAGATCAGTGGACACTGTTTCAGGTAATGGAAGTAGAAAGTACCAAGATGGGGTATTGTAGATGATGAGGCTTGTATAAAGAGTGGTAGATTAGTAAAAAGTCCTAGAATCTGATCAACAAATGCTGACGTGTAAAGCAACGCTGTGAGCAAGCACCAACCTGAGAGGCCCAGGAGTATGCTGTTAACCAGTATCACACCCTAGATCACCAAGTCAAATGGAGCTTTTGGCAAGACAAGCGTGCATGAGTTGAGAAACAAGGCAAAGAAGCGCAATGAGCAGAGGATCATAATAACGCAAAGACACTCTACCACATTGTGAGTTGTCTGGAGCATCCAGCAGGGGAAACTGCTGCTGACCAAAGAAGCACAAGAGCAAAGGTACATTGTAACATTGTGGTAGTGCTAAATGCGTGTGCATTTCTCAACGTGCAGTGCATGCGTGTTCTACGTCAGCAGCACCACACACATGGGTCGTGATACTTTTGGTAATGGTGGCAGATGGTGATGTGGGGGAGAAGAATTGTTGAATAAAGTTGTTATTTTTGTTTTCTGTGTGCACAAAAAGTATTATTGTAGCTTCATAAAATTACGGTTGAACCACTGATTAGATTAACTGTTTTAACAATGTCCTTACTGTGTTTCTGGGCCTGGGAACATTTCAGTTACATTGCTGTTTATGTAGAGTCAGAAAGTGCTTGGATTTCAACAAAAATACCTTAATTTGTGTTCCAAAGATGAAAAAAGGTATTATGGGTTTGGAACAACATGAGGGTGAATAATTAATGACAGAATGTTCATGTTTGGGTGAACTATCCCTTTAAGAATACAGATAAATACTGTATAAAAGTACAGTATTTTTTCTGTATAAAAACGTGAAGTGCTGTAATTTGTCATAATACTTAAAATAGCAGCCGAGTAGTTAATTTAGTGGTAATTTTACAGAATTTTGCAGACAATTTAAAGAAAACAACCAGAAAAAAAATCTATAATTTTTTGTAAAATTGTGAAACATTTGTGTAATTTTACTTCTTACTCAAAACCTTGTAATTACTAAGATGTGATGATACTCACAGTAGTTTCTGCAGCTTACAGTGTGGATCCTCCAGTAGAGCAGAGAGCATCTTCACTCCTGAATCTCCTGGATTATTATCACTCAGATTTAGTTCTGTCAGGTGTGAGGGGTTTGATCTCAGAGCTGAAATCAGAGCAGCACAGCCTTCCTCTCCAATGCTGCAGTCCCACAACCTGCAGAGAGTGAAGAACATGAATGATCTCTGAGATTTTGTTTAAGCTCTGGGGTTAGACAATGTTTGTGTGACATGGAGCGGATAAAGTTATAAAAATGGTAACGCTCGAGCAAATATTCATTCGGATATGAAAACACATCGATATGTGGCCTTATCACCCTCTCGCAGTGCAAAAAACCTTGTATAATCTGTGCTTCTACATCCACAGGATCGTCATCAAAAGGGCACGCCATGCTGAGTGACCTCTCTGAAACAAACTTATTTGCACACCCCTGCCTTAGTCTGCTGTCAGTTTTTTTGTTTAAAGAGATACTCCACCCCAAAATGAAAATTTTGTCATTAATCACTTACCCCCATGTCGTTCCAAACCCCTAAAAGCTTTGTTCGTCTTCGGAACACAATTTAAGATATTCTGTATGAAAATCGGGAGGCTTGTGACTGTCCCATTGACTGCCAAGTCAATTACACTGTCAAGGTCCAGAAAAGTATGAAAGACATTGTCAGAATAGGTTAATCGTAACATTATGAAGTGACGAGAATACTTTTTGTACGCGAAGAAAACAAAAATAACAACTTTATTCAACAATTAGTCTCCTCTGTGTCTCTCTGCATCACCATTTTGGAGAATATCCACTGAACGCAAGCAGCGTACGCTCTTCTGTGTCAGCCGCGCTGCACGGATGCGCTGTTTTTGTTCAAATCAAAGCGTAACTACACATAGAAAACGCATGCTTGTGTTGCGGCTGACACAGAATAGCGTACACTGCTTGCGTTCAGTGGATATTCTCCAAAATGGCGCTTCAGTGGTGCGGAGAAACAGAGAAGGCTAAAATAGTTTGTGTTCTTATTTCTCTTTCTTTCAGTGCTTGTTCACAGCAGGTGTTTGAATGATTGAAAGAATGTTTCAGGAACATCATACTAACCTTTAAATAACATTCTACTAACGGTAACACTTCACGGTAAGGGTACATGAATTACCATGAATTCATGCATAAATTAATGTGTGAATTATGCATTACTTCATGCATTAATATCTCATGAATTATCAGGAACTAACATGAGTTCAAAGTCTTTCATTCATGACTTCATGGATGAACAACACCTTAATTAAGACATTAAGTAAGATGAGTACATCATCATGTTTTATAATTTATTACGCATGATCATGATGTTTTCTTTGTTCACAAAAAAACAAGGTCTTTACTATTCATTGTGGATAAAGCTATGCTTATGGTACATGATTCAAAAAAGCATTATTTCCTGCATGTAAAACTACTTGAATTATTAAAGGAATATACAAAAATCCACATTACCTCATGCATGCATACAGGCTAGAACAGTATATCCATTAATGTGAGAACTAATGTTTTAAATTAAATATGATATGAGTTATTAAGCATGTTCATATCTTCTTCATAGTAGCCTGCCGGTAAATGGACAGAGCCCAACATTGGCCAATCACAGCACATATCACGTGAATTCTGTTAACATCCAAATACAGTAGTCATCATTACCTAAGCATTAGCTTCTCATGATTTCATCATGTTTGTGGCCCCTCAACTAAAGTGGTGACTTGGTCCTTTGGAATACTGACCAAGTGTATTAATTTGGTGTTATTAATGATGGCATAATTGTGAAATGACATGAAAATAAACATGAAAGTTCAAGCTTTTGCACACAATGTACTGTGGACACAAAAGGACTTTGATCTTAACTTTCTGCTTTATTCTTAAACAGTATAACCCAGTTAAATCAACAGCAATGCCTGGGAAGAGCTGAGAAGATATTCAGTACATATACCATGAACTTGAAGTGCCTGTATATCTGAAAACTCTTTACAAAACCATAAAGCTGGTTTACAAAACCATAAAGAATAAAAAAAAAATAGATGAAACAAACAGCTTGGTCTTTTTAAGGTAAGGAGACATATTTTAATGTAACAAGCAACCAATGTGGACTCATTAAATATTTAATGTTGAACAAAAATAAACTGATCAAATAAATGGCACAAACACGGCAGTACATATACAGACTTGTCCTTTGTAGGGTATAGAGTGCAGAAAACTGAATTATATGTTAGTTGCAGGGGTTTAAAGCTTGAGCTATCTTAAAGATAAAAGAAAAAAATGTATGGTTTAAATTTTACCTCCTGACTACCAGCTATGGAGTGTTGTCCTCTGTAGAGGACATTATGTTTTAGCGATTTCTCTGAGGCCTTACATGTCACAGTTGTCTGGATGTCCTGTAAAGAACCCATTCAGGGCTTTTCAGAGATACCAAATGATTGGATGTTTCACCATGACCACTCCCTCTCCTTGGTCTTAAAAAATGGCTGACATTAATTTAGTGATCAAGTGTAACACCCTTATGGAAATATTTAGTCGATATAATTTAAATCTGATTAATTTTCATATTGTTTGTCATAAATCAACATCTCAGGAAAATGTTATGGAGTTTCAAATCATAATGAAAAATGTTTTTTTAAAAATATCTTTCATAACATAGTTGAGAATCATCTTTATATAAAGTTTGGTATAAAAATGAAAATTGATTTGTGATTAAAGCAAAAATCTCACTGTTTTTGCCTTTTCATGTCTTTTTATTTTTTTTTAAAACAGGACTTTTTAAAGTCCCAATGTCCTCTACATAACATATGAATAAAACATCATTTTTCAAAAATCTTATTTTTCTTATGCTCTAAACCTGGAGGCACCACAACACTGCACATTTTGCATGTCTCCTTTCTCTGACACACCAATTTCAGGTCTTGGAGTCTCTACTAATGAGCTGATGACCTGAATCAGGGGTGTTTGATTAAGGAGACATTCAAAACGTGCAGTGTTGGGGTGCCTCCAGGACCAGGGTTGGAAACCACTGCTCTAAACAATGTAATGACATGACAAAATACTAAATTCACAATTTTTTTTCCTGGCAGTCAGATATACAGGCACTTAAAGTTCATGGTATATGAAATCACCACTTTAGTTGAGGGGCCACACACATGATGAAGTCATGAAAAGCTAATGCTTAGTTAATGATGACTACTACACAGTAAATTCCCGAGTGTTAAACTAACACTGCTCGGAGCATATATGGTCCCACTCTAAAAAAGTGTTAAAGTAACACTGAAGCAGTTATTTCTCGATTCAATCTCAGTCCGCAGCATGCAATAACTAGCAGAGACAAAGTTACTCCTCTCAGAAAATGTACAAATAAAGATCATTTTGGATGTTTAATTACTATTTGGAGCATTTGGATTGCTAGACAAGGGCTTAATGACTTATTTTTGAGAAAACCGAAATTTGACCACAACAACATTTTCACTTTTTGTCCTGTACTCAAAATGAGCCTGTACGCCTTTCCACTAATTTTGCCAGCATGGGTTCAATGTATAATTCACTTCCCTGCTTGCGGTTCTAACTGTATGACCTCTTCTTCTGTGAAACTATATATGACATTTTTAATATTGTTTGCAACCAAAGTTTGTACCATTGCATTTTACTGTTGGGGAAAAAAACATTTCTCAAATATTTTATTTTCTACAGAAAGAAAGTCATGCGGTTTTGAAATTACTTAAGATAACTAAATTAACAACATAATTTTCCTTTTGGGTGAACTATCCCTTTAACATTAAATGTTTTTGTTTGGCTGTATTTTCAGTCAGTTTTTTGTGTTCAATAATATAATAACACTCACTGTAGTTTCTTCAGTTTACAGTGTGGATCCTCCAGTAGAGCAGAGAGCAGCTTCACTCCTGAATCTCCTGGTTTATTACAGTTCAGATTCAGTTCTCTCAGGTGTGAGGGGTTTGATCTCAGAGCTGAAATCAGAACAGCACATCCTTCCTCTCTAAAACTGCAGGAACTCAGCCTCAGAAAAAAAAGAAAAAACAGTTAAAATCAATAATTTATCAATCAACCAAATTTATATAATAAGCGAGTACACCATAAATCAATTTTCCAAACCTTGTTTTTGGCTTGTCCTGAATCACTACGATACGCCTATAATAAGTGTATATATTTGGACTATTTTAGACTGATTTGGGTAGGTACCGCTGTGGAGTAACCCAGTACCTGCGTGATTTGTCATAGACATAAACTTAGAGAAGTAGCTCCGGCTACAATTTTCTTCCGCAAGACGCACGCAGTTCTGTTTAATAACCGCTAGAGTGCCAAAAGTTACAGAGCTTTAAGTTACTGCAGCTTTAATAGTCATGTGTTATAAAGGTTTGTTATTGAAATGTAAGACCCGAAATGATAACTCTCACAAAACAGACATGCAACAAAACCCAAAATTAAAACCCTTTCTCATCTAAAGAATCTAAAAAAAAAAAAACTTTGCTCATTGTCCCTTCCGTAGCCCCTCTTTCCCTCCTGGTATATGGGCACAGGTCACTGAGAGTGTCCAGACTCAGTTACTATACTGCCTATTGTGGTTAGTATATGGACAATCTAGATTTTAACCTTTCATGTTTATTATCTTGTAAAGGTCTCCGTGCGATTGGTCACTGTCGCAATTTCACGCAGTCACTTATAGTAATGTTTTCCTATCTCCGGCCAGTCCTAACAAATCCTAACCTAACAAACAAAAGGTATTTTATGTTTTTACAACTGATTTGAATATTTGTTTGTTCTGGTCTGGATATAAGTGAAGTGGCAAAACATTACTTTGGGATTCTGTAACCAGAAAACGCCCACACAGTGTGTGTCTCTGGAGCTCTGAACTAGAACTCTCACATGCTGTTGTGTGTCTCCCTGCTGTCAGGTATGGCTTCTGAATTGGCTTCTAATTGTTTAATTATATAATTGGCATGATATTATATTTGATTTATTGGAACTCTTCTGAAATCATTATGACCAGTAGATCATGTGGAGGCTTATATTACCTCAAATCTGTGTCCAGGACAGAACAGACTAAAGGCTCATGGGCGCAATAGGCATGCCATCTGAGACCTTTTGATTTCTGTCTATCACTGACTTAGCAAGTTGTACTGAAGTGACCTAATAAACTACACTTTTTGTTCTGAGCAAACCAGTAGAGGGCCGACTGAAAGGTAAAGGCTAACCTTGCACATTCTGACTAAGTTTAGACTGGCAGATTTGTAATTGTGAGATCCACGCTGGCCACATGAGACTCAGGGTGTTTTTACAGCTAGTTTGTTTGAGCCCTGCAAACGCTCTCGGAGCAGTTCAGCTCGTATTTGTGAACAAACAAGTGATCTCAGACCCCCCTAAAAGGACCCAAAAGCGAACCGGTTCGTTTGTGGGTCCGTTTGTGGTTCGATTTCCTCGTGATTTGTGAAAGCAATGAGGTCCCGGTATGCCTGGTATGGACCAGCATAACAGTAATCTTTGAGGTTGAACTTAGCAGTTTAATAGGCCTACTTGTATATATATTTTTTTTTTTTTTTATATAGGCTGTTTTATATTATTATTATTATTTACTGATGTCATTTCAGATGTTCAATCTATTGTTAGCTACATTTAAAAAAAAAAAAAACACTAATGAGTAAAGAACAAACCAACTGTTAACTCAAACAATACAAAATAATTATCCTGTCATTTATGTAATCTATGGCTAACTATGCCTTAAATAATGCATGCATCGTTAAGTATTCTCGTCATGACGGAGGCAAAGAACCACCTGACGCACAGCAGAGATTTAGCATTCAGCCCGCTTTAAATCGGACACAGAAATTAAGGTGGAATGATAGTGCGGTAGGATCACATGTATTTGAATGCATGAATTATATTATTGATTTGAATTAATTATTGAAAGATGCCTGTGTTAATTGCGTCTGTGCGTCTTTTTCTGCAAAAGTGAAGCTGTGAGTTTTACCCACTAGTTGCTGAGAAATATAATGTAGCGATTCAGTATCGAAGGTACTATTTTAATAAAACTTGCGCAGCAGCATTGGCATCAAGTGTCCATGCTCGTGAATATTTCTGTGTGTGAGCGTGATCTCTGATCTGTCTCTGCGAGTGATGTGTGTGTGCATGCGACGTCTTGCGTGTGTCAATGAAAGCAGGAAAAAATATAGTAGCAATATAATATTAGTTGCAAAGAAACATTTTATTACCATCTTATCTGAGGAAAAAAGCAAGTTAAATTAACTTTATACATAATATTCCCTTTTAATTATAAAATTGACTGAAATGTGTTGTTAAAGCTCTGCAAATGTCTTGACTGGTGACACGATCAGGGATTGCCAGCTCTTCCTCGCCCCCTTCCCTGTCCACTTAATCTTCCAAATTTTCCAGTAGCTCAGACACCAGCATTCCACTGCTGCTCAGAAAGATATGCTCTGAGTTTCTTTTGAAGTTGTGGTATGAACAAAAAGGGTCTGAGATCACTTCAGTACTGAAGAGGACCAAGAATAGAGCCAGGGTCTCTTTTGAGTCAACTATATTGTGAACACCAAAAGGACTGAGGTCACTTTCGTCTGGTTCCCTTTCTGGTTCACTTTAAGTGAACTGGGTTTGGTTCCTTTAAAACAAACTATATGTGAAAACACCATCAGATGCAGCATCGGGTCTCTGATGAACAAATAATTGAATGTATGGGATTTCCAGCATAATCAAATATCTAAATTAATACATAATTGATATTTGTGATCAGTTTTTAATTAGAAATACAGCCTAAATTTAATGATCACTTGAAATTGGAGTCAGATTAAACAGAGAACTAGACTCAAATTGAAACTGAATCTTGATAAATTAAGTGACCTTTGCAGAAGCAGAAGTAAAAGACCTACACACATTATACCTTCACCCACGCCATTTGATTCCATCGTTGGGGAAATTGTGTGGTCTTTACAGGAATAATGTAACACTACTCATCTCCATCTCTTCAATAAAAATGTCAGATCTGAAAAGTGTGTTTCTTTTTATAAAGTGATGGCTATTCTCTTTAATGATTTATCAGTCAAATACTGTTCATTTCTAATAAATACTCACACAAAAATCAGTGACATCGCATTCATCCTGACATTTACAACTGTAGATAACATGTCACTTGATTTTGTTATTTTGTGTCCCAGAACTCTTATTTTGATATTATTATGGACTCTTAGTTTGAGTTTCCATTTCCTGTGTTTATTCCAGTTCCCTATCTATACTTCACTCGTACTGTGTCTTGCTTAAGACGCTATGGGGGAAACGTCTTTTTCTCAGAATACTGAAGCCTTTCAATAACGCAGTGTAACTGCACGGCCATTGGTTCGTGCAGTGTATTAAAAACGAACCAATGGCTTGGCAGTGGAGCTGCACAAGCCTATGGAGACACAGCCCGCTAAAATGGATGGGGCATCTGGCTGTATAAACGGGCACTTTGCCATTGGATCCTCAGATTTCTTTTCTTTCAGCGACGACTACAAGATCTTTGCTCTACGAGACTCGAAGCCTTCGCTGTGAACAAGCCTCGCAGCGGATCAAGACCCCTTTCTGCTCGGCTGACTTCGCCACTCTTCAGCTACCTTCAGCGTCTGCAGCAGCTGTGGTCTTCCCGGTCCCCTGTGGCTATCCGTCGACTATAAGAGCAAATTTTCGGCGTTGTTGCAAATGCTGTGCCGCTACTGTCACTCGTGCAGGGCTCCCCTGCACGCCACTGATGGTCACGCCGAGTGCGTTTCATGCTTGGCCGCCGCCCATTTCCTCCCACTTCTTTCCTTCCAGGAGTCTCTGACGAAAAAGCTGTGGAGCAGAGGACCTCGGCGCTCGGTGACGAGTGAGCCCACGCGCCGGCTGAGCCCCCTGAGGCTTCCCCGATCCTTTTCTCTCACCCGGACCAGCATCCCTCTGCGGCTGCAAGCGATCTGATGTCGTTCGAAGGGAGCGAGTGTGACACCATGGACGACAGTGTGTCTCTGGCTGCTTCAGATGTGGAGGAGCTGTCGGGCTTGTCTTTCGACGCCGCCCGCCTGCCGTCTGCGGAGCCCAGCGCTGCCAGCACGGGCATGGACGCCGAACTTTTCCGCGTCTTGTCTAAAGCTGTGCAAGAGCTGGGTTTGGATTGGTCTCCGCTGGAGGAGCCCACCCGCAGCCGCCTGGATGAATGGTTCTTGCCGGGGCACCATCAAGCCCCTCGACAACGAGCGTCACTATTCTTTCCAGAGGTCCATGATGAGATCACTAGATCTTGGCGCGCTCCTTACTCGGCCCGCCTGCATGCCTCCTCTTCGTCTGCCCTCACAACAGTCGATGGCGCCAAAGAGAAAGGGTATGATAGACTGCCTCCCCTGGATGAGTCAGTGGCCGCGCATCTCTGCCCGCCCACGGCCATCAGCTGGAAGGCAAAAGCCGCGCATGCGCCCTGAGTGCAGTGACCGGCAGTGAATGAGAGTTTGGCGTTCTGTTTTATGTGGTTTTATTCATTTTAAACGTTTTTATTGTCCTGTATTGTCTTAACTACATTAATAAGCGATTCTAGATTTAGTTGGAAAATGGATTTATCCTATTTTGTCGAGCTGGGACTTCTTTTGTATCTGTTGTTTGCATGCAACATCCGTGGGACTGTATGCCAGGTGAGGACACAGTATTCCAGAGATATGTTACTGCAGCTAAACCTCGCTAGTTTGGCTCAGGGAATGTATTTTACACCGGAGTTACCGAACTTTATTCTGAGAGATTCTCATGGACCGAGGAGTGTGGAAAAGAAGAGGAGGAAGAGGGTTAAATGAGGAGGCGTTAGATTACGCCTGAGGAAGCAGCGGCTCACCCGGGTTCCTCTGCCCTCAGTTATTATGGGAAACGTTCAGTCTTTGAGGAATAAAGTGGATGAACTTCAGGGAAATGCTTGTTACCAGCAGGATTTTAGGAACTGCTGCATTATGGCATTTACTGAAACGTGGCTCACTGAGCGTGACCGGGACATCGACTTATCCATTGATGGATTTGGAGCTCCTTTTCGTTTGGATCAGCTGGCAGAGGTAACGGGGAAAACTCAAGGAGGCGGGGTATGTCTATATGTCAACAAACGATATTGTACCTCTGTGACTGTCAGAGAGCGTGTTTGGACGCCAGATGTGGAACTTTTAGCGGTTTCACTTCATCCTTTCTATTTACCCTGTGAGTTTCCTCAACTTTTCATGACAACAGTGTACATTCATCCAAAGGCGGATTCTGTCTCTGCCTCCAGTACTATATTTGATGTAGTACAGAGATTGCAGTCGATTTCACCGGATGCACCTAACTTTGTTCTTGGCGATTTTAACCATGTTTCTCTTAAACAGACACTCAAAACTTTTCAGCAATATGTCTCCTGTCCAACCAGACGGGGTAAGACATTAGATCTCTGTTATGGGTCTGTAAAGGATGCTTATAAATCTCTCCCGCTTCCTCCATTGGGCTCTGCTGATCATAATTGCATTCATTTACTGCCCATACACAAGACTATTTTAAAGAGAGAGAGAGCAAAGATCAAGGACATAAGTATATGGTCTAAAGAATCTGTGTCCTGTTTGCAGGAATGTTATAGCTGTACGAATTGGGACATTTTTAAACAGTCCTGTGGTAATGATGTGGACTCACTGGTAGATGTAACATGCTCATATATTACTTTATGCAAAGACATGATAATTCCCAGTAAGCGTGTTAAAATATATTCTAATAACAAACCCTGGGTGACTAAATCTGTGAAGTCCTGCTTACAAAGGAAAAAACTTGCCTTTAAACAGGGAGCAGCCTCTGATTTGTATTTGGCTACAAAAGAGCTGAAGATGGAAATTTTGAAAGCTATACAAGCTTATAAAATAAAATGGGAGAACAAGATGGCTGCAAATAATTCTGGTTCGGCCTGGGCGAGTATGAAAAGTATAGCAGGCCTTCATAATAATTCAGACAGCAGCACTCATGTTATGTTGGATGGTTTTAATTCTGATTTTGAATTTGCAAATGCTTTAAATAGTTTTTATTGTCGTTTTGATCATTTTGATTTTAGCAAAGAAATTCAGGAAATTAGTCTTAACCTTATGGATACTCAGCATTTCAAAATTGATCTTCAGGATGTCGAAAAGGCTTTTAATTCAGTAAAGGTGAACAAAAGCCCTGGACCTGATAATATTTGCGGCCGGTTACTTAAATCATGTGCAAAAGAACTAAGTCCTGTATTTCACGATATTTATAAAAAGTCACTACAGACACAACATGTACCCAATTTATGGAAAGATGCAGTGGTTGTCCCAGTTCCAAAATGTAGTAATCCTAGAATTATTAATGATTTTAGGCCAGTCGCTCTGACTTCAGTTTTAATGAAAAGTTTTGAGAAACTGGTCAGGTCTGAGATCTTGAGGCAGACTGAATATGCTCTGGATTCCATGCAATTTGCATATAGGCCTCATAGAGGAGTAGAGGATGCCACAATTACATTGCTTAACTTGCTTTTTAGACATTTAGAGGGGAATGGGACACATGCAAGACTTTTATTTATAGACTTTTCTTCGGCTTTTAATACAATTCAACCCCACATTTTAACCAGAAGGCTTTTAGAACAGTTTGAGTTAAGTAATAACCTGGTAGGTTGGATTCTTGACTTTCTTACAAATAGGACACAGAGAGTGAGGGTCAATGGTACTTTGTCTGACCGGAATAGCTCTTCTACTGGGTCTCCTCAAGGGTGTGTGCTGTCACCTTTATTATTTATTCTTTACACAAATATGTGTCAGAGCAGCTATGACAATAGAACCATCATAAAATATGCAGATGATTCCGTTATTGTTAGTCTGCTTCAGGAGGATGAGATCAGCCACGGCCCAGTTGTTGATGACTTTGTTCACTGGTGTGAGAAATCCTACCTCCAGTTTAATATATCAAAGACTAAAGATTTTAGGAGGAAGACTTGCATGAACAAAGCTACTCTAATAAAAGGTCAGACTATTGAGTACGTGCAATCTTATAAATACCTTGGGACTA